>JAVJGI010000032.1:30386473-30417855 GCA_035590275.1 Ibycter americanus | reverse complement strand
ACATAAAAAATTACCATAAAGTGACAAGAGTTTTAGGTCTTATTTTCCACTGCTTGCCTTTTTTTTTTTTTTTTTTTTTTAATTATTTATTTAAAAAAAAATATCAGGAAAAAGGTTTTTGGATTCCTTTCAAGATTTGTGCTTCCCCCATCTCCTGTAAGCTCAGACTAGCAAGCAGAGAAACAGCATGACACCGATAAAAACATTAAACATGAGCTTTATCTGCAAGCATTGCTTCCCCCCGGTCCCTTTGCTCTACCCTCTGAAAAGATAAGTGACCACTGCTCCCTCCTGCCTTTTCAGCCCTGGATTCCCCCTCCCTGTGAGCATTTTCTGTAATTGAATTACTAAGCTTTCCAGGCTGTTGGGGGCGGTGTATTAAATTGTTTTCTTGCTTTCCCCTTTATTTTATTTTCTTCTTGGAAAACATCTGAATTTCTTCAGTAAGCGTTTTGGCTGTTTCCTCCCAGCTGTGTTACAATGCAGAGCTGCCCTGGTGATGCTTTGCAGGAGGCTCAGGCCTCCACCGCTGCCGTCACAAAACTTTCCGAGCTGAGTTTGGAAACCGTCGCTCACACTGGCATTTATTTATTTCCAAGGAGGTCTGTGGGCAGTCAGATAAGTCAACACCGAGATGCTTCCGAGTCTGGCATCCAGAAACAGTGAGGACTGCCAGTCTCTATTAAGTCAGTGGTGGTTTCTCTCCAAGATTTGGGTTGTCCTTCCAGGGTTTTTTTTAGGAGATGCTGCTCCGGGGCCTTTTTGCAAGCCGAACCCGATGCTTTCCCTTTTGCACGGGATCATGCCCTGCAGCGGGGACAGACCCGGAGGGCTGTGCGTGGCTGGACGAGCACTCACCCCCTCCCCGCGCTTCCACCCTGCTCGCTTCAGCAGCGCATGCCCAAAGTCACCATGGCTTGACCCTGTGTCCGCAGGGTACCAGCCAGGCTGTGGTGCTTCACTAGTTTGGGTTTTTTTCTGTGCTTTTCTGAAAATCCAGCAGTTACAGAGCAGGCGAGAAACAAACAGGAATACCAGTGCCTGGGGGGCTGGTGGCAAGGGGTGCACCGTAGACTCCAAAACTGCAGCGTGCGTGCAGCGTTCCCATGGGATGCATGGAAAACCCACATGGCTCATTTTCCAGCACTGCTTTGCACCATTGCCTGCTACCTGATTTTCTTTAACTTCACAGCAGGCTTCAAAAGTAGAGTTTAGCTCCTGCAGAATGCTCCGGAGCAGAACGCTGCCTCTCATCTCTTTGCTGCCCTTCCCTGTCCCCATATGGGAGCCCCTGAGCTATTGGTGCTCAGCACCCTCTGCCCCTCACCCCTCTGCTCTGGGACAGCAGCTGCTCCACTTACCCCTCTCCATGGAGGGGCTTGGACACCCAGTCCCTTAAGAATGATTTTATTTTCTTCCTTGTCCTAAGACTGGGATAATGTTGGTAGCAGACTCTGTCTGACCAGCTGTTTGGTTGCCTTGTGTCTTAAAAAGTCAGGGGGAAAATTGTACCAACTCTTTGGTTATAAATTGAAGGGAGAAAAAGTCAATATGAGACAAGACAGTGTGACACAGCGTGTATCAGAGGTGAGGAAATGATGATCTTAAGGGTCTTTTCCAACCTAAATGATTCTATGATTCTAACTTGCCTGTGAGCACCCTGCTCCACATCACTCCAGCTCCCTGGCGACGGCCGGAGCCTGAACGAGAAATCTCACAGAAAATGGGAGGCAGAAAATCTGTTGTGCTGGAGGACTGGTAATATCCAAAGATAATTTTTTTAACAATAAAATGAGATGTTACAATAACCCAGAGGGATTTTATTTAGTGCAAAATAAACCCCGGTCTTGCCCAGCTCAATGAATGAGTGGGGTTTCGAAAGCCTGGTTAGAAATGTGGCATCTACCATGCCAAAGCCTGCAGGAGGTGGGTTTGTTGGATTTAATCAGGGAATCATCTCGGCCAAAACAAAACAGTTGTTCTTCAATTCCTGGGAAGTCAGGGCTTTGCTGCTGGTGCTTTGGGTACCGGGATTTTGCTGGGAGCCTTTGCAGAGTGGGGATATTTTGGGGGCTGAGTGTGTGCTGCAGAGGCTTGGCTGATAGGCCGCATCCTGAGTGCATCCCCTATTGAACAATACTTCATATTTCAAGGATAAGTCACTTCCTGCTTTTCCTGGCATTCCCTGGCTTCATGCTTAGAGCCCATTCTGAATTACAATGTTTTCAAGTTTGCCTCACCTGATGGAGATGGGTGCCAGAAAGCTTTACTTGGTCTATTAAAAGATACCTGGATTCCCACGCATCCCACGGGGCTTCGCCTGCTCCATGGGGCTGGATTTGCCCAGGTGTTTGGTGGCCAGTGGATGGGTGACCACGGCTTCCCCATCGCCCGGCGCAGCAGCAGTGCCCTGCGGTATCCATCAAGGAGAAGCAGTCTGGCCATGGGCTCCCGGTAGGAAAATGTGGATAGATGCCAAGCCCAGGAGGGCCCTGGGGGAAAAGTTCCAGGGAAAGGCGCTTGCAACACAGTAAAATCTCCTGGGATTTAGTTCTAAACACTGAAACTTCAGGGCTAAGTTTCTCGCAGCCTTCTTGTCACCAAGAATACTCAATTAGCATCAGGCTTTTGTATAAAAAAATTAAAAGGGGAAATTACGCTTGGGTAATCCTCTTTGTCTTAATTTTCCTTGCTTTGTTACTCCTTGGCTGAGCAAGCCCGTAATACGTATTTATAGCAGGCTGAGGAAAGAGGAGGTATGTAACAGCCTGTTCCGTGCAGCCCTCCGGACCCGACCCGCGCCTCTGGGCCATGTTTCGCTGGGTATGGGGAGGCTTTGCACGGGGTAATGGGTGCTCCCCGCTCCCCTCGGGCACCTGAGACCATAAGGCTGATTTTTATTGCAGTATGAAGTTGCCTGAAGTCACAGCCAACCACAGAGAGGACACAGAACAGCTACATTAATATCAGAAAAGCTAAATTAGTATCTCTCAGCAATGTTGGCTAATTCTGGGTAAAATGAGATTGAAACAGTGCAGCTTACATCTTTCATATGCATTAGTGGGTGAGGCTGAAGACTTCAGATCAGATGTGTTTTAGTGTATTCTACTGATTTATATGAAGAATTAGAGATGTGGCCAGTGTTGTGTATTGGAGTGAGTGGGAGGCTTCTCACTTGCTGAACTTGCTCACTTGCTGGGGCTTCTTGCTGAATGTTGGAGAAGGTCCCAGTGCCCTGGTGCTGCTGAGCGATCACGTGCCCATGAAGGCAACTCCGTGGTGGTTGTGGACTTGAAGTCAAGCTTAGCAGTGACCTAAGCAAGCTGGAGTAAGCTGGAATTATATCAGAGGCCAGGGCCAAGGTGTGAACTGCGTTGCTGAGCTGATGGGGATATTCCTGATGGAGCGGGAGGATGCTGTACGCTCAGCAAAGAGGCAAACGGCGCATGCCTTCCCTGCTGGGAGGTCTATGCCCTTCTCCTGTCCTTGTCTTCTGGACAGCTTGGTGCTAAAAGCTGAATTGTGCCGTTCCCC
Source organism: Ibycter americanus (assembly GCA_035590275.1). Classification (NCBI taxonomy): domain Eukaryota; kingdom Metazoa; phylum Chordata; class Aves; order Falconiformes; family Falconidae; genus Ibycter; species Ibycter americanus. The sequence goes on along the minus strand of JAVJGI010000032.1, from coordinate 30,414,321 downwards.
TCCTTCCAGCTGGCTTTGCCCATCCAAGGCGGTGCGTTACGGCGGGGTAAGTTTGGGTTTGCGAGGTTTTGGCCCCATACTGCTTCGGGTACCACTTGTTCACAGAGGCGGCTTCAGGTCGGGCAGCCAGGAACAAGACTGGCCGTTTCCCAGACGGAAACCTTCGGTGTGGCTAAGGGACGTGGTTGATGGAGTTCAGCCTTGTGGTGAGGAGATTGTGAACAGGACAGGATTTCTGGGTGACAGAAAGCCCCGGGAGGCTGGAGGTGATGCTTTTAGACTGTGTTCCCTGGCAGCTCCTCCTCGATAGGTTTGCTCGGGGGTTGCATGTGGCCACAGGCTGTCCGCACCAGCACTGTGGAAGTCCCCTGGCAGCAGCAGAGCGATGTGACATCCTTCAAGCCATCTGCTTTGTGGTAACTCAGCCTCTGCCAGGAGACAGTGGATGGGAGCTCCAAATAACTCCTGCTCTGTGTGATCCCGTTTCACTTCATCCACCCCTGCTCCGGTTGATGCTCCTCCTGACTTACACTGCCCTGAGATGGTCTGTGGTGGAGATAACCCCAGTTGTGGTCCTGCTTCTCCATCCCCTCCTGGGAAGGGCTCCATCCAGTCCCACATTCCCATCAAAATCTGGCAGTCCTTAGCAGGAAGCACTTCAGATTTGCTTGCTCCCATGTTTTGAAAAAAAAACCAAAAAAACCCCACCAAAAAACCTTCAAAAGCAGGTTTTCAGATAAATTGCCAGGAACTTCCTGTTTCTTTGTAATAGCACTGATTCCTGTTTTAGGGAAATTCTGACCCTGTCAGCCCCCAAGCTCCCTTTTTGCTGTTTGACCTCCTCTTATTAACTAGGCTTTTCTTTCATACTGAGGGCAGAGGCAAAGTTTGGAGCATCCCGAGGCTTGCCTCTGAAGTACTGAGGGGATCGTCAGCACCCTGGTGTTTGAGCACAGTTGCTGATGTCCTGCATGCTCATAGTACACCTGTGGAATATGAGAAGTACTGTTATCCTCTTTTTTTTTTTTTTTTTTTTTTTCCTTATAAATGGGAAACTTAAACAGCAATTTCCCCAAGACTTTTTATTGCAGCAGTAAGAGGAGGAGCTCAGTTGAGATCCTCACGCTGGTAGTGTGGTGTCTGAGGTGCATCTATTCGGGTGGGTTTTGCTCCTCAGAGATACACAGGTGTGGGTGTGAGTTGGGTGCTGGGGGCCGGGGTGGCACCCAGCACACCCCGCACGGTGCCACGCTGCCTTTGCACACCTTCTCCAGGGCTGAAGCGTGTACACGAGGCACGCAGTTCAGAGCTGTGCTTTGGAAGGAGTGGGTCAGTATAAAAACAAATTTATTTTGTAATCGCTTCAGCCCCAGAGGGATCTGCTTTACTGTGCGTTCAAACTCAGGGTAGGTTTTTATTGCTGATTTTTAATTGATACTTTGCATCCTCACCTGTAGATGACCTATTTAGTCCAAGCTTGTGGAATGCAATGATTTGAGGGGAAGTCAAGGCTGTGTAAAAGGGACAAATGTCAGATTATCCAGCAAGCAGGTTTCTTTCTTAAGGGGTTTGATGTGATGGAACCTCAAGACTAAAGGAAGGCGTTAGGTTTCAAGTCTTTCTGGTAGAACCTAAGGGTTATAGTTTATAAGATACAATAGTTGGAGCTATTTTTGCTCTGCAACAACATACTGGCACCTGATTTTTGCACTGTCACCGGGCTGGGCTGAGACTCTTGAAAATGAAAATAGTCCTAAACCATGGCAATGGAAGGATATTTTTGTGTCTTTTGTGTGCTTGAAAAGCGCTACTCTCCACAAATGCTGTTTTACCAAGGGGCATTGTCCCTACGCTGAGAAGTTGTATTTAAAGATATCAGGGCCCCAGGTCTCTCTGTCACCGCCTTCCCTGAATGCTTCCCAGGAGTATCCTGCCTGCACAGTTTATTCTCAGCGTCAGATCACTGGGTACTCTAAATACCATGGCAATGAAAATTCAGCCAGCCTAAGCGCTGCAAACTGAAAATGCAGCTGCCTGCTAATGAACTGCATAGATATTTGCTTGCAGGATGAAGTGCCTGCTGTTAAATCACTGCAAGGGACTGTGCAGGATGGGGCTGTGCTATTTCACAGTTCCAAGTTTCCCACTCGGAGGTGGCTGCATTTTACCTGGAGGGAAAGCACCTCCTCATTGGTGCAGGGTTTTTTTGTTATTTTTTTTAGATCTTTCTGGGCAGAATATGCCTCCTAATTTGAATATGTTGATTATTGACTCATCTTTCTCCCGAAGATAGAAATTACCATCACAAACTAGAGGACCAGCCAAGCGGTCCATTCGCTGGGCTGTATCGGCGCGGGTTTGCTGTAACTCACCCCGGAGCGTTGCATGTGCAAGTTTGTATGGTGTGGGGTGTGTGACGTGGCTCCGCTCCCAGACTCGGGCTGGTTTGCAGATATATTCCCTGGAATCATAATGTGCGTTAGCCAGCACCGAGCTGGTTTGGTACTGCTGTCTTCCATGTTAATTGGCTAACAATTTGGATAATTTGGAGCATCTGCTCCATTCAAGAGACATGATGTTTCGTTTCCTTTAAAGAGCCCAGTGTGTGTTCTTTCCGAAAAGGGGTAAATACAATGTTTATGCAACAGCCAAACATACTAAATTGGCCAAAATGATACTTCCCCCTTATCAGCTTTCCAATTAATTCTGCTTTTATAGGTAAATGGTGTCATTAAGTTATTTGTGGTTTCAGGGAACCCAGCAAGAGCTTCATTCCCTTTTATATCAAGGCAGTGTAAACTGCTCCGGGTGTGTAAAAGCGATCGTAAATGGGTATTAAACCCCTTTCCAGCTCTCTGATGTTGCAGAGTCCCACAAAGCACGCTGGGTCTGGCTTCCAGGGCTTCGTTTAGGAGCAAGCAGAACATACCTGCTGTGGTGGAGCCCACGGGCAGCAGGTCTGAGCTGCAGGAGCATTTCCCAGGCACTTTTACGCTCCTCGAGCCATTGAATGCCTCTCTGCTCCCTGAGGCCAGAAGCTGCGGTGGTGTCCCTCCCTTCCCGCAGCCTTCCTCCCCACGCTGCGCCCAGCCCCGCTCATCTGCGGGCAGCGGGTTGCCGTTTTCCTGTCCTCTCTTCCCGCCCGGCTTCCCGTTTCCCACAGGAACCAGCCGTGCCCGCCGGCCGGAACGGAAAGGGGCCTGAGATAGTCACGGTGGGGGGACAATGTCCATTTGGCGTCATGTCAGCTGCGTCTTTTTGGGTTGAGCCAGGACCTTGCTTTCCCCTCGCTGGGCAGGAGTGACTTCTCGCGCCACGCGGCTGCTCCCGACGCCCTGCAAACCCTGCGGCTCGGGCTGGGAACCACGGTGGCGGTGTTGGAGGATTGCATTTTGCATCCACATCATCAGCGGTTGTGGCTGTGTCTGGAAATCCTGGGGGCTGGGGCTGGAGATGAGGTGTGCTGCGTTGTTTCCTGATTTTCCTCTGAGAGGTGCCCTGGGTCCTGCGTGCCCCACGTTTGGGACCTGGCTTCTGTTACGCACCAAATAGCGGTGGGGAGGAATTTCCATACTTGGCCCAAGGGGATGTTGTGTGGAGGCTGAAGGGGGGCTGTGGGGTGAGCTGGGATGCAGAGGGTCCCAAGCCCCTGACCCTGGCTCACCGAGGAATTGCTGCACCCATCCTCTCCTCCATGGCTTAAAATCCCTCCAGCTCCGCTCCCCTGTGTGTGACAGAGGCCACACATTTGCGAAGAGCATCCTTCTTTGACAATTCCCCCCTCCTTGGGCCACAGGGGTGCAGGTGTCCCAGGGCCAGCCCCACAGAGCAGTTGCTGCCATGTGTGCACGTTTTGGGCACAGCTTCTCCTTTGCTGCCCTCAAATTAACGCAACCTTTTTGTTTTCCTCTTTTCCCCACAGTTTTATCTGCAGGCCAGATTCACGTGGAAGGGAGCCCGCCTGCTCCGTCCCCTCCTCCAGTTCACCCTCATCATGATGGCGTTTTACACCGGCCTGTCCCGTGTGTCGGACCACAAGCATCACCCCACTGACGTGCTGGCGGGCTTTGCACAGGGAGCCCTGGTGGCTTACTGTGTGGTGAGTAGGGCAAACCGTGCAAGGAGTGGCAGTGGGGATGCTGGGGGGCGGTCCTGGGGGAGTAGTGGGCACCTCCCCAGCCCAGCTCGTGTAACCCCGCGGTGACAGCCAGGGATGTGGCAGGAGGCTTGTCTGGTGTCATGCCTGCGTGACAGCCTGTGTGAACCTCATTTGCAGGTGGAGCACGGCTCAAGAGTGGGGCATCCTACCAGCCTGGTGGTGGGCACTCTGGTGGGCACCTGGCCGAGGAGGGGGCACCTGCCGGCGCTTCCCTCTCCCCGTGAGCAAACGCCGCTGCCCTGCTGGAGGGAGGAACCAATTCCTCTTCTCACCAGCCAAATAAACTTGGATATTCAGAAAAAAATGCAACATTTAGGGGTTTTCCCCATCAGCCTTGAGCTCCTGGAGGCTCCTGGGCAGCTCGGGACACTGAAAAGGCATTCAGATGAGGGAGAGTATTTCCCTCTCGGCCAGCGGCATTTGCTTCTCCAGCTTCTCCCTGTAACGAGCACCGGCTCGTTTGCAAGGCTTTCTGCCAGGACCCAAGCAGGGAGTCTAGGGTGGCTGGGATTACAGCTCTTCCCTGCACAATCCAGCTAAAAGCTGTCCCCTGGGAGCGGGAGCTGGTGTCTGCCCAGCAAGGGGAGGCTCCTTTGGTGGTGGGCTTTTAAGGTAGCGGAAGGGCTCGTGAGAAAACGGCGAACAAAAGCCATGCCCGCTTGTCTTCAGCTGCTGGGCTTGTTCTCATCCAATTTGCTTTCCAAAGATTGACCTGATTGCGCAGCCCCGTAACTCGAAGTGACACATGTAGATGTTTAAAGTAGGCAGGGTGGGGGGCACTGGGTCGGGTGGCTGCCTCACATAGAAACAAAGGGTCTGGGGGTTATGGTTATTCCTGTGCCTGTACAGTCTCCTGAAAGCAAGATTTTTAACAGCTTACCACTTGGGGTTTTTTCTTTTTTTTTTTCTTTTTTTTAAACTGATCTAAAAGTAAAGCAGCCCTGGAGGCAAGGAATTAAGTGTGCTAATGTTGTATTTTGCAAGGAGAGAAAATAGGTTATTTATGTACTTTCCATTAATTGATAATATTCCAAAGCCAAAACAAAAATGTCATTGTCGGGAAGTTTTTATGAAGTATTATTAACTCTCTGAGCAGTAGCTGTTGGGTTTTGCTGTTGCTTGATGCCAATGTCCCACGCAGTGCTGGCAAATTTAGAGGGGAGAAACTAGAGAAGCCTGTGTGTGCACAGATGCGTGCTGCTGTAACTCCTGCTTGCAGCAACAGCTTTACGGGTCCTGTGTCCTTCATTCCAGTATTACCAGGCTGTTTCTCCAACTCCTGGTAATTTTTCCCAGCCCAGCAGTCAGCTGCAGCATGGCGATGGCTGTGCTGGCAGCCCTGAGGAGAAAAGGCCCTGGGCCATGCGGGGAGTGATGGAGCAGCTTGTCTCAGTCCAGGTGCCTGAATTTGCATCGTGTGGGTTTGTTAAGACACCAAGTGCACATCACCAGGCGGTTTGACGAAGGGGTATTTGCCTCTCCCTGTGCCTTTCTGCTTGAGAGATGGGATAATGGCAATATGTAGGGGGAGTAGGGACCAGGCGATCCATCCCTGGATCCCAGCAGTGGTTTCAGAAAGACAATAGCTCTCCGGATGCTCGGGATGGGCGTCTGGATGCTTCCTGGCCAGGGCGAGCGGCAGGGCTGGCCGTTCCCTCCCAGCCCTCTGGCAGCTGGAAGCTGTGCTGGGAAGGGGAGGCTGCAGCAGCGCAGGGCTGGTTTTCCTGTGTCGAGGTAAACCGACATAGGAAGCATCTGCCTGGAGTTTCACAGGCAGGCTGGGCTTTGCCTGCAAGCCTGGGGTGACCTGCGCCGCTCCTCCCAGCTGGCTGATGAAGGGGCCACTTGTCTCCAGACCCTTTGCAGCATGGCTTGGTGGCTGGGGACATCTCGGGCAGCAGCTTGGAACTCGGAGCAGCGTTTAAACCCAACCCTCATCCCATTTCGTCAGCTTGCAAAGATCCATCAATATGTTCTTCTTCTCCTGAACCTGGCTTTGCTGGTGTGAGCCATTGCCTGGGAGGCAGTTTCCTCCCTTTTGGGAGACGGTGGCAAGGGACAAGAGGTAGAGTCACCCCGAGGCTCCCTGAAGTTTGCATTGAATGCATAGTTCAGCAGCTTTTTTGCTAACATTACTGGTATGTCCTGGGGGTGCTGGCCCAGCTCTGGGATCCGGCTCTCATGCACGGGATGCTCTGAAGCAGAGGGAGGGACCTGGAGACTCACCACCTCCAACCCTCCCCAGTGTGCTCCCAGACATGCCTTCCCCCAGCAAAGCCTTCAAGAGTCCACTCTGATAATAGTCAAGGGCCGTTAAAATACCATAGTTATCGGGCTGTAATTTTGAGTAGAAACCAATTGTGGGTTTCATCTCCGAGGGCTGCCAGAGCTTAAATCCAGGTTGTGCTGCAGCAGACACGTTTGTCCTTCAGTGCCTGAAATAACAAGCAGAAGACATTAGTGTCAAGCGTTTCCAGCTGATGAAACATTCGTACTTGGATGCAGGGTGAAATATGATGAGGATTTCTTAAATGGAAATAGTTTTTATGCGCATTGTAGGCAGCCTGCTATGTGTTGTGTAGTTTGTCTCATCATCTGCTGGAGGGAGAAAAGGGGAGATGTTGGAAGGACAGGCTCCTGGTGTTGCTCTGGTTAGCTTGGATGAGTTGTTTTTAACCTCTCTGGATGTGATTAAAGATTTCTTCAATATAATGAAAAGGAATAGGAATTGTTAAGGGGCAGTATAAGATATTGGCATCCTTTTGCATAATATGCGCTCAGTCTTCTGCCATCAAGTTTTCTTTATGGGTGGAGAGCACCTTCTACAGGAAATGGAGCTAATCCAAGTGAAAAACTTTGCACGTTTATTAGTCTTTTTTTGTGTTAAACAGTTCAAGCATTAGGAGGATTTAACACACTGTTTTAACCCCCAAAGATCATGTTTCATGAATCCTATAAGTGTTTGTATAACCTCCAGCCATGTTAAAGTGCAATACAGTTTAAAGAGAAATGAAACCTCTTACCCAGCCTCTGAATTAAACCCTGAAAAGCAGCAAGCAGCACAGTAAAAGCTGAAATACCCAGGATGACACTCCGCCATAACTCATTCCTGTCCAAAATAAGGACCAGACTCGGTGTAATCCCCGTATGCTTCTTGCACTCGGCAATCTCCTCCCAGAAATTGATTGATCACGGCTATCCTGGTGCAGGAATTGGACATCTTTTTGATTGAATCCAGCTCTCTGAGGTGGACAAGTGAGCAAGATGGCATCAGAAATGCACCGAGCCAGCCGAAAGGGGATTTTACAGTTATTAAAGACCCAAAGGAAAACTGTTGCTAGGGCAGTTCAACGTGCTTTTACACTGTGATGCTGCAGCAACAGGCCAGACTCCAGCTTGTGATCCTTGGCGGGATCAGCTGGATCCTGTTATTTAACCGAAGGTACGAATGCTGCCACTTGGATTCCCTGTAAACAACTTTATCAGCTCTGTTATACAGCTAGGCAGCCAAACACCAGCACATACACTGAAAAAAGGGCTGTTTTATGTGTCAGCTCCTTCCCTGCTTTTCTGCAAAGCAATAAAAGCCGAGTAACAACAGCTCAGCTTCCCGCCTGCATCCCTGGTTACAACTGGAGGAGTGAATTGCCACCTACGGCAGGTTTGCTGTCTGTTCGGCTCAGCCCCTTATCTGCCCGTGCTGATAGATAGGGACTTGCAGAAGTTGTTTCCAAGGATGACTAGACCTGCTGCCTAGGGCTCTGGGTAGCTAGAGAACGTGGAGATGCGGGTGGGGACAAATGTTTACTCCCTCCAGCCTGGATGTACTAATCTAATATTATTCCTTTGAGCACCTCGGACTTATTTTTTTCCCGTTTTATCTGGTTGCTTAAATGTTGTATTTGAGTACCGTGGGAGACAACTCAGATGCGCTGCTAATCCCTACAACCACGTGCTGATCCTCCTGAGGCTTCAGCTCAGCAAATCCACAGCTCGGCCTGAATTACCGGTGCTTGATGATGGCTGAGATGAGCCAGCAAACTTGAGCTGGTAGAGGCAGCCGGCGGCAGGACCCAAGTTTGGGGCTTTGGTGCCAGCTAACAAAACGATGAGTGCTCACCACTTTTTGCCCCGTCCAGAGGATCCGTGCTGTCTGATTCTTTTCCCTTCTGGCGCAGGGCTGAGCTTTGGCAAGGGAGAAAGTGCCGCGGTCCTGGAGGACCGATAAGCTTTGTGCAGTGACTGCCAAGGGAGGATGTGGAAGTTTCCTCCCAGCACTTTGTTTCTTATTGTGTTGCTACCTCCCAAAATTGCCAAGCACTGGCTTTTTCACATCCGGGAGAGGGGTTACATCACGGGATATTTAGGAAGAAGTAGTCAGGAATAGTTCCTCTCCTCAGGCTTTGGCTTCCAGGACCAGACCCCAGGTCTGTACCGGTGCCTTGGTGGGGCATGAGGAGAGAGCATCACTCACCGTTGACTCATTGCTGATAACTTTTAACACAGCTTTGCTTTGAAAGCTTTTAATTGCCTGCCTGATGTCTGGCTGAATGAATTGTTTCATGCCAACTCTATCCCTAAAACCACTTGCCGTGAGTCAGGCCAGCCCTTTGGAGACCTTTGTTATTTCATTGGAGTGTGGGCCATGTATCTGTTTCCTGGCTTTTCAACCCGTTCAGCAGAGGTTTGGGTATTGCGCTCAGTGATGACGCAGTGAGAAATGAAATTGCTCTGTAATGTTTTTACGCTGTGTTCCGCGAGGTCTGAGCCTCTTCCCGTATTTACAGAAGGGTGGTAGCAGGCACCAGGGATTTCACAGCTATCAGTGTTACAGGCAGGCAATTAATAGCATAAAAAGTGCTGGTTTTGCAGCTTAAAGATATGTATACGTTCTGTAAACCAGATTTTTGAATGAAGCATCGCCCAATATGACTAAGTTTGCCCTTTCCACTTATTCCTACAGGTGTTTTACGTCTCAGATCTCTTCAAGCCCAAGACAAAGACTTGCCTGCCTCCACCGCCCATCCGGAAGGAGATCCTTTCACCTGTGGACATCATTGAGCGGAATAACCATCACAACATGGTGTAGACCTTTGAGAAATCGGATGGGTGTTGTATTTTATTTTAATTTTTTTTTTTTTTTTTTGCAAAAAATGACTGCTGACAGCAACTACCTGCTGCTCTCAAATCTCATCAGACAGTAGAATGTAGGGAGAGACTTTCTTGCCCGACCAGTAAAGTCTTACTCTGTGGTCTTTTCAACTTGCGACATTTGGATGAAAGGGGTGGTGGTCAACTAAGTCAAAAGCGACAATGAGAATGAAAAAAAAAAAAAAAAATACAAAAGCTGAACAAACAAGGAGAGGTGCCGGAGTTCTGGATGTGCAATTGGTTTGAGTGTTCATGTTGTAGTGAATGCCAAATTGTTCATAGCCTAATGAACACTAAGGGATTTTCGGAAAGCTGACCATCTTAGGGTTTTGTTGCTATGAAGATTTCCAATGCCTGCAAGAAAAAAAAAAACAACTCACAACTCCATTGTGTAGCACTATATACGAGAAACAGCACTGAGTCAAGATCTGGGATTGGTTTGTAAGAGTTGCTTTTTTCTCTTTTTGATACTAGTTTATTTTTGCCTCCTCTATTCCATACTGTGACTTAGTTTAGAAGAAGCTTGCCCAGTCAAAGATCTCCGAAGGGTCTCTGTTCACACTACGTGCCTTTAACGAGCAGTCTCGAGACGCGCAGTGAGGCTGAATAACTCCATCCTCCGCACAGAGAAGCCACGTTTCTTCCTCTCCGCTTGCTCCCTGGCGAGGGCTCGTCCCGCCTGAGCCCCTGGGCGTGTGCAGCGCCCACAAATGGCCCTTCACGAAAAGAGCATCCTCTGCTTCCTCGCCATCCCCCCCAAAAAAATCACAGCAGGTTTCCTGCGCACCCACGGGAGCTGGCGGTTTGCAAGTGGGTAGCAGCAGCTCTGCCGAAGACTCGTTCGCACTACGACCTCGGGGCTGAGTCCCGGGGAAACTTTTATTCTGCAGTTTCGGGACGGGCTGCTGGGCGGCACGTCCCAGCCTGGGTGTCAGTCGGTCTGTGCATCCCCCCCTCCTCCTCCTCCTCCCTTGGGCACCCCGGTGTGCGCCATGGCAGGTACCAGGTCCTGTGCTCCGCTCGGCAACACCGGTGGTAAATCAGTCGTGCCTATATCGAGTGTGATTTATTGGTTTGGTTTTTTTGTTTTTTTTTTTTTTGCCCGGAAACCACAGGTTCTTGGTTTGCAGCCCTTTCACAAAGCACGTTTGCAAAGGGATCCCGCAAAGCATGCAGAACGGCCATTTGCACATCCTTCTTACAGAATCCGTCCTATCATTTCAACTATAGCAAGCTATGATTTTTTTTATATATAAATATTATATAAATAATGTATAAAACCTTAAAAATTAACTATGTAAAATATTATTTCTGAAACAATTTTAGATATATCCACTATGACTATAAACTGTGTCCTGACCTGTGTTATTTACATTTTGCTGCTTAAAAAAGCATTGAATTAATTTTTTATAGTCGACTAAAATATTGTAGTTCTGTGGTAGTAATATTTTAATGAAAATAACTACAATTAGAGACATTTGTATAAAAAAAAATCATATTAAATTGTCTGTATTTTTGTAATGTTCCATTTTGTAAAGAGAAGAATATTCAAAGACTTTTGTAGAATACAAAATTGAAGTTTGTATCTGCGAAATTATTGCTGTATAAATGTGCTTTTTAAATAAAAGCTCATAACACAACTAAACACCCCGGTGCGAGGTGCGTTCTGCCTTTGGGTTGACCTTCCTCTGCCAGGGAAATGGGGCCCTTGCCCCGGGGGATGACTGGGGGTGCCCCATTGGGGTTTGGTGATACGTGAGGGCGTCTGGATAAAAAGGACCCGATGCTGCTATTGATGGGCGTGCGAGAAGGTCCCACAAGCTCCTGGCTGGGGAGGGTGTGATGAGGACACTCATGGGTTTGCATTGAACTGCCCTTGGCTGTGCCTGGCCTTTGAGCAAATCCCGTTTCATTGAGGGCATTTGTACCGGGTTTGTGCGGCAAGGCTGGGGGGGTACGGGGGCGGCTGCTGGGAGCAGCTGCTGGGAGCTGCCCCCGTGCCCGATGGAGCCGGTGCCACCAGCTCCCAGCCGGACCCGCCGCTGCCGGGGGGCCCCGAGTCGAGTCTGCTTTGGCCGTGACGGCACCTGCTGAGCCATCTCTCCCTCTCCTCATCACCACCCACGAGCCTCTCCGTGTATTTTCTCTCCCCTGCCCAGGTGAGGAGGGGAGTGATGGAGCGGCTTTGGCGGGCGCCTCAGCTCCAGCCAGGGTCAACCCACCACAGCATCCCTTTTTCTTTAGCAATATTTAAAGCTTTAAAAAAATATTATTGAAATAAAATAGAGTCTGAAGAGCCACAGCCTGGCTGCTGGGTGTCCTGGACAGCCTCTACCTAGGAGGGCTCACAACTACACTCTGCACCAACACCTTCTCCATGAAAAACAGACACTTTGCGGCCACGCAAAAATCTTGCAGCTCACTGGGTTACAAAGATGTGGGTGGAAGGGGAAAAGAAGAAAAAAACCAACCCCATAACAACATATGCTCAGATACATAGCATAGCCCAGCATACAGGCATAGCAGTCTTGATTTTTTTTTAAATTATTACTTTTTTCCTCCTCCTACAGAAGAAAATGAACTTCTTGGTGGTGACACACGGTCAGAGCTGCGTTTCAGCCACTCCTTGGGTGAACCGCATCGGCAAGATAACGCAGCAGAGAAATAATTTGCAAGAATGCATGACAGGAAGCGAATACCACATCAAACTGCAAATAAATAGCAGGTGGAAATTAAGCAAGCAGAACTCAGCTAGCACTTGCTATTAGTATCCTAATTAGTAGTAATATTTTACTATGCGTGGAAAAACTTTGTAAACTCGCACCTGTCCTAAATGCAAAGGGAGTTTTCATGGTGCCACGTGTGATTTGAAAGTGTTTGGGGGTTGTGTTGTAGAGGTGAGGCTTTAGCTGGAGGGCAATGGCCATGAGGATGGGCTCTTAATCCCAGTTTATCTGCAAAATGTGCTGCCTGGGTCTAGGCGGGTAGCGCGGGTGGGGGGAGGAATCCCTGCACGTCTGACTGTGCCTGGCAGCAGCCTGGCCCCGTGGACCCCTTCACGTGCAGGGCTGGCAAGCGCTCGGCCAAGAAAAGTGTTTACTTGCATCTTAACCCCCAGCTACTTGGAAGAAAACAGGAATACAGATGTCTGGGTGAAAGAGGAGGGCTTGGAGAAGAGTCAGAGGGGAAACGGCACAGGAGGTGATAAGAGCCAGGGCAGAGCCGGTGGCTGCAGGGCTGTGGGACCTCGCTCAGGATGTGTGGGTTAGGTTGAGGAGAGGGAGAAAAGGCCACAGATAAATCTGTGGAAGACGACAGGAGTGAACATTACAGAGCAGGGCTAAGCATCAGCAGCGCCAAGTCCTATTTCTGGCTGAGCGGTGGCTGTTTCCTCCTCCGCTTCCCGTCTGCCTCCCCGCTGCTGCCCCATCCCATCGGCGCCCTGGGGCCAGCAGGGTATGGGCAGCCTTGCACGGCAGCCGGTGCCCGCCGGGGTGCTGGGGCTCACCCCTGCCAACCGCTTGGGAAATAGGTAAAGGGGAGCGATAACTGCTGGAGGCATGGATGGGAGAAGGCAGTACGTGGTGGCATGGTCCGGAGAGACCTTTCTGGGTTAGCCAAGCATAGAATAAATGTTTAGGTGCTATAGGAGGAATGAGCACTGATATTAAACAAGCCTTTCAATGAATCCCCACAGAGAAGTGAAAGCCAAAGGAGCGGAGGTGTAGGTACCGCAAGCTGTGAGCACGGTGATGGGAGCTTATCTATTGCCATCGCTTCCTGCAGGGCAGGAAGGAAGTAAAAGAGAAATGAGTGAAATGGAAAAAAACCCCCAAACCCAAACCCATACGAGCATTAGGATCTCAAGGCAACCACTTCTGGGGTGGTCCCCTAGCAGCGTCTGCATGTGCAGATGGAGCTTGCACCTCGCGCTGCTGTGATGCTTGGTCCTTCATGCAAGCGCACATCAGCAGGGATGCTGAACAGCCAGGAGATTTTGGAGCTGGTGGTTTGCTGCAGCTCTCTGCAGCTACCCCAGCAAGGGAGATGGAGGAACAAACTCAGATGCTTTCACGCAAACAAGGTGTGTTGCTGGAGCCGGAGGCTGGATGCTGGTTGTGGCCTTTAGTGCTGCAAAATCTGGGCTCTGCTCATGCCGATGCTAATCGGAGGCTATGGAACACCCAGCGCAGCCGTCTGCCTTTGATGCTCGGGCCTGGCTGGCAGATCCTTTCTGCACAAGGGGATGTTCTGGTCAAACCTGTCCTTTTCTGCACAGAGACTGGTTCAACGTGTTTTCACAGGCAGGGATTTGTGCATGCACCTGACTGCCATGGGAGCAGGTCTTTTGTTCCAGGGGAAGAAAGGTTTACGCAAGCCCCAGGTTCGGCCATGTTTCGGTATACCTAAACAGCTTCACTCAGCAAGAATGCTTGGCAGCCTTCAGAGGCTGGAGCTGTTGTACTTCTGCTCAATGATTTTCGGATATGAAGTTCTGAATCAAGGGAGGGTGAGGGAGGAGATTTGTCGTGCAAGCACAGACCTGTTTTTCTCATGCTCCGAGCCTGCCTTGTTTTGGGTGTCCAAAGTTTTCAGCCAGCTGCTTGTAAAGATAAAGCTAGCGTTCAGCCATGGACCCAGAGGGCATGTCAGGCTGAGGTCCTGCAACACCAGAGGGCTGGTGTCAAGCCCACGTCCATGGCTGGGGTGCAGCACGGCCACCCCTGGAGCCAGCACCCTGCATCAGCTGCATTTCTCCCCTTGCCATCTCCCCTTTCTCTTGACACACCCTCTGTGTTCACCCACCGTTCTCCTCCCAAAAGGCAAGCCAGTCCTACCTTGTGTTTATCTTTACCTCTGGAGACCAGATCAGAGGTTCAGATTTTATGAATGGAGTGAATCACTTGCCTCCTGGCTTCTGTAAACATGGTCCGTATACCTGCCCACAGACACGAGCTACTGCCTGGCTCCTCCAGACTTCCCTGCCCTTGTTCCCTGGCTGCCAGGTGACAGTCCTGGCACAACCCCGATGGCCAACTGCTTGTCTTACCAAGCTACATCAAAGCTGAACAGAAGCTGTCGCCTTCACCAAAGGAAGCAGGAGGTAGAAAACAACCTCCTGTTGACTCAGCCGGGGAGGGGGGGATGGAAAACACACACAAACAAACCCCAAAACCCAACAACTTTCAATTATCACCTTTGCACGCCACCCCCACTGGCACCAGCCGGCGCGGGAGTGCCTGCGTTAGCTTGTCTTGAGTTATAATTTCCTCGGGGCACAGACTACACCTATGTATGTGTTTGGGTAGTAGTGATCAGACTGGTTGCAATGAATCCCCGCCCCCTCCTATCTGTAGCTAGAAGGGAGCGAAGTCACCGGGAAAATCTCCATATTTCCTTAGAAAGTCTCGTTCTGCGAGTTCCTGCCCAGCTCAAGAGCCGCCAACTGCCACCGCGGCGGTAGCTTGCAGGCAACGCTGCTTTTAATATATAGTGGTGCAGCCTCACGTAGCATTTAATTTTTGTCTTTAATGCAGAAAATAACCATCTTGGCTTTTTTTTTTTTCTTCTTCTTTTTTTCCCCCCATCTCTCATCAGGTGACTCTCAGCGCTGTGTTTTGGGACACGTGAAGCGCGAGGCTGCCAGCTAACTCAGTGCTGGTGGCAAAGGCATCGGCATCTGCGGTGTTTAAAGGCATGAACTCCACAGGGTTTGATCTCGCTTTATGCTAAGGTTCACAACCAGCAGGAACAATGGGCTATTATTTAAGAAAAACACCTTTCAGTGTTTCCACGTGTCAGCGGAAAGTTGAGAAAAAGAACCACCAAAACACCAAAATACATGTACCCACACATCTACGGATGAGAGAAATAGGAACTGAGAGGAATTCGGCCTGCTCCCAAAGTCTTTGAAGTGATTAAAATCATATCAAAAGTTGAAATTATGTGACTTCTCTTTCCCACCTGAAAAATGAATGAGATGAAACAAAGCCATCACTTAGTTTGTACAGGAACGGGTGTGAAAAGCTTGGCTTTCCAGCCATGCTTTGACATCTCCATTTCCAGGTGTGTGGTGTGAGTCCATGCTAGCTGAGGTCAGCCTGAGATATAAATTAAATAAAGGAGCGTTTAATTCGTGCTAGGCTGATCTTTCCTCTGGAGAAACATCATGAGTGGAACAGGAAGAACTGCGCTATTTTAATAAGGAATTCAGAAATAAAATAAAATCTAAAAAATAAAATACAATAAAGATATAAAATAAAATGTAAAAGAAAAAAAGAAACCCTCTTTTTATCCAAAGGAGGAAGGGAGCCAGATCTCCCATGAGCACCATTATTTCAAAGGGACCTGCCTTCTGCACAAGTGCATGATTTGCTTATTTTCAAAGAAATTTTAGTGATGTTGAAGGCAAATTAATAACATTGCTCCAGCCTCCCAGGGCTTGTCTGAACAAGAAAAGTTGTTAATGTTTAATATGAGGTAAAATTTTAATCCATTTCATTTAACTGTGTAGATATTCTTAGTTCAGTTTTAAGCAGGATTAGTCCTGTTTACCTCAAGTCAAGTAAGCACAAGTATAACTTCAACTGATATAAGCCTTGCTTAAATTAAAGGAAGAATAACTACCAAGGCTTAGGGGTGAAAGAAGCCTGCTGAAACTTTTCTCTAAAAAGAAAAGTGGGGGTTGCTTTGATTTTTTCTTTACAAAGTATTTCTTTCCATGGGAAAACAATAAAAGCTAGAAAAAGTCTATGAAAGTTTTCCTTGTAAATGATGAGATGATTGCAGCTGAGAAAACACTACTTAATTCAAGAGAAGTGATTCCCTTTGGCAGAGCCAGCCTCAGTGTCCCCTCGAATGGATGCGGGGTGAGCCTGGGCTGGTTAGACCCGTACTTCCAGCTCACCTGTTCCTAAGGGCCACAAGCACCGACCGTAAACAAACTGATCAATGCCAAGGCCAGCAGGATGCTCCGTCCCGTGCTCAGAAATCATCCAGCAGCTCTTACATTTAGCCTTGTAGCCCAGGCTAAGGTACTGCAAGTCCTTCAGAAAGACATCCAGGCTTCATGTCAAGGTGCCAAATTATATCGGATTTACCACATCCCTTGGCCAGCTGTCCCACTGGCTCATTGGCCTTACTCTTAAAAATATGTGGTTAATACTTCCCTTGTTTTTCGTTGCTAACTGCTTCTGTGTTCCCATGCCCCATATCCCTTTGCTTTAATTTATCAAAAAAAGCTTTTTCTTATTAAATCGTGCTGTTTTCCCATAGCTGAATCCCCTGGTTAGCTTTTCATGGGGTTACCTCATACTTAATGCTTCTAAGTTTAAAGCTTGCTCAGTTTCTGCTCAGTTTTTTGCTTCCCCTACAAGAACATAAGAAAGGCTGCAAGTTAGCACAAAATCGGCGGGGAAAGGACTAGCTGGGGACCAATTTTTCTTTGTACAAGCAATCAGATAGGAGCACCTTCTGCTTGTAGGTCAGATTTAATCTGATGTTCTCCAAGAGGAAAGATTCCTTATCAGGTCTTAACCCTTCCACCTTCCAGGCCCCAGGAGAATAGCAGCTTGATAGCATTCGCCCTCCTTCATGCCTTCTTCAGTCAGGCATCTTATCTGCTAGACCTCAGGGTACTTCTGAAAAACAGATAACCCTCTCTCATGGAGTTGTCCGTAGCTGCAGAAGAGGCTTCTTTGCAAAATGAACGTTAATGACTTCCGTGCCCATGTGTAAGATGCATTTCTTCAAGCAACATTGATGGGTGGGCAGCACTTCCCAGCTCGGGGGAGTGGGGGATAAGTCACTTTCTACTTGGTACAAATGACGTGTGATGCTGTTAGGTAAGTGACCTGGGCCACCATGAACTAGTGTACATACAGCAAAAGTCTTAGAGGTTTGGAGATGGCTCCTGGGGGTGATGCAAAGGAGGGTTAAGAAGATTTGGAAAGACGATTTTGTCATGGATTGACATGTACCTTAAAATTCACACAGCACAACTACCTATAAACATTTCAGCTTCCCAAAAGAGCTCCAAAGGAACTAGAAGTTACCTCTATGCTAAGTTCTTACACAGCAGCTGCCATACCAGTAGAGCCAGAGCAAAGCCAAATGCAGATTTGACCTTGCTGAAGCAAAGAGCAGCACACTGGGTTGATAACGGGTAACTGCACAGACGGCAGCGAACGTGAGCTGAACAAAAGGCTGCAGAAGACTTTCCACCCACTGTATGCTAAATAGGCCGGAGGGGTAAGGGGAGGGATGCTAAGCAGAAGGTTACATCTTCAGACTTATTTATGAAGGACGAAATATTCAAATAAGTGTGTGCTTGCTCCTTGTCTGAACTGGCACTGAAAATAGGAAGGCAATTGCCTTTATAAGCTCTTGCAGGAAGATTTGAATAAAGAAGGCAAGCTTACTGGAGGCATTAAGCCATGCATGTCTTATCTTGCAACGAAGGAAGCAGTTCCCCATGGAAGTGGGCCAGACTAGGCACCCAGCAGGTGGATTAACTGTTCAGAGGAAAGAGCATGGAAAGCAGCTTTCTTGCAGAGCAGGTCTCCATACAAATAAGTAGGAGCCAGCAGGGATTAGTGCTTAAGCTAATGAACCACCCGTCAGACCTCTCTGGGAAAAGATATTAGCACATAGCGGTACAGCCTTTGACAGGCTGGCACCTCTGCAAGGAGCCAGAGGGTTCGGCAGAGAACAGGCTGCCTGTAGCCAACCTCCCAAAATACACATTGTGCTTTAATGGAAACCTAACACAAACATTTCCAGCACAGGACTTATAATGAGCTTCCAGTTTGCCTCCGGACGTTTTCTCCCAATTTGGTTGTATTTATAGGCAGCTATTTTTGCTAGAGTACAGAAAGGGGGAAAAAATTGCATGGACTGAGCTTCACTTGCCCCTGCACTCTCCGCTGCAATGGGGAAGGGGAGACATTTTGGGGTGGTTCACATCCATACATCAGATGCTGTGCTCTATTTTTTGTTATGGGGGGAAATGTATACATTTTTGCAGATATAAGCCAGACAATCAAGGGGTTTATTAAACATAAAATGAGCTTAAGAACACAGAGAGGCACAACTAGTTGCATGGTGCCAGGGTGGACAGGAGTGGGGTGAGGCTGGGGCACGGAGATGGGTTTGGCTCTAGAGCAATCACCTTTCTCTGCCGATGGAAAGCCTTCCATGGTTGGGTTTAGGTACTCCAGGAAACCTGGGCAGGTGTCAGGGGTCAGAAGGGAAGTGTATCCTCAAGGGACACCCATATGGTATTTCCCCCTATCTACACTATCAGCCAAGGTAGGTAACCTTACGCACAGGAAGCTGATCTGCTGGTATTTCTAGTTACCAAAAACATTTGGGGTTTCTTCTAGATGTTCCTAGTTTTACCAAGGCAGCTTTGAGTTTGGGGTTTCCCTTGAGAAATTTCAATATTTTACTGTGTATTTTCCTTCTGAATTGAGACAGAAAATCAAAATATTAACTTGTTTTTCGTGGAATGGGAAATTCCAAACAACCCCCATTAGGAAATGTTAAACATTTTTGTGCAAATCTATTTGCCTATCTACAGTGCAGCCCCACAGAGTTGCAGGCACTAAGCACAAAAGAAGCATCCTTGATTCCAACATCACTTACAATCTCAAAGCATTCAAGGAGTATATTTTTCTTTTCTTTAGTACTTCCAGGTGTGGTACAAGCAGCAAAAGAAGATTTATTATTTTTAAGTAAGTGTAGCAGCAAGGCTTGCTCTTGGCCAGCCCACTGGCTGGGGTAGAAGGAGCAGTGTGGTGAGATGAGCTCGTGTTCACCAAGGCAGCATCTGTGAAGTGAATTTGCTTACCAGCCTGTGAGATATTGCCTGGAGCCTTGCTCCTGAGCTCAGTAAAACTCACTCCTCCTGGAATAGCTGCTGGGTTCCTTAGCAGAGGTTACCCGTCCCCTTCCCCCTCGAGCGGTGCAGGCACCCTGGGCTAATCGCTCCTAAGGGCTTAGAGGATGCTGGAAATGCAGGCATCCCTGTGCTAAACTTTCAGGGGAAGGTGATATTTGTTGCAATCACCCATTTCCTCTCCCTAGAGTAATGCAGGGAGGTAAAGTGGGAGTTAATATGCCAGCAATAATGAAGTGATGGGGATTAAAATTACTCCAGTGGTACAAGGTGCCCAGCTCTGGTTTCCCATGCAGTTTTCTGTGTGGCACCTGCCAAGCACCCAAAGATCTCTGTGAATCTCAGTGTTGCTCTGTGAGGTTATTTAGATGCTCTGCTCCTGCAGATTTTAACAGGAGCTGGTGCTAATTGGGAGCAAGGGTTCCAAATAACCTTTTATATAGGGGCCCCAAGTCCTGAGCATCAGCCCTGCATGCTGCACCCATGCTCTGCTACCGACACATCATGCCTGCCATAAATAGCCTAAGTCAGATAATGCTTAACCTGCATAAACCCATCATAATTGCATAAAAGTCAAGTGAAACATCTTTTACTTTCTGTAAATAACTCAGGCCAGAGTCAAAATAAGTGCCAGCAGAGAGATCATGTTCTTACAGCAACGGGATTTCCAGGAATGCTGCTTCCCTTACCGAAAAAATCTCTGTTGTCCGAACACGCTCGGCTTTGAGCAAACAGGGGCTAAGCTGAAGTGAGAACTAACTGCCAGGGCTCGGCAGCATATGTTTCACATTAAGGAGCTGTTTGAGGGGCCTATGTGGCTTAGCGGATAAATCATCAGGTTTGTCCCCTTGCAGCTCACAAGTCCAGAATAGCCTGTGGTCCTAAAGGAGAAAAAACTCAGCCCAAGCTCAATGGTTTCCATCGCAGAGGTGGTGCTCTGGTGTGAAACGGCTGGCACATGGGCCAGGTCTTGGGGCTGGACCCGTGGGACACCCCAGCCCCCCCTTATGCGGGATGTCGGGAGCAGCTGCAGGATGCGGCATTCCCAGCCCTGCCACGCGCAGCCTGTCCACGGCTCTCCTCCTCTGCCCATACCCTCAGGAGCAAGCGCTGCCCATTGCTGAAACACGGGAAAAGCGATGAAAACAGTGATGAAATACAAGCCCGAGGATCTAGCACACAAATAGCAAAGGAAGGAGAGATAGATACTATGATAGTCTTTAAATATCCTTGGAGGAAACCAGCCAGGAGCCAGTTTGACTACAGGGGGATGGGCTAGGAGCTAATGACAGATGATCCCGATACTACTGAGCAGTGAAGTGGATTTCCAACCGCTGTTCTCACAGAAAGAAGCTGAATGTCACATCCCAGAGATCTGGTTCATTTTCTTGGGAGGAAAAGGACTGCTAAAAGCCTTTAATAGCTCCTATTCAGGCAATCAGGATTGTAAGGCGCTGGGAGGAAGCCGGGCCTGATATATGAGATGCCACAGACTAGAACGCGGTAAACAAGGGTAGGGGAATATTTGTTTTGACCGCACGCTTGGTACACAGGAAACATCCAGCAATAAGAGGGACGACTCTGCACAGGAGTTCCCAGTCCTATATTTAAGAGCAAATCAAACCAAGGGAGGACCCTGCAAATTATAGACATCTACAAATAACCCCAGACCTTTTGTCTCAGCCGTGGGAAGATCCTGAGGACACTGATAACAGAGACTGCATTGCACAACGCTGGGAAAGAGGGGGCCTGGTGGCGTGTCCACTCTGCCCAGGACCTTGGCTCTGACTCTGGCTACAGGCTGCAGGGGAAGGTGGAGAGAGCCCAGGAGAGGATAATTATGGAAGAACCTGTTGATGGAGGAAGTGGCTTCCCAACCTTTCTTTACTTAGGACTTGAGTTCTGCTCAAAAGCAGGAAGATTTATAGCCCTCCTCGTGGTTGCGTTGTTTTCTCCTTCTGGCCAGATTAGTTTAATAAATGAGAGGTAGGGAAAAACTGCTGAAAAGCAAAGCCCCTACAGCGATGCTGTGTCACATCATTAAATAAAGGGACTTTTTAGTTAAGAGGAGTTGTTTGACCCATAATTATAGCTAAACTTCCATTTGGAAAATGGCTTTCAGTCTGTAGGGGCTTCTCCTGTAATTTTAACAGGATGCAGCGTTCAAATCCTCACCCTCTATTTTTGAGGGCAGCATAATGTGATTAGATAATATTAAATAGCAGCTGCTTTTCAGGCTGGAAGGGGCTCTTCGTTGCTGTGTGATGCTGCTATACAAAGGCTCTTTCTGAAATTAAGTACTCTCTGTAAATGTCAAATAGTGTTTGGTTCTCATTCCTGAGGTCTGCACACAATTTGTTGTAGCAAAACACAGGCTGAAAACTAACCTGACTTGTATGACAGAACGAGTATCAACTGGGAATTTCCAAATCCCAGCATCACCGGAGCAGCTGGAGCTCAGAAGATTATCGAAGGTGAAGATATCACGGTGTCCTGAAACACAGGTTAACCATGCTTGCAGTATTTACTGTCCCCCAAGACTGGATTGGGTATCCTGAGAATGCAATGGCATGTTTAAACACGTTGCCTGATCACCATTTCAATCTGAACAGATTATGAATCTATAAACCAGCTCCGAGGTCACCAGGCAGCTTCTTTCGCGATAATAATAATTACATTCCTTGCATTTACACTGCGTTTTTCATTTGTAGATCACAGGAGACTTCATCAAAGCAGGCAGCAATCATCACTTCCCATTATTAACAGCAGAGAAAATGAGGTGCAGGGGAGGTAAACACCTTGTTTGTCCCAAACTAGGGTCAGGTGAGGGGGGTGGCAGGTGGCAGGAATTAGGAGCCCCGGTGGTACCTTATTTAAAGGAGAAGCCATAGCTATTGACCTGTTCTTCCAAATGAATGGGTATGAGGGTGCCTGAAGGTGAGGAGATTGCGCAAAGGTGAGGAGATGGCTGGGAGGTTTTGGATGAACTGCTTCTGCTTTGTTCTTGTTTGTTTGTTTTCTCCAAAAAGAAACATTTAATGGGAACCAGCTCTTTCTGACAAAGCTCTGCTGAAGAAAGGTTTCTTGACATCATGAGGTACTTTGTGGTCTGAAAATGTGTGTAGTTAGCTACAAAGGCCCTTGATAGAGATGCAGGAACCCCAGGCCTGTGTCAGACTTCATGGCTAAATCTCCCCATCCCTGATGAGTTTCTGGTCATGGTCTCACCAGGATGGTGCAGCTGGTCCAGGCTGCTCACAAATGCATGGTTTATCCAGCCAAAGAATGTAGCAGCTAGCCATCTTGCATGCCAGCAGACTCCCGCTTTAACTGTTTCTCCAAAAATTATTTAAAATGCTTATATCCCCCAATGTCTGGATTGCAACCAGTTGTGGGACAAGGCATGAGCTGTCTTCCTATCTGAAAGCTTTGAAAGGTGTTGGTCTCACATCCACTTCCTGGCGAGCAGGGCTAAGTTCTGATGCTTCAGCAAATTTTTCTGTCCATCCTCATGTGGGAAATTTCCTGCCCATATTTAAGCCTTGCCTAGCATCTTTCTGCTGTCCTCCCTCTAACAAGAGTTGCAAAAAAAAAAAAGAAAACAAAAAAAGATGAGCCTGTAAAAATGTCCTCTGCCTTATACTCTTAAGAAAGATGTTAGTATTGCATTATCCAATTGTCCATTTTCATTTCACATCACTTTTAATTGGACTCCAATTTCATTCCAAAATTGAGGTCTGGGAAAAATAGAAACTTTTTTAATAGGAAATGTTGCCTTCTTGGAAAAAAAACAACAAAGCAACAAAAAACCCTCCTCCTGATTATTTGATTCTTGATACTTGAGCTGGAGTGTTTTATAATGCATAAAGTCATCTGTGTTTTGCATTCAGCAGAGATTTGAGCTTTTGCCTGTAGTTGTGCAAAGTTCCAGCAAAAATAACCCAGTGAGATTTATTTCAATTTTTGATGCACACTTTGGTGTCAGCAAGGAACTGAGATCTCAGAGATGGAAAGATGTTATTTCTCATAGTTTTGCAAGACTTCATTTAATAGTTGTCTGAA
The DNA here is from genome assembly GCA_035590275.1 of Ibycter americanus. NCBI lineage: Eukaryota > Metazoa > Chordata > Aves > Falconiformes > Falconidae > Ibycter > Ibycter americanus. Next base: position 30,391,051 of record JAVJGI010000032.1, on the reverse strand, counting down.
TCAATGATGGAAGCTTTTATTGCTACTATTGTCCTGGCCTCCTTCACTAGAACAGGCATATTCCCTAAAAAACGAGGAGTGTGCAAATTGGGGACAAAAGAAAGACTGCCATCCCAAGTTCTTTTAAATATGAAAGTGCACTTTGAAACTTTAATTGCTTTAGGTTGGTTTCTATTAATTCAATTTTGCATTTGAGGAGAGGCTGGTTCACAACAAAAGCCAATTTATCAGCTCAGCTGAACTCTGTGCTTTGCACCGGTTTGATTTTCTTTTTTCCCCGCAAAACAGCTGGCCTACTGCAAGGCAAACAGTTGCAGACTTGCAAACTCAAAACAAAATCCAACTGGAGGCTAAACCCCCTCGTGTCCTGCAGAAGCAACAGAGCATTTTATTGCGAGGCATAGCAGCGATTATTTGGGAGGCCAGGGCTATGCTTGCTTGCCACTCCCAGGATAGATTTGTGTCTCCACTGAGTTTTGTGCAAGACTCGCCAAGTTTCTTGTCCCCGGTGAACCTGAAATGTGTGTTGTTTTCTGTTTTACATGGCCTTCAAGGACAGGGAGGAATTAAATCCTACCCCGAGTGGGGCTGCTCACCCTCAGTGAGGGAGGATCTGGCATGGAGGTGCTAATGTGCCTAATAAAACCATCGCGGCAGGAAAGTGTCGGGAGTCTCTTTTCCAATGGAGCCCATCTAAATACCAGTCCTCCATGACAGCACATGTTTAGGCAATAAAAGCTAGCAAAGAGGATCTTTGTGTTGACTTCACTTCCCAAATTAATATCCTCCATGGCTGACCTGGTGGTGGCTCAGGAGCTGGGGTGGGAACATCAGCAGCTGCCCGGGGAGCCAGTGTGGGAGCTGGAGGAGAGCACGCTGTCATGCAAAGCAACCACCAGGTACTTTAGAATCTGATATGCAGGCAGAAAATGGAAGAGGAATCAGATTTCTTTAGGAGATAGGGCTGGCAGATGTGGGAGGTGAAGGCTTTCTGACCAGACAGGTGACTGCCATTCCCAGAGGATCCAGAGGATGCTGCGAAGCAAAGCCCCCAGTAGCCGCCTGCTGCCAAGCAGTACAGCAAACCTTCCTCAGCTTCCAAGGAGATAAAACCAGTTTGTGGACCTCATACATTTGAGCTGATTTAGATACAGCTGGTGTGCTGGGAGCTGAAGGTAATTTATTTCTCTTGGCTGATGACCTGCTTCCTTTGAGGGTTGTATTTTCCAAGCGCTGTCTGCTTGGCCACAACATTTGTAGCTCTGACAATTATTGTTATTTTAATATTAGGCTAAGAGCTAATGTATTAGACTGGTATATTAAGCTGGTAGCCTGTAGACTCTCTAGCCAGCCTGTTCTGGTGACACATGAAGGAGATTTTATAGATGGGCTCTTCAAACCCAGCTCAACCCTGGTCTGGCATTTAACTGCGGCTTGCAGAATATAATGGCTGAATGCATCTAGCCCATGCCCACAATAACTCTCTTTGACTGCAAAAGAAGTTCCAATAAACATGTCATTCAAATGCGAATGTATTCCAGTAAAAATTAGTGAGCTGATGCTATGAATAAGCTGCAGAGCTATAGTGTAGTTTCAATTGCCCTCCCATCAGACAGGACCGAGATGATTAACACCAGATCAGCCATGATATTTATATTGCTCGGATCGTGGTGTGTCATAAGCAAATGCAAAATTGCATACTGTATTGTAACAGCAGGGATGGGAAGAGCCACGTAATGAGCTGGTTTTATAGTGAGAAACAAATGGGACTGTAACAGAACCCTGGAAACAAGGGAGTGCTTCCAAGTGGGGTGAAGGAACAGGACAGCCGCGTGTGAGAGCGGTGCTGAGAATGGCTCTTGGGTTAAATCAAGTAATTTACATAAACAGAGGTGTTAGCTGGGTTTTTTTCTTTTTTTTCTTCCAGCGGCTTTATATGACATAGCATGCATTTGAATAAACACTGCAAACAACATATCCCCAGATGTAGCCAGCTTGGGAGAGCATTTCATAAAGTTAATTATTTCTGTTTGTTTCTGCTAAAATTAAGCACTGCAAGTTTTTCTATTATCCTTTGTCCCCCCTATTTTATTAATAATGGGGTTCCCTCCTGTGGATCTGCCCCTCTAATGAGGGAGTCCCTCCCCCACCTGTGGCCCCTTTCCACTGAGTGCGATTTTGTAAGATCTCTTGTCACCAGGGCTCTGTGAAGACTTAGACGTGTAATGGGAAACATGTGTCTTTCCCTGGCACTTGCAATCTTACCCCGAGGAGCTCCGGCGAGGGCTGAAATGGGAGTGCTCTCTGCGGAGTCAGGGAGCTGACAGGGAAGAGCTTGGAGCCAGAGATGGCAACTTGGGTGTTTTGTGTTGGCTCTCAGAAGCGCAGGATCTCACACAATAACGATAGCAGCAAACGGCAGTTTCTGCTGCGGAGGTGGGGGGACGTTGGGCAATAGTGTTCGTGACAAGCAGCCTAGACAAAAGGGAGCAAGGGGGAAATAAATGGCTTTTTAGAAGATGGGAAAACAACCCCCAGACTGGAGCCTCAGCCCACCAGTTTTTCACATTTTTCTGAGCAAGAGGAAAAAAAGAGAAAGAAGCTGAAGAAGCAGAGAAGTTGGGGAATCATTGGGTTTTTTAAATGACTTTTCACGGATCATCACAATCAAAAAGAAGAGCGGTCATAATAATATTGCATGCATGACATGGTATATAATATACATAACATATATGGGATAGCAGGCCTTATTCCTCATTGTTATTCCTTCTGGGCATTTAATCTGTAGTCTTTTGGACAAAGGAAATCCTTTCAAGAAATCTGTGCACTACATAGGGATGCCAGGCTCAGAGGATGGGTGAGGTTTACTCCAGCAATAAAACCTGCTCATCACCTGGGCCACCTCCTTCCATTTTCTGGGGTACCAGGTGGTGAGAGCTTCTGGAGCTGTTGACCAGCCAGAAATACAGTCCCCACCAATGAGGATCCGGACGCAATTGTCATGTCTAAAATCTGAGTGTGACTTGGCCTCACCTGGGATTAAACACTGGAATAACGAAGCACACAGGATCTGGCTGGTGTCTGACAGCCGGTGCTTCTGGGTTTCCAACCGCCAACTTCATTCTGAGAGGAAAAAAATATTTCAGAAATCAGGCTAACTCTGAGGCACGTTGTTGTTTCCTTGCGAGTTCACTTGCAAAGGTCACTGCTTCTCTCCCCCCACCCCAGTGTCTCTCTCTCTGCAACTCTTTTGTTTGTGCAAGACTTCAGGAATTAAAACCTCATTTCAAGGGTTATGAGTAGACCACAGCAGCGATACATTGCACTGATTATCAGCAGCAGGCGAGCTTTTCCCCATCAGCTCCTTGGCTGTGGTAGTGTACAAGATCTATATGGCTTGCACTGATTATTTTTTTTTTTCCTGCCTGTAAATTTCTTTTTTTTCCTGGCTAACAGGGACTCCATTGCATTAGCGGAACAGACTTATCATGATAAGTTACATAGGATTATATTGTTACAGGGAATTGCCATCACCTCAGCAGTAATAGAAAAAAGAAGAAAAAAAGATAAATAACTGCAAGAGAGCTGGGAGTACGGTGAGAAGAGAAATGGCCCTGGTAGGGAAGCAGATAGATATCTTCCTCAGGTAAAAAGATTCATTTATGGCGACAGCACTCTGGGAAATCTTTGTATGAAAGAGCCAAGCTATAGGAAAGTAGTTGTCTTTATGGGAAAGGTTGGGATTTAGGGGTTTAAGTTTTCTAGATCTGGCATTCATTTGCTGGCGCAATGATGGGAACATCATTTTCAGAAGTGAATGGCAATTTTCAGTGGCCTAATTTCTGGGTAGATAGATGAAAAAACCTTGGAAGATGCTGGATTTCCCAGAAGCGGCTGGTACCTCCCCTGGGAAAGTCAGGTTTCTTGCAGCAGGACCCCTGAAAACTGAGGGAGCCCCAGATCACCCAGTGCTTTTGCAAACAGGCACATCATTGATTAAAGGCCTGGCAGGAATGTTATCTTTCCTGGCCTCTTGCATAACAGGCTAGGTAATTAAATTTTATAATCTTTGCATCAAGCCTGTAATTCCCTGATTGCATTAGAGTATGTCTTTGAGGAAAAGCCCCAACCTAAATGCCCCGAGAAGCACCTTGCCTCCCTGAGCAGTTTTTGCAGTCGCCTATTAGAAAGTGTCACTACTAGGAATGGTTTAACATTTCCACCTCCCATTTGGTCTGATCTTATCTGCACTGAGCTTCCAGCCCTGGCATCATTTCTGCTGGCTCAGTGAAAGACTGATTTGCCATCAGCAACCCTTTCCCTGCTGTGGGGACCATCCAGCTGTGATGGAGCTGCCTCTTGCCCTCCTCCTTGGGAAGCTCAATGGGTCAAATTTCTGAGATGCTGCCTGTTGTGGTTTAACCCCAGCTGGCAGCTAAGTACCATGAGGCCGCTTGCTCACTCCTCCCCAACCCCTTGTGGGATGGGGAGGGGAATCAGAAAAAAGGTAAAATCTGTGGGTTGAGATAAGAACAGTTTAATAATTGAAATAAAGTAAAATATAATAATAATGCTCCT
>JAVJGI010000032.1:30354419-30386212 GCA_035590275.1 Ibycter americanus | reverse complement strand
CAGCCCTCTCGCTGGCAGGGCAGGAGAAGCTGAAAAGCCCTTGACTTAGTAGAAACACTACTTAGCAACAACTAAAAATGTTGGTGTGTTATCAACATTAATATAGTACATCCAAAAGACAGCACTGCACCAGCTAGTAGGAAGAAAACTAACTCTATCCCAGCCGAAACCAGGACATAACCCCAACCAGGTTTTCAAACATCGTTTTTCAGGTGTGCTTTCCTAAACCCTCAATAATTCACTGACATCCTCTTCAAAGTCTGTCCTCCGCACCAAGCCTGAGCCCGGCACAATCCCTGCTGTGCTATGCACAGTGGCAGTGATGCTCGCCCACTTGTAACGCCAGCCTCTGCCTCTTTTATTTCTCTATATCATTATGTTGATGTAATAAATATGCAGAGGAGCTCCAGGCACCATCCGTTTCCTTTGTTTGAAACTCTCTACCATGTTCTCCCAACTGGATATTATCATATGATTATATAGATGCCAGAGAAATAGCTCCCGATGTCGGCGCTGCTTTTATACTGCATCTCTGCCTCCCTGTCCTTCCCTTTGCCTTTCCCATCCCACATTCACACGCTCCCATGACATGGCTAGCCTATATTTTACTCCCTCGGTTCTTGCTGAAGCTCCTCTTGGTAAGGGAAGTCTTGATTATACGTTATGGCCAAATGACTTAAATCACAGGAGAAAAAAAAAAGAACACAGAGGAGCATTGCCTGGAGGTCAAAATGAAGTCAGAACCCTCTGGCCAGGAGGCAGGTCCTTGCCGAGAGCCGGTGGGCACCTCCTCTTGCTCCGCCAAGCCTCTCTACGCTTGTAAGGACTTTACATCCATCCAGGAAAATTCCAACCCCTCCAAGCCAGCTCAAAGTGAACTGGGTGGAGGGCAAAATCTTATGCACGGGCTGCAAACTTCAAGCACTGGGAAAATTCCTGCCTATTTCCAGCAGTGGGAAAATGTATGAGCGGGGAAGTCATATTTACATAAGGCAAGGAAAACACTGTTTCCTTCTTCGGCAGGAAACAGAAGTTATTCTCAGAGCTTCAGCAAAAGAACAAGAAATTAAATAAAGCCCTGGCAGCCTAAGCTTGTTTTATTCCTGTGGTTTTACAATCTCTGAGTCAAAATAAACACATTTTCAATCTCAGGAGAATTATTACGGTAATAAGGGGGGGCGGGGGGGGAAGTTATTTACAGGCTCCAATGGAATTGTCCAATGAATCATGAGAACTGAAACAACAGATTCAGGGCAAGAAAATTCACATTTATGCAACTGCCTGGTTTGATTCCTCTGTTACCAGGCTCTCTGATGCAACAGTAAAGATTGTGTAAAACTTCGGGTGCTCCCAGCAGGAGTTTGGCCTGAGAGCAGGGCAATGATCAATATTACAACACCCAATTTCTTTCAGTCAAGATTTTTTAATGGATTGTGATGGTGGTGTCCCTCCTTCAGCCTGGGGTGGACTCTCATGGGTGGGTACCAAAGCAGATCTGCTGGGTGAGGGCTCCCATCCCAGGCATAATATGGTGTTAATTTACATTGCCTGGCGATAACCAAAGATTAAATGTAAATGAGAAATTTGAATCCTCATACCTTGACGTGCTTACCATCTCAGCTATTAAAAAATAACCCAACTTAGCATTGCTTTTTCTCAGGACAGGAGGCCAACAGCCCACATCTAATTATGGTCCTTCACCTTCTCTTCTGACTGGAACAGTTGTGTTTGCCCACAACGTCACAAGGACATCCCTATGGGCAGCACCTTACGTTAGCTCCCTGCCTACTTCTTCCAATTTATGCATTTTCTGTGAAATTCAACAGTATTGCAAAGGCAGTTCTTTTGGGGTTGAATTCCTGTCTCCCACTATGTGTGTCTACATGCCTAAACCACGCACTGTAAATGAGTGGAAGGGTTAGGTCTTTATCTAATATATACATATATACACATATACATATACATACACACACACACATATATATACATAAAAATCTATCCCAGGCTTAAGGAGGGACGGCACCACTAAAATCCATATATATATGCATATGTATCTAATACATGTATTAAATAAATACCTAACCCTTCCACTGATTTATACTGCATGGCTTTCATATATATATTTATCACAGGTGTCACATAGCTCCCGGGAGCTGTATCTACAGCCAGCAAAAGCTGCAGGTACAAGGGCAACCGAATGTAATTACATCAAATAACTACAGGTGGTATCTACAAGGGTAAGTACCAGAGGTAGGTGCAAGACTCTTGGCACTGGGAGTGTGAAGGGCACAGGAAGAGGAGCTGGTGTGTGAGTGCCAGGATGGGAATGATGCAGTCACAGCACATCCTGAAGCTCTTTGCAAAGCTCTTGCCTTTCACCGGGATCCTGGGAGACAAAAGCAAATAGCAGATAAGTGAGAAAATCTTGAATTGCTTACTCCTTTCAAACCCATATTGGGCCAGGAGAACAGTTTGTCCTGCACAAAGCAGTTCCTAGGCTTAGGCTGCTGTTTGAAGGGTAGAGGTTAAACTCAGAAGCAAGCCTGTAATTTTTATAAACAAGGCTCATATTTCCCTTCTGGAAATATATATATGGAAACCCACGTATGCATGAAGCCTAAGACATGCATGAGAAGACCATTGAAGCCTCGTTATCTTCGCTTTTGTTCTGCTTTCCTGGTGCTTTTTTTAATCCCCGTACCGGTACTGCCTTGGGATTGACTCCCTTTTCCAGGAGAAGCTTTTCACAGGGCTGAAGGGCTCTTTGTTCTCGCCCCACCGCCCCCTCGGCGCTGTTTGTTGTGCCGTCCCGGGGGTGTGCTTCTGCTCTTCCAGGGGGCCCATGGCGGAGAGGAAGAGGCAGAGGATGTGAACTCCCATGTTTGAACACAAAGAGAGAGAAAGGAGGACCTGTTTACTCTTCTGCTAAATGCTCCCCAGCAGACAGAGAGGTTTCCATGTGTTCAGGAGTAAAACACTAAGAAAAAAGGCGTAGGGGAGAGGGGGATGGAAGCCGTTGGGGTGCTGGGCTTCTCCCCACTGAGCGACAGGGTGGCAGTGTTTTCAGACCCTGCTGTGGCTATCAGCATCTCTGTGCTTAGGTGAATTCTTCAAAGTTGTGTGGGAGTCACTTATGGGACTTCAAGGTATAAAACCTGTTGGCTCCAGTGAAGCTGCTTCGCATACCATGGTGAGGAATGTAAATACATTAGTGCCGATGGCGCTTGGGAGAGAGCCACGGCCATTCCCAGGCACGTAGGGCTGGAAGGGACCACCTACGTCATGGGGCTCAGTCACCAGCTCCTCACAAACACCTTCCACAAGCTGGTCAAGCACCAGCTACTCAGTTGTTTCCTGGTTAGTCTTGCAGCTGCTACCCCTTGCTTATTAAAAGCTTGGTATAAATATTGGAGTAATTCTGTTTGCTGCAACATTTTTTTCAACTAAAGATTCACGGAGCCTTTTTGAGGAGAACCCAGAGTCCACCTTATGCATGTGCCATCACGTTTCCCTTTTTTTTGATAAGACTAGTAAAAAATGCAGCTAAGATGCATATTCACTTGTTGCACCATTTTTGCAAAATGCTATTTGTTTTTTTGTTTTTGCTTGCGCTCTTGAGAACATATACTTGGAGAGGATTTTATGTTTCGTTGTCCAGCATGGGGAGGAAAGTTGGCAATCATTTCACAGCCCTCCTCTCCGTGTCTTACAGCCCTGGTGGTCCACAGCTGAAGCCTGAGGACCGCTGGGTTGGTGGTTAGTGCAACCAGCCACGGACTCTTGCCTTCTGCGCTCACCCCAGCAGGTTGTCGTGAACGATTGAATCATTAAAGTGAACTATTTGTTGTAATACGAGATTAGCTGAAACGCCTTCTCCATCTTCACAATGGTGTTGCCTCCACCACTCCCCTCGCCCAAATTATACAGCCAAGGTGTGAGCCAGATCTTGGAGATGATCTGGGCTATAAACAATATTTTTAGGGGGAGAAAGAGAGAATTTATTTCGGTGAGGATAATTTCTCCACAGCCCAACACGCAGTTGTGAAGAACAGGCAAGCCCTAGGCACTGGGGAAGGGCAGGAGGGAGTTTCTTAGTTTGTTTCTTTTTGCAAGCAGAGCCACCATGAAACCATGCTCAAAAACAGGTAGTTCAGAGACATGTTGTAGGCTAACATAGTTGCAGGATTGAGCTTGGGGGGGTCTCCAGTGTGGCAGCCCTGTCCCGGCGATAGTCCCGGGGTAATGGTGATGGAACCTGGGGGTCGTCATGACTCAGTGAAGCTGGAGCAAGTAAACTTGCTTTTATTGTGGATTAAGGTGAGAACATGGACAATTGTAGTGCCATTCCTGCCCGGTGGGAACCTGCTTGAGAGGCCGTACCCATGGAGTGGATGGTGGTTATCTCAAGGTCACACGTGCAGGAAGCAACCGGGACGACGTGAATATTGTGTGAGTGGGAGCTGCTGGCGGGGCTATCGGTGCTTCCCAGGTCAGGCAGGACACGCAGGGAGTCAGCCGGCCCCAGAATGAAGCAGGAAGAGGTGAAGATCCTGGCGAGAAGGTTCAAAGCCTGGCCAGAGCAACCAACCCTTGTCAGCAGAGGGAGAGCTGGGCTGCAGCAATGCCCATCTGGAACTCACCCTTGCATGAAGCTTAGAACCCCACTGCTCCCTCTTAACACCACACACAGGTTCACCCCACCTACCCCACACCCCTCCCATACCTTCAGCTGCCAAGGTTAGAATTAATGTTACATTTTCATGTAAAAGCGCCCAAGGACAGGCATATAACTAATGGTCAACGGGTGGTTTTTTGCCAACATTTTGCAGGAATGTTCCTGCCTTGTAGAACCTGCCCTGCTCAGATTGAATGATGAAAACCTTTGGTGTCTTTTTGCTTGACATTTATATACTTCTTCATCTGAGAGCATCCTGTTCCATGGAGGAGCTCACAAGGAAAGAACGACAGCAACTGTAATAGAATCACCACCGGCATCTGGATCTTCTTGAGGGTGGAAACAAATGATGGTGTGTGTGGTTGCACAGCCGTAAAATCGACAGCAGCTTTCCAACAAAAGCCAGAAGACAATGACTTTGCTGGAGCACCAGCCACCCGTAACATCTTTAAGGGTTAAAGTAGCAAGCTGACAAAAGCCTTAATGTTTTTACATCACACAGACATGTAACATACAATACAGGACAATTTGTTCTATTGATGTCTAAAAATGCTTAATGGAGAAACAGGCTGTTAAAATACAGGATACTTTATAGGTTAGTTCTTCTCCATACTTCATCCTCAGGTATTTGCCAAGTTAGCAGAGCATCAGACTTCAAGTCACATATAGGCTTCTTGAGAGCAGTTTTTCCACTAAAAGCTTAGCTAAAAGACATACATATTAATGAAAAAGAGTCATTCATTCTTGTCACACATTTTGTCCTCAGAAGAGTTGCAAATCCTGCATATCATTTTTTTTCTAACTGAGGGGAAATAAAACAGCTTTTATATAGTTACACAATTGTCCACAGTCTTTCCCAAGAATGGAAAAATGCCCTAAAAATGGAAAGCAGGTGGGTGTTCTCCACATCAAGTTGCTTCTTCTGCACAAGAACAAATAGGCTACATCCCTGTTTTCTGTTTACAAAGAAACATAATCAGTGTGTCTTCTAAAAGAATCCTGTGTATGTCTATAGTTTCTTCTAACTGGATTGACAAAGCTTTCCTACTTTCCTACCATACCACAGTGACCTTGGCATCCCACCTTTCTTTTCCATTGCTGTTGACTTGGGAATTTGTGGAGAGTTCTTTGATGTTGCTGTTGCCTTGGGAGTGTCAAAGCTGAAGAAGAAAACAGAGGACATCTTCAGAGATGTTGATGGGGATGGGAGAGAAGAAGCAGAGTTTGTTGTTTGCTTAAAAGACACCTGAGAAATGTAGAATGTAAGAGGAGGGGGAAAATGTTCAACAAAATAGTCTCTGCTGCAGGACTTGGGGTCTGAAGCTCCCTGGTATTTCACTAAGGATTTGCTTCATTACTGCTGAATGTCTTCATTAGCTCAGAAGCCACCTCGGTAGGAATATAGCTGGCAAAACTGGACCACTCTGGCAAGTACTTTTTTTTTACATCCAGGTGGATCCCAGCCAAGCACACAGTCACACCATTATTTCAGACATGGGTTATCAGTGACGCACACAAAAATGCAGGGTTAGAGCAGCAACTTTCAGAGAAACGGTGCTGATAAACCTGGAAATACTCTTGGACCTCCCGTGGCACGGGAACAGCCAGGAATAGTTAAGTGAGTGCCAAAGCAAAACCCTTGACCTGAACAACTGCAGATTTCAGCGATTTAAAACAAAACCTCAGGCTGAGCTCAGAGACCTGAGGACAGGACAGAAAATTAGGTTGATATTAATGAGGCACCAAATGGGTCTGAGTTTAGTTTAGGGTCAAATCTAGGGAGTTTTCTGGGATTTTTTTTTGTTTTGTTTTGCTTTGAAGTGCTCTAACTTAGATAGAACTCAGTGGACACCTTCAGCTTGCTCTCCACTCGACAGCATCGCATCCCTCCCAGATAAACTAGTCTGCACCACCCTTATTTACTGTGTCAGCTAATGGAAGGATAAAAGCAGATGGGATGGTTCCATTTTGCTGTTTTTCCTCCCACCTTTTTCTTCAGGGCCTGTCACCGATTCCCTTTCTTCCCCCTCTCCTCCCCACCCTATTAAAGCAAAACATCTGCCACGGTTTTAAGATGCTTTGGGCTTTTGCAGGCTATTACCAGCAAAGATAGCACTTGGCAGGGAGGGAAGCTGAGTGAGAGCCACAGCAGGTGAAGGGTTTTAATTCCCCCGTTACTGTAATCAGCTGCCCCGACCACGGAGCCGTCCGCAGGAGGCAGCAGTAATGATTTCCAAACCAAAAAAAGAGCTCTGGCAGGCTGGACAGGGCTTGGCCCCCATCCGTCAGAGCTCTGCAGAGCTCAGCTGGTGACTAGTCGCTGCGTCACTCCTTTCTGATTAAATTCCCATTAAGTTTAAAATAATAATACGTCCTTAGTGGAATAAGAAACTCTGGAAGAAGAAAGAAAAAAGTCTTTGTGGGGTTTTTCTGGCCAGCGGTGAACGAAGGGCCAGCCCTGTAGAAGCATATGGGAAAAATGGCTCTAGGACCATGCTTTTCTTCTGCTAAATTGTGGGGCTTATCCTTGCATTTGCTATGACCACAAGATCCAGATTCACCGGTAAACTAAGACCCTTTATACGATTATGACAACGAAAAATGCTGGACAACGTACATAAAGTATTACATGTGAGCTATAAGGTACAGAAGCTCCCAAGTCTTTCAGCAGACAATTTCTCAAAGGGGTTGATCAGAACAACCTGCACATTTCTGTCCAAGACATTTGGTCTGACACATTGCTCTCCCAGCTATCTGACCCTTGTTTTCATTATCTGTCTGTTCGCCGCCCTGTGCAGGAGCCAAGCAGATGGAGCAGAAGGGGCCACCAGGTATTTTGGCATCCCCATCAGACCAGCTCTGAAGTAAAAAGACAGAAATAGGTCCATGCCACTGGAGCCCAGGCCAGCGAGGTACCACCACCTTCACCACCAAGATTTGCCCATACACTCAAGGACCAGTAGTTACTATGGCAGCAGCACTCATAATTATACTAATAACACATCTTCTCAGCTTATGTTTCTTCTCCTTTAGTTCCTACAGTCCACTGATCATTGGGGAGGAAATACCAGTTTGTGTCTAGCCCAGTGATCGTACCTCACTTGCTTTAGCACTGAGATGGAAGAAACAACGCCAGAGACTTTCATTAATGGATCAATCTGAAACTGTTGGCTGAAGGTGAGATAAAATGTTTTACTTCATTTGGGGGCTACATAATCTTTTTGGATAACCTTTTCCTTTGGTTCAAGTTAATTTTTGAAACCGAAGCACTATGAAAAGCAGATCTGAAACATGTGAATGTTCAGAAAACCACAAAATGAAACATTGCAGCATTTCCATGGCCAATCTTTGCATTTAAGAAACTCTGATAGAAAATAGGGATATTTTCCAGGAGCAGCATTCCCTCTTCTCACAGAACGTATTCACCAGATCTGAATCCATTCACAGCCTTTCTCTTCCCAAAGCCCCATTTTGAGGGATGAACTTCTGGTAGAAACTCTCCCCGCCAACCTCTGTAGTTGGAACTGCCCCAGACAGAGAGCAGATGTGGCTCAGCCCCTTGGATCTGCCCTACTTCCTTTCCATGACCCAACACCCCACCGTGACCCCCTGATGTACTGCACATGGTGGGTAGCTATGTGCAGTACATCATGGTCCTGGGGGAAAGCGGAGGAGCTGCTGAAATTACAGAGGTCATGTGAAAAATGACAAGATGCCCTGCTAACACCACCAGGCTACCTGATGCTTGGGTCCAAGGTGTGTAAATAGGTGGTGGACGGGTGAAGACTCTGGCAAATACCCACTTTTGCTTGTGGTTGCTCATATGGCTTCCCTACTCAAATTTAATTCACATCAAAGTCACGTTACCTGGGAAAAGAGTAAACTAAGCAAAAGGAGAGGCTGTAAATCACCTGGAGATCAGGTTGAACTCGGGACTGCAGGCTGGGGCCAAAGACAGGAATGCAGCGTGTAATGGCCTTGCTTATCACCCTGGTGATGTATGCCAGAGTTATTAATGGCTTCTGGTGTGCAGTGACAGTAACAACAGCTTGAAGAACAACCTAACAAAAAGAGGCTCCCTGCTCCAGGTACCACAGCCAGGTCACTTGTAGGCATCGCAACCTCATTCCTGTCTCCCAGAGACATGATGCTGGTCGTCTGCTGTTTCCACCGTATGTTTCCTCCATCAACATACCTAGAAGGACACTAATGGCTCCCATGATGATTCGGCTCAGATTATTAAGGTATTAGAGAGTAAAAGAAAGCTCCTCAAAGTCCTGGGAAACTCCACCTGGCACACACTGAGGGGTCGATAACAGCACCCTCTGCAACACGCTGGCAGGGGGTAGAAAGAGCCCAGCTATTAATCTTTTGTAATCTAGCTGGAATTAAGTGACAGTGATGGAGTACTTTGTAATGGACTTCCTGAATCCTCATACAAATGGAGGAAGTGACCACCCTTGACCAGATTTCTGCTCGTGTCGCCTGTTTCCCTGCCTGCATTACACATTTTTCTCGTTTGCGGGCAGCTCTGACCCCACTTTAGCATGCCTAATGGATTAAAACTCACCCAACCTATGAGAACAGCGGCCTGGAGAGGCCAAGGGGCTCCCCGGAGAGTGGGCTGCAGGGTGTCATCGAGCTGAAATCCCCAGTGCAGAAAGGTTGTCGAGGCACCAGGAAGGCAGCTCTGGGGTGGCCAGCCCCAAGTCCCAGTTGCCTGAGGAAATCTGGCCGGTGGTGCTCCAGAGCACCAGGCTTCCCTGGGCACACCAAGAAATGCTGTCTTTGGGTTGTCCCTGTGACATGGAGAATGTCTGGCCTTCCCGGTGCCTTTGGTCCCTCCTCAGCAGCAGAGACACGTTGTTCAACAGAGCCAGCAGCTGCGCAGGAGGCACTGGAGCCTTTCAAGTCTTGCATCCTTCAGGCCATGCTGGGGAGAGGATGGCTTTATTTTTGGAAAGCATCAGATGAGCTCTATTGTCCCAGCATATCCATGTTACAAAACTATGTTGGGGACCCATCCCTGCCTCATGACAGGCTTGTGTAACCCTCCAGCAGCACTGGTGTTGAAAAGGGACCATGACCTTCCCTTTGTGGAGCAGCGTTGCGTTGCCAGCCGGGAGCTCTGGCAGACAAGCCCCAGCCAGCTTATGAACTCCCTGTCTCCCACCCAACAAGCTGGCCATGAACATACCCCGAAGGCTCATGTTGAAGAGTCAGCGTGAAACAAAAAAGAGACCACAGATTGCGGCCTGTGGGAGCTTCAAACCACGCCAAAGGCAAGAGCCAGTGGACACTACAGCCATAGAAGGGAATATTCAGAGCCAGTTCCCAGCATCCCGACCTTGGTTTCAAGCGCTGACTTTGGAAACGCAGTCAGTCTGGCAGTCTGTGTGGGCTCTGCCTCTGGCATCAGGGCTGGCAGGAGGAGGGAACTGCAGGAGAAATGGAGCTTGGAGAAATCCCTTTGCTAATCTGGCCCTGGGAGTCCTGCAAGCACAGGGACGGAGACCTGGGCTGCAATGAGGTGGCTGCAGAGGGCAAGCAGAGGTGACCTCATGAGGATGTTGAGCAGCATAGTGAGATGTCTCACCAGCCAGCCCAGCCCTCATTAATATCACTGAGAACAACAGCTGACCCCTCACATCTCAGCCTAGCTGTGGGCTTTGATTTTTTTCATCTTATCCCACATCAAATTCCCAGGCATTCTGAGCAGGAGGGAATTTGAGACAGGTAAACCCCTTGACACCAGCTCTGGATTTGGCTGCTTGGCCCTGACATGCTTTAAAAGAAAAATCGTGTTATCAGTGGTCTTTTGTCCTCCCTCTGCACCCTGGAGCCCATCACTCAGCAAAGAGCCACCCCGATCTTCACAAATGTGGATTCACTCACACCACAGGGGAGGGTCAAAATCAGGCACTGGGGTTTGTGCTATCTGATAGTCCTTTGCTATCTTTTTTTTCTTTTTCATCTTCTTTTGGTCTTCCCTCAGCCGGTTAACCCCCCCACTTGCTTGCTGCCTCAGGAAGGTCTAAAGATTTAGCAAAGGATTCAGGCTACAGGCCAGTGGTTTTTTGTCACTTACTTTTCTAAATAACACAGGCAAAGCTCAGGCGTTGCAAGCCAGGCTCTCCATGAAACGTGTAGAACAGGAGAGGTGCAAACGGAAACCTTGGTGGCATTAGGTGTTGTTTTTCTAAACATTCCCCATCAGTAAGCACGCAGCCTCTCAGTGCTGCACAGTCCCACCGAGGTCTTTAAATCGTATTTCTAGGATTTCTCTAAAACAGGGGCCTCTAGCTTTTAAACACAAAGGGAGCTGGGGAATGGTTTCTTTAGCAAGAGATTTGAGCAAATCAGTGCTTTTTGTCTCACTTTTTTTTTTTATGGACATCTGCTGGGGTTTGTATTTTTTGAGTCATGGGGCTGAAGGGGGTTGAGGGGGAAAGAGAGGTTTGCAGACGGGGTGAGCACAACATATACTGGAAAAAATCCCGGATGCTATAAATGGGAGCCCCCTAACAGTGCAGCTCATCTGAAGCAAAATGAAAATATCAGGCATCCAAGAAACATATGTGCAGATGGCTTAGAGCCCAGTCTCCTTACTAGGGCTCTGCATTAAATAAAATGCACCGGGTCATGTTGCTATAGATATAAGAGATTACTAGGTGCAATGTGCACTTCTCTGTGAAACTGCAGGTTTTTAAACAATTGGAAATACAGACCTTGTTTATGGATCAAGCAAATGGCTTCAGTCAAGCAGAACAGCCCTTTTTTTTTTGGTGTGTGTGTTAGGGCCAAGGTCAGGAGGCTCAAGCTCTGCGAGAGTTCACTGCAGACACTGCTCACGAGGAGAGCAGTCTCAACACCGATGTGAGAGGCAGCGTCCAAGAGGGCTATTGACTATGACCTGTATTTTTGAAGGATGATATGAATCAATCCAGAGCCTTGGCAAGACCTCGCGGCTGGGGCTTGTGCTTTCAGCCAATGTCAATTATGTCATTACTGAGCCTGCAGAAGCTATTACTAATGTTACTTTTACAGTTCACTGCCGACCAGAGAAAAGAGTTTTTCACACTGTTGTCGTTTTGTTGGAGCAAGACTATACGAATCGCAGATGGCTTCCTTGCCAGATGTAGCCTCGCAGGACGGCAGTTTGGGGTTTACAAGAGGTTTAATGAAAACTTGGCGTTTTCCCAACTTTTGGCAAATACTCTTGGGCTGTCAACTCATGCAAGCAAGTCAAGATCCTAAAAAAGTCTAATGACTTGTTCTCACCAAACGAGGAGGTGAAAAGTTTTACCTGAGAAACAAAACCCAAATGAGCAAACCAATACTTTATCACACTGGGCCTGAGCTCATGATCACCGCGGTTATTGAAAGCTCTCGCTGCACACTGGATCGGTTCCCAAGTCTTTGCTATTGCTCTGGAGGGGTCCAATGTATTTCTGCTGACATGGAACACTGATGGTAAGGGGGCAAAGTGACATCCAGGTGTGTTGAAAATCATATCATCCTTACTTTGATGTCTATGGCTCTTTTTTTTTTTCCTCAGTCATGATTTTATTGCTTTGTCCCAGGCTGAGGGTTCATTTGCCAGTCTTTTCGCTTCATTTGTTTCTTCCTTGATCATACAAGCAGTTCATTAAAATTGTGCTAAAAGAAATTCTTAGATGTGTGCCTTCAGATGTAGGATGTGTCCTGTGCTCAACATGCCCAAATGGTGCAGAAATAACCAGCATTTCCAGCTGCAGGATGGAAACTCTTCACATTATTTGAGTTCTCAGGTGTATTATTTCCTTTTCTCTATTCATAAATATTTGTACTCAGTGAGACTTGGCATAGCATAGTGTCACTTCAAACATAACTCTTACTTTATCAGTCTGGCATAGCACGGTGTGACTTCAAACATAACTCTTACTTTATCAGTCTCCCCATTTTCCATTCCCACCACCCTGGACTGATATTAATCCTGGTCTAAACTGTCAAATGGAGTCAGCTGCGCAGATTTGGCAGTGAGGGTTCTTCAGTTATGGTTTGGATAACGAATAAATTCCTAGGTCCCAGTAGCCTCAACATGCTGCCTCACGGGTGCAGCGTGTGGACCAGTGGGATGGAGCACAATGGTGCCTGTATATATAAAAAAAATGCATTTGAGCCATTCAAAAAATCAGCTCCAACAAACCAACCCTGAAACATTATTCACACCACGTCTCAAGGCAATAAGCCTGTCTCATCTGTGGGCCTTTAGCAGTCTCCCATAACTAACTGCCTTTGCCTCAGCTTGTCTGCCTGTCTTTAAATATCTTCAGCCTGAGCCTGACTGGAACAGTGCATTTTTTATCGCTGTTGGTGCGCAAACCAGATGATTGAATTGTCCGGAGGAAGGAGGAAGTAGCACTTCACATCCATGTGGCAAAGGGATTACTAAAACGGCTGGAGAAGCATAATCATGGAGATGTCATCCTTTTTCCACTGACTGAGGTTTGGATGCAAACCTGATATCTAACCCTCCTTAGTGCTCCTGCAGATCCATCTTCTTCAGAATTACTCTTAACAGGCTTATTCTGGCTTTTTGCGTGTGAGGTGCTCAGAGACTTTACAGAAATGAAGTTCATTTACCAAGACACAGATTAAATCAACATCCCTGAGACAAAGTACACCAAGCACCATGGGTGTCCCTCTTTTTGCTTTGGTGATTGCAGGATGGATTTGCAGATTACATTAGGGAAGCAATAATGGATGGTAAATCCTCATCCCCTTCCCCCCCAAAAAAGAAAACTGCTAGTGGCAGGCTTTCTTAAATGAGGTTTTAAATAATCTTCATTTTTATAGAAGAACTTTGGATAGGATCAGAAGAAATCAAGTGGTTAGTGATGACTAGCGTTTAAAAAGTGACACATATCGTTTCATGAAACACTGGCTTGCTGGCCTGGAAGGCTGCAAAGCTGCATCATATTCCCTACTTTATGCAACAGAAGAGACTTAGTATAGCAGTAACCCTAATAATATTAATTATTCCTAAAATATGTTCAGCTTGAAATTATCTGGGTTTGGATAGCTGTTTTTTTCTCCAGTGAAATCCTGGGCACCATTATTCCCACAATATGTAACACTTCAGTCTCTGTTCTGAGAATGCTTCTCTGTAGGTGGCCCAGAGATCTGGTCTCTACTGAGCTGTAGGTAAGGCTGATCTCACAAGCAAGTGCTGGAACTCTGAAGAAGTGACCATGAAGCTCAGAGGTGTGGGAGAGGAAGATTTAATTCCTTTTTATCCCATAAGCTTTTGATATGGACCCTCAGCTAAGGCAGCTACAGCAGATTTCGCATCACTACACCCCAGCTGCACCTGTACTCGGTGAAGAGAGGAAGAAGTTTCCAGAGTGCATTGTGGGCACCTACAGTCTGCACCATGCAGGTGCCAGTGTCTCCTCATTGACCAGAATGGGAGCTGGCTAATATGGGGATCTATGGGTAGGGGAGATTACTCCTATCCCTATGACAAATTCTGCTTTTTTCCTTCCTGCCTTTCTTCCAAAAACAGGAATGTATCTATCTCCACCTGACAGAGCTGCTGTAAGGACCCAGACCCTACGGAGAGGGAAGTGCTTAAATGAGCCAGCAAGGCGGTCATGGTAAATACCTACATTCAAGAGTGCATGGTTGATAATGTATAACATTCCCTAGTAAAATCACAACATTATTAATTTTGTTGCCTTATATACCTCTGAAATGGTAAAAGCAAGAGGAGAAATCTGGCCCAGTGATCCATCATCCAAGGCTTTGAAACAAAGCCAACTTCAGTGAAATTTGAGTGAGCCCTTAGAAACACAAGGAGGGCTAAAGCAACAAGTGCATTTCACTGAGCTATGATATCATCCTCTATTCCTTTTAGAGGGGAAGCTGTGTATCGGATGTGTAGGAGAGAAGAAAGAAGCAGAAAAGCACATTCATATATTTAAATATTCAAAGCTGCCCCAGGAAAGAACTTAAAATCTGAGGTCATTTCCTCAATGAGCTTAGGACATTATTTGTCATGAACCAGAAGAAAAAGGGAAATAAAAGAAGGCTAGGCAAAGCCTGTCACACCCTTGCCGTCTGTGGTGCGATGCCGGCTGGCCGCCGGCCGAGCCAGCCCACCAGGGTGCCCCCCTAACCTGCCCCTGGCCAGCTCCAAGCACCCAGGTGGCACAGCTCATGGAGGGGAGCAGGGCAGGGTCAGCAGCACCGCAGCACCACCTGGGACTGTTTCACATTTCCTCACCATCACAGGCATTTGTCAGAGCCTCCAGCCAAGTGGCCTCAAAGGAATGAGCCTGTCTCTTCTCCACCTGATCTAGGCTGTGTGTGTTTGGAGGGAAGCATTACATTCACTCCAGAGAAGGCAGAAAGAGGAGATCCATCTGTCAAAGGCTTTACTAAAGTCTAGGGGGACAACATCCACAGCCTCCATGATTTGTGTTTTCTTCTGCTTGTGCTGAACTCCCTGGAGGAGCGCTGGGCAGCCCATGTGAAGGTAGAACCGCAGTATGTGAGCAACTGAAAAATACAGACTAGCACAGGCATCTGTGGGATGCTCAGCTCTGGTCCAGTTTCTTTTATTGGCACAGATGTAGCTGAGATGTCCTGGAGATGACGAAGCCATGGAGAAGGCATCTTCCTCTGAGCATCCCTCCATCTTCTTTAGAGTGGCTTCCTGGAAACTTCTCGCTTCCATTTGCATCGGCCCCTGAACAACACAATGAGACTTGCTCAGCAATGAGCCTGTGGTCTGCCTAGAAGCACTGAAGTGGCCTTTGGTTTGCAGCTGCTGTTTAGCCTCTGGATTGCGCAGCTCCGAATGTGTCATTGGTTCCCTGTTATCAAGGGCTCTGACTCAGAGCTCAGGAAAACACTGCCATTCCAGCCTGTGGGAGCTGTACATTTTTTCCCCCCAGCAAATTTGACTTGAGCCACACCAGCCTTGTAAAAAACCTAGAATATCTAAGAAAAGTGAAGACTGCCAATTTTTGCATATTTCTCTATTAAAAAAACTGCATTTCCAGCATCCTGTGACTCAGCTGAGGGAAGCTTTGGTGTTTTTTATTCTGTAAAAAAAAATTATAATCACCATAATAACTAGTATGCGAGGTATTTCTCTTGCTGAAACTTGGACCAGGAACCAACAGATGCCGCACACAAGCCGATGAAGCAGTGCTAGTGCTTGTGAGCAGCAGCAAATGCCATCCTTCCCCTTCTTCTGAACACATGCTGCCGCTCAGCAGCACTGCTGAGCCAATATGCTGGCATTGCGCTTCCCGAGAAGCTGGAGCAGTCTTACCAACACTGCTGTGAGTGAGTACATCACAGCCTGATGTTAGGTGACACAGCATTTTAGCGGGGGTTTTTTTGACAGCCTGATGATAAAGCAAGAGCTGCTCTGCCAGGGAAGCACTCAGGCCCTTCCTGCACTGCTGGTGCTGCACAAATGGACAGGTCACCTTGTTAAAATACAGCAGAGGTGGTTTTGAGTGGCTCCACAGCCCCTCTGCACCATGGGAAGAGCATACAGCCTTTGGTCCTTGCTGGGAAGTAAGCCGAGAGTGAGCAATTTCTGTTTGACATCCATGTGCAGCAGATGGGGAAAACAGCAGGGAAGCACTGGCCAGCAAGTGGTCTATAGCACATCAGCACCAGGAGATCTACAGACATTGCTGTAAAGCAATAAATGCTGCCAGTTTAATACTGGCAGTGAGATGAACTGGCTGTACAAAGCCATAGGGATGTGAATACTCCCCAGGTACTCCCCAAGCTCACTGCAGCTTTCTTTAATATGCAGGGAGAAAAATTTTTTAAAAAGGGTTATTAATTCATTTTAGGGCCAGAAGGACCCTCCAAGCACAGCCACCTGCCTTACACAGAGCATCCAGCTTCACTCAGCAGCATCACACTCCTAACTGCTGGTAGAGCAAGTGTCTCATTTTCATCGAACGTGGAAAAGACTAGCTTCTTCCCTGCTCTAAAAAATTGTGCCTAATGCTTTTTGTTGTATTATAATTTTAAAATAACAAAATGGAATTGCTCAGCAGAACAAACTTCAGCACTAACCACAAGCACAGGCCTGGCTGCAGGAAGCAGCGAGCTGGGAGGCATTACCAGGTTGTTAGTGTTAAAAGCAAGAAATGGCAGAGAAAACCTGTTCCTGTCTCTCCAAGCATGCCCATCTCCGGTCAGCCTTCCCAGCCTGATCCTCCCACTGGCACAGTGAAAATCAGCAATGCCCAGCCAGCCATTTACGTATAAAGAGGTAAAGGTGGAAGGGGAATTTTCCACAGCTCATCCCTAGCACTGATTGCATTGCCATAATCAAAACCTGCTGAGCCATCTATTGATGTTCAAAGCCAAATGAAGACTTACGGAGGCAGATGTGATGGGGTCACGAAGCAGACTTTTCACAACAGATGAGTGTATGTTTGTGGATCTGAACGATACGCTCCCCTTTGCGTGCTGCCTTACCGTCTCCCCAATACCCTGAGGAAGGCGTTAGCATCACTCAGGGAGTGATGTACTGTTGCAGTTTGAGTTACAGCAGTCAGACTTTCTTCTCTTTATCCCCAACAGCTCACCTCTCCCAGTGTCTGATCTGGATCACAGGCTATCCCCACCTGTCTCTGCTACATTGGGCGCCACTGTCACTGCTCAAGACTTCAAGTGTCCCCCAGCGCAGCCATCACCACTATTGCCACTCATTATACTCAGTCTGAAAGTCATGAGTTCAAGCCTCACACGGGGCATCAATTGTCACAGCACTACAAAACTAGCAGGCTGCAACAAGGCTTTTACTACCCCACACCACCATCAGTCTCACCCAAGGTTTCAAAGGTTCACCTACTGTCCATGCTGTTTCTTCACCCTCTTCAGGCCAGTCCACCCTGCTTCTTGCCTCTGCTGCATCCAGGTTCTTCCTTCTCCTGGCTCCTCTTCCAGCCAGCCTCTCCTCATCCAGGCCCCCTTCTTCTCTCTGCTTCTCCCAGGACCTCTCCTTATCTCTCCTACATCCAGGACTCCTCTTCATCCACTGCCTCCCTTCCAGGTACTTTTCAGTGCTATTTAACTACTTACGGGAACAAGCCACAGCTGTACATTATCCACATCAGCCAACCCACCGCCCCCGAAGCAAGCCCACAACCGTATATTATCAATGTTAATTAACACTCTACAATTTCTCTACAGTTCCTCTACAATATACTGCAAGGAATCCCTGTGCTGCAGCCTGTGCCACTTCTAAAGGACACAAGGACTCAGCTCACCCAAGTCTTGCCTAGCACTGTGGCAAGATGCCTTGCCACATGAGCATCCATGGGGGAAGCAATACTCCAAAGATGGCAAAGCCTGCTCAGAAGCTTCTACTGAACATTTCCATTTGCCTCCCTTTATTATAGATACTATATTGCTATTAATTTTTTTTCTTAGCTACCTCTTTGCTTCTGCAAAAGGGCAATAGGCTAAATCAGCTATTTCTCTAACAGCCTTTCAGTCAAAGTGACATTCACTGCAAAATGTCTCAGTCTCCCGCCTCAGAGCTGAGTGGGTTTGCCACAGACTGGAGGAAGCGGTTTTAGCTGCCACCTTAAACCAAGACTTGCAGCCCCGGTAGATGGAAGGTGAGAGCTGTGTGGCTTTCTCCATCACCTGGAGCACAGAGCCCAGGGCAACAAACAGGACATCCAAGAGGCTGATGCCTGCTTCCAGATTTCCCCTGTGCCTCTTCCTTCTCTCTTTTCACCCTTATCTCCCTTTCTCACCAGATACTACACCCTAAGGCCATGCAGACATGTGCTTTCCTTGACCCCAGCAGACCTTTACCAAGGCAATGCATTTGCAGGCAGTTATTTTCCTCTCATTCATTGTTTCTGAGACCTGGATGCAAACTCAATTTTTTAAATTCATTTTCAGTTTTGCTCTTGTTCCTTCTGTGAGGAGGACAGGTTCCCTGATTATCCTTCACTGGGACAGTTTGCAGATAGCCCATGGCCACCAAGATCCTTCGGCACACCCCGAGGCCATGCCTCTCTGCCTCTCACTGAGCCCCATAGTGGTTTACTGTGGCTGAGAGCCCCCTGTGCAACACTGTCATGCTTTGGTTTGATCTTTCTGCCAATAACCTCGCCAGGCTGGTTCTGGGATTTGTCAGGAGAAGGATGTTTTCTTCATACACAGCTTAATACTCTGCTTGGACCATTCATGGTTGATCTCAGCCTGACATTAGGAGAAACCTGCATGGCCTCGAGTGGAATTAGATAGCCCTTTAATGGTGGTACGGGCAGAAATGCAATGGGGTCAGGGTGAAAAATGTCAAAAGTAAATTAAAACAATAAAAACAGCTGCTTTGACCCAAACCAGCTTGTCTACACCATAACACAAGGTTCATCCAGGTTAGGTTGGTGGAGGACGGAGCACCGCACTCTTGCTCAGCTTATCAGCAGGGAAGATGTTATGCATTCCTCAGACAAGCCCTTGGACTCAGTCAGCACTCCCAAGAGGAGAGACTCTCCAGACTATGTCAGATTTCAGAAAAACACAACAACCTTGCTTCCCAGATATTAATATTTCAGAAATGATAGTGCATTTTTCAAGGCAGAAAGTAGCAGCCTGGAGTTCAGTTACATTGTCCGGGTGATAAATGTGTTATTTAGGGAGCAGACAGAAGCAAAGAGCCTGAGAGAGGTCTCCTCCTCTGTGTCTGCCTTCTAGTGAAAACAAACAAACAAAAAAAGGCAAACGTAGCTCTTGTGGACACTGTGTGTTTTCTGACTATCTAAGGAGCATTTGAGGTACATCGTGTGCGTGGTGGGAATGACCCGAACAGGGACTTGTGCATCGTGTTTAACCGCTTCACGGACACAACTTATCTCCGTAAGCAGACCAACAACCAGCAAAACAACAATGCAAACAAAAATCCCAAAGAAACCACCAAAAATGAACTTTCTCTCATTTATCCGTATAGATGTGTGGGAAGCAGGCTCCAAACTGATGCAGGTTTTATACCACAGACACCAAATCTTCTTCCCTGTCTCCTCCCCTTTGTACAACAGAGGTGGCTGAAAGGAGAATGAAATTTACCCCAAAGATGAAGGGCCTTTGACGGTGGGGACTCAGCAGAGCCGCTCAACTTTGGGGTCACAGGGGACAGCCTTGTGCAGTCCACCCATGGGTGCCCTGGGTGATGGTGGGTGCAGGAGGGACCTTGGTGGTTCACGTCCGTATCCAGCACCAGGGATAAGAAGACCATGCAAGGAGTGCCTACAGACCATTTCCCCCCTGGGTACCAGATGTAACAAATACTACATGCACCAGCCCTCAGTGCTGCCAGCCTCTGATTCCTAAGCAGGAAGCAGGGACCTCTGGGTGTCCCTTGGGAGATGTTCTCCCCGGATGCGCAGGCCTAAAATGTGTGTTTTACAGAGTATATTCTTCATCACACGGTTTCCCCTTGCTCCTTCCACCCCTCTCTCTCCTTGGGGAATATAGTACAGCGCACGCATTCGGCATACGCTGAAATGTATAAATAAACCAACATTTTGCTGGGTCAGCCCTCTGTTGGCAACCTCCTTGTACTTTGTCACTGGAGGCCACAACTCCGCTTAAAGTGACCATTTTGTCTTGGCAGGACTCGTTTGCTTATTCACTTGCTCCTTCAGCTCTGCTCTTTGCTGCCAAAGTACAGCAAAAGCTCCTCAATTGCCCTTGGTTTCCGCTCTGCAAAGAAGCACTGAGCTGTGGAGACAGTCCATGCCATAGAAAAGAAAAAGGGAAAAAGATTACTGCTTGCCAGCCCCCAAGAAAAGAGAGGAGGTGTACATGGTCAGGTCCTGTTCACCTATGGCCCGCAGGAAGAACCAAAGGGGGTGTTTATAGCTCCCACCACTGGCTTCCACATGGGCTTTAAGGTGCCCTTACACCGTAATAGAGTTAAATATCCGTTGGCCCTGATGAAGAGAGGCATTTCATGGGACAGCCATGGCTGCTCACAACATTTCCCAGACTAGTGACATTCCTCTTTTTGTGTCCAGAAAGTGAACGGGCTGATCCCTTCTCCTGCATTCAGAAGCAGAATTGCTTTTTCCCATCCTAACCCTACATTAGGTATACAGGGTTTGCATTGTTTTTAAAGTGCAAAGTGTCTGCAAATGGAAAAGAAAGAAGTCACAGGTATATGGCTGCCTTCCGGACAAGGGAAACAGGCTTCCCATCACTGGAAGGGTGCTGCCATGGGCACAGGCTCAGCATCCCTGAACACAAGGTCTCCGTGTTTAAAGTGGGAGGTTGAAATCTGGGAAACAGCCTGATGATTTCAGATGTACAGTTTCAAAGAAGTCTCATTCTCCGAGGAGAGTGTTCTCAAAAAAAATCATTCTGTTCCCAAGCTGGACATTGCTCTGGAAAACATAAAAAATCTTGCATGACGTCTCAGGGCGATGTCCAAAACGTTTGTATTTTGTAAACAGGAAGTCACATTGCCTGGAGAGGATCTTTTCCCCCTTCAACAGCTGCATGAAGCCTCTTTACACAACCCCTTTTTACAGTATTTCAGGACTGAAAAGTTCATTTCCCTCTCCTAAGCACACAGGAGAATGCAGCTGCCACCCAGATAACCTTTAAATGGGACCACGTGTAAGCCACTTAGTCTCCAAAAATGAAAGCAAAACACAGTGCTGTCATCACTGCATGGCACCGTCAATCAGGCTGTTCATTATACGCTGCACTGTGTATATCTCATACCACGTTCATTATAAGCTTAGGCTGATGCGTAATAATAAAGCAGAATATTACAAATGTTAGAAACTCTGGACGAGAAAGTGAGGGATAAGTGGAAACCAAAAAGTTCGGATCCAGTCTCTTTTCTGGCAATGACGGCTCGTGAATACAAATTCCTCTAATGCTTCACTGAGGTGTTTTTCCCAGCTTCACCCTGGCCCTGACCGTGTTGTGCACAACCTCCTGAAGAAGAACTTACTTATGGGCATTTTCCTTCACTTTACTCCACTGAACAATCAAATTATTTTACTTGCAAGTTCAGCAAAATGAGTACGCCAGGGACATTCCCCCGTGGTGTCGATGGGAGACACCAAGGTAGGTCATGCCTACCTGCTTTCATCTCCTCTCCTTGCCCTGTTGGTCCCATTGCATGATGCAGAAAGGCCATGATGGGATGTGTTGCGAGGGCAGACGATGCCTGTCATGCCAAGGACCAAGCAGGCAGGGAGTGTCCATAGGCAGGTGTGGGGCTTTGGGCTGCTTCTGGGATTGCCAGAAAAAATCGTAAAAAACCCACATACTGTGCAGCAAAATAGTTGGTCCAGGTCAAATCCCCAGATCTCACAGCTGCTGTAAGCTGCAAAGGCAAAGTAGTCTATACAGCAGATAGAAAAAAGAGTGTGGCATCAAGACTCTTTGCTTGTTTAGAGGCATGAAAAACTGAGAAGAAAAAAGGATGTGTCCTCCCACAGGTAAAAAGAATTCAAAGCAATAAAGTGTAGATGTATAAAGGGGCTGACAAAAGTAATGGCTATTGATAATTGCAGCTTCCCCTTTCTCACTTAAAACCTGTAAACCTCATATAAAACCTGTAAAAGACTTCTTAAAGGCCAATATTAAAAGCCATTAAGCCATTATCTTTCCAGCATAGCATCGTTGCTAGGATCCAGGGCTTGGCATTGGAAAAGAAAGATCTGAGGAGGACAGATGATGGGATGGTGCTGTACTGGGAGAGGTGCAGAGCGCAGGAGGAAGAGGAGGAGATGGGTCCAGCTGAATGCTTGGTGCAGTGGAGAAAAAGTATTTAAGGAAAGAGAAAAACCCTGGGAAAAACCCAGTTCAGTTTGTATCATGGTAGATCTATTGGAATTATCATTTAAAACCACAAGGGAATTATGAAAATGTATCTGGTCATTTGTGTAAAGCCTTTTCAGTACCTTAATATCATCTGTAGAGTGCTTAAAAAAGAGGATAGAGTTCATTACAAAACAAGTTAGGGTAAGAGGGGCCAAGGCTTTCCAAAGGGGACTGGTGGGTGGGTTGGTTTCACTGTGGGAAGGCGTTTCGACTCCTTTCAGCATGCTCTGGGTGTAAAAGTAGTTAAGGTCTTAAACAAACCAGCTGGCACAGGCTTAAAATTTTGTTGTTATTCATATGCATCCAAGTATAAAACAGAGACTGTATAAGCTGAGTAAATAAACAGGCTCACTAGTCTCTGGTGAGGAGGTCTGTGTCGTTTTATTCACACTTTTTACCATATACTCTGGGGTCATTTGCCAGACTGGGAATAAATGGCATCTAGTTCTTTAACCCAGGCTTAATCTCTTCTTTTTTATAAAGATGTTTCTTTCCTGGCTTCTGGGGTGCAAAAACTAGAAGAATTGAGAGGAAAATCTAGCCATAAATTGTCTGAAATGTACCAGAAACCTTTGGGCCTGATTCTGACTGTGTTCATTCCTTTTTTTCTGCCACCACAACAGGGCAGAGAATCTGACACTCTTGGCTCCTTCTACATTCAACAAGAAAGTACTGAGATATTTGTTATAAATCTCAGTAGAAGTAATCTAACTAAATCAGCTGCTTTTAAACATGCAATACATCAGTTACTAAACACCAAGCATGTTCCGGTGGGAGGTTTGAACAAAAGTGAGTTTAAAGAAGGAAAAATGGCATTTGCAGGAACAAGAAACCCACCCATTTAAAGTCTATTTATTTGACAGTCATATAGAATTCACAGCAGTTTACCACAATTTGACTTCGCTCAAGTTCCTCTGTGTCAATGCCACTGAGAAAGACAAGTCGGCCCTAATGAGCTGCCTTTGTGGAGGTTGTTGGGCTCTATTCTTTCAACAAACCCATTTTATCATTTCATGATGGTGTTTCAAGCGAAAGAACAATTTGGATCTTGCTGCAGCTGTGCAGACCCCTCCGCTGCCTCCAGTGGAAGACCAGAGCTACGAAAATGAATGCTTTTGCTCATCAAACTCAATCCTACGAATATTTATAATTTTGAAAAAAAAAAGCTAAGAGAAGACTGTAAGCTGATATACCAGGGCATAAGGTCACAGCAGAGTGGTTTGGATTTGGGACTGAGATGTGGATGCCTGAAGACCACAGTCAGGGCTTTCTGACCATCTTCCCTTGCTGTCACAAGCACACTCGCTGCCACCTGAAGCCAGCAAGATCCCTCAAAATACGTTATTGGGAGAAGTAAAGGGGAGATGGGTGACTGCTACTGCTCGGTACTGCTGGATTGCCGTAGTAAATGTGCAGCAGCGCTGGGGAAGGAGGGAGAAATTGTGGGCACACCGCTCACCCACATCAAGGCAAAGGCGGCAAAGTCTGGGCTCGGGCTGGTGTTCCGTAGAGTACGGGAGGCGCATCACTGGAAAATGCGGCATGCTTCTGGGTCCATGCAAAACCTTTCCCATGTTATTAATTTTGGAAACCCCTTATTATACTTTCATTAAATGATACATCTCTTAAAATGCCCTTCATGCATTTTTCATGCTGAGGGCTAGGCATGGCACATGCAGCAGCTCTTGGTGGCATTTCAGGTGCAACTTTTCTGACCTCCTACAGCTTCTGGCAGGGGAAGGAGAAGAGCAAAACCAGAGTCAGAGAAGCTTTAACTCCCTTGCACCTTGAAGTCAGGTGAAGGCAGATATTTGTGGTCCAGTCCTGCTGTTATTGAAATAAATGGCAGGTTTGCCACTGATGTCTGTGGGAGTAGGCTTAGGCTCGGACTGTGAGGCTGGCATGGAATTAGTGCCTAACTGCATTAATTAGGAGGTGGTTAGCAGAAAAATAAATCCCCAGTGGTACAGGAGATTACTTGGTGGTGGAGCAATGTGGGTTTATGCCTTCTGTTACTGGACTGCTCTCATCCCGTGTCCAGTCCTAGGCTGTGCCCCTGGCCTCCCAAAAATGTTTTTCTCCTGTGTAAGAAGACAGCATGCCAACATATTCCTGATGAATGCATCGTGGCTGGCTTAATACAGCAGCACGAGTGGGGATTTTTCAAGCATGGTGACAGCGGAAAAAGGCTTGTGCACTCCACAGATGTACCTTTGAAGACAGAACATGGGTCACGTCTTGGAAATTAGGGACTGTCATATGGGAACAGTTTACTGGGCTTAAAAGGTTTCTTTGCTACAGCGTTTCATAGCAAGATAGATTCTCATCCGCTACCTATCACACATACCTAATTGTGCAAAAATATACCACAGGGAGGTGGTTTTTTTCTGGATCTTGGCTCTTTGCCTTGCTTTTTTCTCCTATCTGATATAATTGCAGGTATAATCTCTGTTCTTATGTGTGCTTCCATGCTTACACCACTTTTCCATATCACCCTAAATGCATCTTACCCTGAGGAATCTCAAAGCACAGCTTCACTTTTAGCTTTTGCATTTACCTTGGCTGTCTGCTCTGCCATGCAGAAAAGCCCAGGTAGGGCTGAGGCCCCAGCGCTTGTGCACTCAGGTGGCTCAGCAGGGATTTCCCTCCCACATACAGGTTTCCAGGACTCCGAGTCTCCTTTTCTCCTTTCTTTCAGCTGTGACATGCCCCAGCAGCATTTATAGGGTCTAAGGCACAGGGAGCATCCAGGAGAAACCCCAGCCCAGGAGGCTGTGCCAGCTGTGATGGCAGTCGGTTTCACCGAGCTGCACATCAATTAGCTGCTGAGATGAATGTCCTTTCAGATATGCACATGGAATTCATTAATTCAATGAAGACTTTGTTGTTGTTGTTGTTGTTTCCTGGAAGCAAATATTGCTTTTAGCTCTGGGATATACTATTATTGCACAAAGGGAGAAAAAACAAAATCACAAGGCTGAATTTTTTCGGGTGGTAAAGACTGAAGCTTTCAAAGCAGATTAGTATTATTGCTGGGTGGTGGGAAACATGAGACTCATCCCGGGCCAGCTAGGAGCTCGCTCAAAGTTGCAAACCTGGGTTATGGCTGTACATCAAAACCGTGGTAAGTGCTTGTGAAGCTTTGGCTGGTGCTCACACACAGCCAGGAAAGCAGGACAGTTTGGCTGGGATCATCTCTGGTTTGGGTTAATAATACACATGACAGTTGCCAAGATGTATATGCCACGACTCGGTGCTGTGGATACAGAGGACACAGCTCTGCAAAGCTCAGCTGTAACCCACTAGCCCTGACAGTGGCTTTTGTTTTGGAAGAGTTTTTTTCTTTTGAATGCAATATTGTGTAATATGTGTATTTACCCCCACAGTGGTTCACAAGAGTACTATTATATTAGTTACTTTTTCCCCTACTTTTCTCTTTTCTTTTACCAGATGCTGCTTTAGCATTGCTTCTGCCCAATGGATGGATCACAAGGCTCAAATGCCCATTGCACACTGGCACTTCACGTGCCCCCTTTCCTAAATAGATCTAATTTTATTTTAAAAGCAGGTTCAGAAATGATTGCCCTTCCTGTGAGGCTCTTCTCGACCTTAGTGCCCTCATGGTTGCAGGAGAGCTAAGGAAAATTCATTTAGAGCCCCAGCTGGTTTGAGATCTCCTTTTGCAGTGCACATGAGGCGTTTGATCAGGGTTTGGAAACTCTGAGGGCTTTGGGTGGTTTCCGCTGTGTTAGCCAAGGACTATTGTCCTTCTGTGTACACATGGGGCCTGTTTGCCCCGTGGTGGGGAACCCCTCCATCCTGCTGCTC
The DNA here is from genome assembly GCA_035590275.1 of Ibycter americanus. Classification (NCBI taxonomy): domain Eukaryota; kingdom Metazoa; phylum Chordata; class Aves; order Falconiformes; family Falconidae; genus Ibycter; species Ibycter americanus. The sequence goes on along the minus strand of JAVJGI010000032.1, from coordinate 30,359,832 downwards.
ACTGAGGGAGGAAGGGGCCCTGTTGCAACAGCCCTAAGTCCTCAGGCCTAGCTCAGGCTTGAAATAAGGCACATTTTCCTATCATCAGGACTAATCGTTCAGAGAATGATCTGAGGAAGCCAAAGCCTGGAGGTGCTGGATAAGTTTTGAGAAAATCTACCCTTGTCACTGATACGTTGACATTGAGCACTCAGAGTGGTTTGGAAAGCCAGAAGGTGTTTGCTTGGGTTTTCTCTTTGTTAGTTTATTAAAAAACAAGAAAACAAATTTCCCTTTTGCTAAGAATAATTTCAAACAACAATGCTTAGGTGATGCTAAGGCAAGAGGTGTTGTAAGCACTTTTGTGGACAAAACTAGAGCCCCAGACGATGTGGGCAAAGTGATGCTCCATCTGAAAAAGAAAGAATCCAATTTAGTGCAGAAAAAGGCACTTCCCTAGGGCAGGTGGGGAGAGCGGGCAAGGAACTGGGAGCCTGCTGCAGAAAAAGGCTGAAGTGGGCCACAGACTGGGATGACTGTCCCAGAAATGCCACACAGACAGTCCAACATGCCAAATGACTCATACAAAATGCAGAAAGTGCTCTGGAGTGTGTAAATCAGTGTCATATACCATATAAATGTCTATCCATCATCCGCAGATGCATATCCCTTCTGCTCTGCTTGGGGCTTGCGAAGCCTCAGGTGCAGGGAACAGCCCAGCTTTTGCGATCCAGACTTCAAGGAAGATCTGGGGAGAGTTCAGCAAAGAATGATGAGAGGTCTAGAAAATGTGTTTTCTGCAGGAAGATGGCAAGATCTGTGCTCGTGTTGTCCTCAGCAGGGAGGATGGAGGGGGAAGACATGATATTGTAACTCAAGTATTTAAATAGAGAGGAAATGAATAAACTGGGCTTGTGTCCACTGAGGAACGAGAAACGAAATCACAGGCTTAATCTGTAGCAAAAGAGATTTAGGTTAAAGATAAGGATGCTCTGGCATGGATTTTTGAGGCAGGCTGTGGATTTGCCACTGCTGCTTGGTGCGAAGGTGGTTGCACAGGTCATCTCCACCACACTGGGATGGTTTGGAGAGCTTTTGGCACCTGGTCACGCCACACAGCCTTGTGAGCTCCCTTCCAGCTCCATTTTCTGTGATTTCACAATAACAGCAAAATTATACCCTGACAACATAAGAGCTAGAATTATTTGTTTTAGGATTAATATAATTAGGATAAGTATGAATCAGATGTTTTAGCTATTTGCAATTAAAGCGCTGTCTCTGTAAAGGCCGTCTCTGTGTCAGCGAAAAACCTAAGCAAGCGCAGAAGGCAAGCGCTGACAGACACCTCCTTTTCACCGTGATTCAGACACGGCAGGTAGGACTACACAAAGGATGAGGCATCATGCCTCTTAAGCCTGTTGGATAGTGCCAGGCTGAGTTTTCCTTGTACAATCATAGCGTTTCTGCAGTCATACATTCAGTGTCTCAATTAACATCAATAAATGTTAACACTTGCTGGATTTACTGGGAAGATTTGAATGCCAGCTTAATTCAATGCTGACGCATCCACACATGAACTCTGAGATCTGATCCCTCCTAGAGCTGCCTATTTTAAGATCACATGGGATTGCTCTTCACTGTCTACAGCTCCTGCAGCGCTGCGTTGAGCCCACGTGCAGGAGCGTAACGATGCTCTGGGACCCACACCCAATCTTGATTGGAAATCTTCAAGTGATGAAGAGTCAACCACATCCCTTGGGAGAGCCTCAGTGGGTAATTACGCTCACAGCTCAAAACATGACTATTTTCTGGCTGGAAGTGTTTTCACTCCAGCTGCTGGATATACCTGGTGTTCTATTTATCTGATAGATGACTGTATCAGCGAGCAGGTCAGGAAGAAGCTGCTTAGTCCCCGTGAGTGCACGCAGCATGCAGCGATCAAGCCAGGAAATTTCAGATGGGCAGATCTGTCACAGAGATTTTTCCAGCCTGTTTATTGCAGACAAACCATGGAGGCTTTTCTGGTTTTTCCCAGTTTTCCTCCTGGTAGCAAGCTGTTTGCTCATGCACTTTGACACTGGCAAAGAGTTTGGCATGGAGAAACTCCATCCTTGCCATGCAGTGGTCCTGGCGCGAGCAAGGAAATCCCCTTTGGTTCTGACTGCTGCTGAGGGTTTTATTTTATTTTTGTGACCACTTGAACACCATGTGAACTGGCAGCACACTGCCAAGTGTGGGGAGAGCAGCTGGTGCTCTTCAGACGTGCGCTCTGGTGGCTCTGGTGGGACCTGAGTGGAAAATTGGTGAAGCCCCAGAAATGGTCCTGTTGTTGTTTTGCCCCTGTTTCAAAACCAGCATCCCCCTTCATGTCTGTGGGAGTGGATATGTGAGATTGCACAACCACGTAGACTCAGGAGAGGGGAAGACCAACACCATGCCATGGATGTATTTTAAAGGCAGCTTCCTCCATCCATCCCCCCCAGCCTATGTGCACGTGGGTCCTGAACAGCGGCAGATAACACTCTGCTTGGCAATTGGTCTTTTTTCCCCTGAATCTCAGTACTGCAAGTTCAGAGGGCTCAATTTTATCCCTTCCCTCCCACCTCTGGCACAATTCCCTCTCAGGAGCAGACACCATGCTGCAGTCCCCCCACCCCATAAATGCCAGAGCAGGTTTCTGGGGGATTTGAACACACTGGCTCCCAGCTCAACAACGTCACTGGTTTATGGGGAAACTATCTCAGCAGAGCTCAAACTTTGATGAGCATCTGCTATAAACAGAGATGTGGAGACACATGCATTTCTCTGACAAACGTTTCATTTCTTTAAAGAAGCACCACCTACAGAAGTTTTGAAACAAGGCTGAATTCTGCAAGTCACTAAAGTGAGGGGGGAAAAAAAAAGAAATGGCCAGCCTTTGCTCCTGACATCAAACTCCTCTGAAAATGCTGGCTGGAGACAAGGACATGCGATCCCAACGTCTAGGCTGCTGTTTGCAGAGCAGTTTAGCAGCATGCCCACTCGACCCCTGGTTGCAGTGGTATCATCTGTGGTCTATTACTGGGGATTTCATACCAGCTGGGCAACAGGAGCTCATCTGAAGTCCACCCCAGCTCAAGAGCCGATGAGCTATTTAGCCACTGCTTGTATTTGTCTTATAAAAGTAATAATAGCGTGTTCTGTTGCAATTAAGGTCTGACGTTAAATGCATTAATTTCCTAACAGATCTAAAGCAAGAGCAAGGAAGGCCTTTTATTTTTAATGAACTGAAGACTGCTGTGATCTCATTCATCCACCCATGAAATCCACTGACTGACAAGGTCCCATTTCTGGGCAGCAGGGTTAAATGTGCTTCAGACAAAAGCCAGATTTTCCTTTCTTCTGCATGCCATGGACAGGATCAAAGGAGTGGGGAAATGGACATTAAAGCACTTGTAATCAGGGACACAGACTCTGACCCAGCATGGGCCAGCCCCCTTGCAGGCTTATGGAAATGCCACTGTGCATTATTGCCTGAGAGCTTCGGGGAGCAAACTGGGCAAGTAAATAAGGCTGGGGGGCAAGTGCTGCATGGACCCAGCTCATCTGTCATCACTGGGAGTTTCTCCTTGGAGACCATGTGGGAGCCAATATCCCTCGCACCTTTGGGCTTCTTCTCTCCATTTAATACTTTCAACGATCCTGTAGTATCTCTGGGACTCACCAGATGGTGCTAGTATAGATAACAGAGTATGGCTGAATGGATGGGCAAGCAGATCTTGGGGGGGAAAGGAAAGCAAGAATACCAATTTGATTACATGTCTCTTTAGAAATAGTGGTAATGCACCAGGAAAACTTTTCTCATTAATTAAATTTCTCTGCAACTGGAACAACACTGTAGCTGTGGCAGCGTGGCTGGGAATCCACATAACGTGTGTGGTAGAGACCCAGATGGGTGGCAAGGCCATTCCCCTTGGCTTGCTATGCAAACCACAGGACCTGCTTTGGAGGTGAGGGTGAAGGTGACCTTCAGAGAAGATGGTGAGTCATTTCCCCCTTCGCATTTTCCTTTGGCTTTGTGTTTTAAAATATCTTATTCAAGCAACCCTCTCAAATGGTCTTGAAAGGAATGGGGAAGAAAGACTGCTAATGCCTCCCAAAAGACAGCAAACTGGGAATAGTTTGTTTTCCAAGCACATACAAGTTCATTTGCTTTTCAGAATTTGCATTTATTTTTAACTGGATTAACATCCAGCTAATGTGGATGTCAACCAGTTGGAATGCAATTTTGGGAATTATGGAGGAATTTAGCACTGCTGATAAAAACCAAATGTGATGGAGTTGGAAAGCATATGATATTTATCTACACGGGCTTCGTGTTATCAGCATGCTCTGTCTTTCTCCGAGGTTAACTTAAGCAATCCAAATGGAAAGAAATTCTTTTACTATAGCTCCCATATGACTAATATGATACAGTGTATTACTTAGATTGGGGTTTAAAAGAAATAATAGGGAGCTTATTACCCAGACCTTCCTTCCAATAGGAATGGCTGATGACACTGTATGTATAAAGTGGTTTTTAACTTGGTATGCCATTTTGTTTCATTTGTCAATGTTTGAATTACAATGGTTATTGTAGTGCGTAATGTCTTTGTAAGCACATACTTGCTACCATAAGGATGCTAGCTGTCTTTATCCTGCATCTATTTGCAGCATGTTCAATGTAGTTATTGTGGCACATGCTGAGACTTTATGTTGATAAGTCAGGAAAGGACCTAAACATCCTTAAGTCCGCACCAAGAAAGGAAATAATTTAAATATCTGCTTCATACCTTGCTTTCAGGGTGTTTTCCTGAACTCAGGCCACAAAGAGGAACCATTATCTCTTTAAATGGATGAGGTCCAATTGCCTTCTCAGTGCTGAAATCCTGCCTCCAGGAAACACAGACAGGGAAGCATCAAAGCAGAGAGGACGAGTTGTTCCTTAATCAAAATATTGTGAAACTGTGGTTCTGCCAATGGTTTGCTGTTCGGGTTTTGTAGATTTGTAGGATGATTGGGAAGCTTCAAAGAAAGATGTCAACCAAATGTTGTTCAGAATCACATGCAAGGCAGAAGGAAATGTGCTTCCTAAAAGTCCTACTGGCAGATGAATATCCTTCTGCAATCATTAAAGTTGTAAAGTCATCCCCCCCAGCCCCACGCACACATGAAAGATGTCGGGGTTTGCATGCCAGCCAAAACCAGACTGAGGAATCGGACATTTCCCTTCGAAGGATGTCCTGGTTTCGGCTGGGATAGAGTTAATTTTCTTCCTACTAGCTGGTGCAGTGCTGTCTTTTGGATTTAGTGTAATAATATTGCTAACACACCGACGGTTTTAGTTGTTGCTAAGTAGTGTTTCTACTAAGTCAAGGGCTTTTCAGCTTCTCCTGCCCTGCCAGCGAGAGGGCTG
>JAVJGI010000032.1:30172269-30354178 GCA_035590275.1 Ibycter americanus | reverse complement strand
AGGAGCATTATTATTATATTTTACTTTATTTCAATTATTAAACTGTTCTTATCTCAACCCACAGATTTTACCTTTTTCCTGATTCCCCTCCCGATCCCACCAGGGGCTGAGGAGGAGTGAGCAAGCGGCCGCATGGTACTTAGCTGCCAGTTGGGGTTAAACCATGACAAAGGAGCAGCATGATCTTGCAGCAGATACACAGAGGGAAAGCACAGCATGGAACTGCTCATGTTGGGCAGCTCCTCGCTCTCTGTCATTGTGCTGCTGGGCCCCAACACCAGCTGGCATCTCTGTGCAGGCACCCCACCACGGGGACAGGGGTGTCCAGCAGGCCAGGTCATTGCTCATGGCCACTGCTGCCTCTTCCCACACAAGGAGTAGAAAATAAACAGAAGAGAGGTTTGGTTGCAACTTTCTCCAAAGATCTGCATTTACTGCATAGAAATACATTTCCTGACCAGTCCCTCCTGCACAGAGGGCTCATTGCAGTACAGAATTGCTGGCATCAGTCGTGTTGCAACAGCCTTTCTTCTAGATGCCCCAGAGTACCTGAGCAGAGGAGGGTCTCCGCCTGCTAAGGGTGGGAGGATTACCCTATGCCAGCATTGCTCCCCACCCCTCCTGGAGCACAACCTCTTCCACAGGACATGTTCCTGAATCCTGCTGCAGCAAAGGGCAGCTGCCTACTTTACCGCTCCATCGCCCATCTATATCCTACATGAGGGAAAAATCACTTAGGAATGCTGAGGCTGACAGAGGCTTTTCGCATCTCTATTCCCACAGAGTTGTGTTCACCCAACTGTATTTTCTCACCCACAAAAATGCCTAACTTTACGTGTGGACATTCCTTCCACCAGAGGACAGCAACCGGAGTGATGAGTTTGGGCACCTCCAGCAAAAAGTTAAAGGGATGATAAAACAGTAATGGTGGTTTTGCCTTTGGACTCATACCTCTCACAAGTGGGGTTTGCAGGTTGCTCTGCCTGACAAAGGAAGAGCTTTGATGTATATGGATTTGAGTGTGACTCTCAGTTTCTCAATTCAGACCATATTTAAGTTCTTGATGGCCCTCAGGAATGGAGAAGGTCATCTATATGGATGGTGGCAACTGGGAAGATGGCTTAAATTCATCCTCCTCCTTCCGATAACTCCTTCCCTCCTTGAATTTGCAGGAGGCTTGAGTCATCATGGTATTACAACATCCTTAGCGTAAGGTTAAATTCAAGGTTACCATTATTTATGTCTAACAGTCTCCTTGGAACTGCAGACCCTTGGAGAGATATTGCTTCTGCAACACAGATCAGCTGAGCTGTGGTGGTAGCGCTCTCTGTGCATAAGATCTGACATGAACTGTTTACTCTTGTCTTGCAATTAACTGAGCCATTCCCTATTAAGTCCCATGAATGGCTAGAGGGCATTAAAAACTCTCTTATCACTGACTAATTCCACAATTTTTGGAAACAGAAACCCCATGTGTTTTTTCAATAAGCACTTCTCCTTCTGACAGTGCTACATCTTTCACAAACACAGCAAGAATAACCTCTGGACTTTGCCTGCAGCAGTGAAGTATGAAATTTTGAATTCCATGGGTCACTGTTTTTGCTGCAGCCAGATGTGGATAAAAGGCAAAGGGTGTTTTATTGTTGTTTTTTCAAGAAACAGAGAAAGGTTTGTACTAAGGTACACCCTCTACCCTAAAAACAAGTGGCTAACATGTGGCTTGAATATCACCAATTGCCATTTCAAAAGATGAAACTTAAAAAAAAATATTTTGAATTTAAATATTCTGTCTGCAGCTAATAAAGTACGTTATGACTTTAAATTGGATTTGGGAAAACATACAGAAGAGCTACAAGCTTGATGCTGAGCCGTGCATTAGCAATGTGACTGTTGGTAGTTTCGTTGGCATCGCAGGTACCAATGAGTTGTGGTGGACGTAAAAGGGAAATACTCAATGGCTGGGAAAAACAGGGTAGCAAGACCTTCTTTTGTTCTGAACAGATCGGGTTATTCATTGGAAATAAATCAACAGATGCATTCAATCCCTGTTCACAATGATGGATGAGTCTATGAAAGCATTCATTATTGGTATGCATTTTATGCAAACTCTTTTGGTGACCGAGGCGTGTTAAAAAACTGCTTAGCTTAATTTGTCTGAAGTCCCAGTGTGCCACTGATGATTTGAACACTCTGTTTCTTGCTTGGGGAACTGGATATTGAGTAACCAGGAATCAATATCTCATTTCTGGAATTTTATGAGGAAAGTCATCTTCATAGTAAACTTTGGTGGACCTCATCACTTGGAAACACTGCCAGAGAACAGCTGAAGCCACGAAACCCATAAATATCAAATTGAGAACTTTACTGTTTATTTGTGGGGAAAAAGAAATTATTTTTTTTTTCATTACTGAATTCAGCCATCCCTGTTTCACACACACTGGACAATATTTGGGTTCCCGGCCACAGTCTGTGCAGCCCAGCACTGTGATATGACTTTGGCTTTCAGCAATTTCCCCACTGTCTCCTTAAATGTTCTGTTACAAACCCAAAGATAAAAATGGTGATCACAAGAAACCTACAACAGAAATTACTTGATCATCCTGTAGCCTTAATTGCTGCTGCTTTTAGCCTGGTGCTTGGCAGCACACTTGCCAGATGCACTAGTAGCCAGGTTGTGACAACCCACAGAGTTTACTGCTTAGCAGGGATGACTACACTTTAAGGATGATGGATGTCAATGTTGTGAGTCATGTATAGTCAGGTTTTTCGCTGTGACAAGGGAAAATTCTACAGAAAGTTTGATTTTTCTTTGTCTTGCTTTGCTGCCTAAGTTACCTTTGTCAATAAGATCAGAGGGCTGGAGCACCTTTCCTATGCAGACAGACTGAGAGAGTCAGGATTGTTCAACCTGGAGAAAAGGAGGCTCCAGGGAGACCTTATAGCAGCCCGTCAGTACTTAATGGGGGTTTATAAGAAAGATGGGGACAGAATTTTTAGCAGGGTCTGTAGTGATAGGACAAGGGGTCATGGTTTTAAACTAAAAGAGGGTAGATTCAGACTAGATATAAGAAAGACAATTTTTATAATCAGGGTTGTGAAACACTGGCACAGGTTGCCCAGAGAGGTGGTTGCCCAGAGAGATGCCCCAACCCTGGACATTCAAGCTCAGGCTGCACGGCGCTCTGAGCAACCTGATCCAGTTGAAAATGTCCCCGCTTGCTGTGGGGTGGTTGGACTATATAACTTTTAAAGGTTCCTCCCAACCCAAACTGTTCTGTGATTCAATGATTCTATGATCACCAGCCCTGTGAAAACACACACCGGGAAAACGCATGCTGGTTCTCAGCCACCAACAGCCAGCATTCTGGAGGCACAGGGCAGTTCCCCATGACTTTATCTAAAATTCCTTCAGGTGCCTTTGCGACCTAACAGATCAGTACTGCACTAATTTCATAATGCAGTCAACTGCTGCATGGGAAAAGGAGTCTCGGAAAAGGGAAAGAAAAATGTTTAACTGGCCATTTGTACATGTTGAGAGCAGCCATCTCTCCTCCAAATTAGGGGATTCCTTCGCTTATGCCTTCACAAGACTTTCTCCCTCTATGTATGGCACAAAGAGCTTCGCTGTTTCAGGAGCCAGTCTGACTCACTGATTTAGCAGGAAATATCTGGCTAGAAAAGGATGGATCATTTTTTGTCCTCAGCTTGGATGAAAATATCTGGCAATGGGGCCAATAAGCATGAAAGCAGAGTATGGCCAAGCATGGGCTATTTCAGATGGGAGCATGGGAGAGGGCAGAAGGAAAAAGGATTTGGAGAGAGGAGCAATGGGGGATGGAGACCTTCCCCTTTCAATGGCAGTGGGAGAGGGGACCACCATAGCCACCTGTGGGGACACAGCTGGGCTTGCACGTCTCTGCTCCCCATGTGCGAGAGGCAGGTAAAGGAGAGTCATCTTTTCCCTCCCTCCTCCAGCACCGCAGGGCCAGAATGGCCCTTCCAGCCTCCACACCATGTGTGCTGCACGGGCTGGTCCTGCTCCAAACAAAGCCTTCGGAGCAGGAACTGTACTATGAAGCATCATGGAAACTCAGACCCACCCCCAGTAGTTTAATGCTCTCAATAATTGAAGCACTTTGAGGAGCAGATATTTTCATCCCTTTCTAATTTGCAGTTGAGACCTAGGGCAATTTTTGTTCCTAAAACTTTGGAGTTACTTCAACATGTTAAGCCACAGAACAACTGCTCATGTTCTCGCTCCAGTCATTTGAAGTCTCCCTGTGAAACAGCTGGCCTCTGATGTGCAAGATACCTGCTTCCCACTATTTGGCTTCCAACAGTAAGAAGATGACTTACGGCCATGAACTATCCCGTAATTTAACACATCAAAACCGAGCGAAAATAAACAAAGCAGAGTGAAGAACACATGTAGATCATGAACTCACATTCTGCACCTTGCACTTTTGCCCAGAGCACATGTTTTTGCAGCTTATCTCCCTAGGTATCTGTGATGGTGCCTTCTTGTGTGTTTGTTTTCTTTGTGTGGGGATACTTGGCAAGAAACTGCTTCTCTGGGAGAAAAAGCAGTTTTTGCTTCTCTCTGGCCATGGACCAAACAAAGACCATAACCGGACACTTAACCACAAGCTTGCTGCAAAACCTGTCCCGATAAGTGAAATGGCTTGCACTGGTTTCAGTGGGTCTTGGGCAAGGTTATGTCCAGACTCTTTTGTCCTTCTGACCTACATTTCCAACCTTCATTTAAATCAGAGTTTGCTTTCATTTGTCTCTCTGTAATCTTAGAAAGCCCTTCTGCAGCCCCAAAATGCAATTTAATGTCACAGCAGCAACGTAGTTTCAGTCTTGCCCCTGTGTCTGAGATGAGGAAAAGACACATCCCTGGGTGACGCCTTTGGCAGTTGGGATTTATCCTACAGTGTGACAGGCAGTGATATTCATTTCTCTCTGCTGAGTGAAAATAAAAGGCTAATAAGATGCTTCCTACCAAAAATGATCTATTAATTTTTTTTTTTATTGTCACAGAGTGGTTTTTTTCTGCTGCTTTTAAGCGGAGGGCTGCTGAGGTGTGTCACTCATGGGCACCTTACGAGGTGTGGTAATACCAGTACTTCCCTCTTGGAAAAAATATTGCGTTATTTGCAAAGGCATGGCTCAGAAATGTTTTAGACCACAGATTCCTGCTATGGAGTCCAAGTCCTGTTACATCCAGTGGCTCCCTGATTTTGCAGTTGGAAAACAGACTTGGTGAAGCTCAGCTTCACGTTAACTGAAAGAGCTCGTAACATCTCCTGAGAACACTTTCAACTCATTCCTAAATTTATACCCTTCTTCATACTGGAATAAATGGCATTTTAAAACAATAGTAAGGAGAAATCAGTCCCAGCTTCTGCTGGCCAGAGAATAGACATAGCCCTTCCTGTCGATGCTGGGCTTGCGTTACAGCTGGCAGATGTCTGAGCAGCCACATCCCTCACCAAGCACAAGCATTCAAGCCTTCAGAACCCCCAAAACCCGCTCAGAAACTCATTCATTGTCAGCAGAGGTCTGCCTGCATGGGTCTTGTGGATATAAAACCATGCATGCATGGCTGAGAAGAAGGTGTTACAGCCAGTACGTTCCCACTGCTGATAATGAATGAAAATACAGCCTTTTCTGTGTTAGTCGTGATGAATACAGAATGAAAGGGTCAAATCCAAAAGCTAATGGCTGGTCAGAGATTCAGTTTGGCGAGGGTTAAGATCAAGTCTCCTGGAGTCAGGAAAGAGAAAGGCCCCAAGTGTCCTCGAAATTTCCATATGACATTTAGGTATCAATAACAGCATTGTTCGGGAGCAAGGGCTCATTTTCTAAGAAAGGCAGCTTGCTCCTTGCGGACTGCGCTCCCTGCAGCTGAGGATGCCAGGCTGCTCCTTGGCAAGAAGCTTGTTAGTTCATTTAAAAAATGCCCAAGTTAAATGAAGTATAAATCAACACCGTTCCACTCACATTAAGACAGGCCAATTTAATCCTGCTGAGGACACTGACCTGAAAATATTTAATGATGTCAACATTTGTAGGGAAAATTTTTCTCATGTGGAATTTCCAAAAGCTTTTGGTGTTTTTGTAGTTTATTTTTCTTTTAAAAAGGCCATTCGCCATCTTTCTTTTAAAAAAAAAAAAAAAAGGATTATCTGTTAATCTTACCCTGTTACAAAATGTATTCATAATCCTCATGGCAGTTACTTAGCAAGTCTTAAACCTGTCATTAAAATACCTCCTCTTGTTACTACAATCAGCAGTCTTAATCCACTGCAAGTCTTTTTTTTTTCTTTTTTTTCTTCTCTCACTTTGTTCCCAAATGGCTTAAACCAAGGTATGACAGGTAGCAAACAATTCCCCATCTAATTACTTGGAAGAAATAAATATAGGAAAGGAGCGTGTTTGTGTGGCAAATTCTTGGGAGTTTGGAAACTAGAGGCCGTAGGAATGTGCCCTGGGAAATTTTAAACCCACTCCAAAGCTGTGGGTTTGAACAGCAGCGGATTTAGTCCCTGGAAGGCATCGATGGGGAGAGGTACTGCCAAAAGAGGGGGCAGCTGCGAGCAGCTCCAGATGCGCAGCCCTGGCCCCGGGGCCAGGATGAGGGAGCGTGGTCCTGCACGGGAGGATGCTTGTGGGCTGGATCCAGTAAAACATGCATTGAGCTTTACCTGGAAGTGCTCAGCAGCCCGGTGTGGCTCAGCACTGCCTGAATCCCTCCCAGCACTAAATCCCCTGGGAAAGCCCAGACTTGGAAGCTATGGGTGTGGTTGGACACCAGTGAGTAGGAGGGCAAACGATGGGAAGCAGAAAGGACCACATTGCTGGACAAGTGGGTGTGAGGCCAGTAGCAGGATGTCTGATTCATGGGGGGGGGGGAAAAGCCTGAATCAGAGACGAGCAGAGGAAATGCAGCAGCTCTACACCACACATTACTGGAAGGGGAAGGAATAAGGTGTCAGTCAGTCAGTGCTTTAGCAGGACGTGGCACTAAGCACAGGTTATATGTATCAGCTCCCACCTGCTGGCAGCTCAGACCTTGTTCCGTACCCGATCCCATCCCAAAAGCGCATCTCTGGAGGGAGAGTATCCATAACCACTGCCAGCATGTGCTTTCTCTGGAGGTTTTTAGGGGAAAACAAGAGCTCACTTTCATACTCCCCAGAGAGTCCACACTGTCCTGGGAGCTGCCGGGTAAACACGGCGCTGGTTTGAAATCAGATATGGCCTGTACAAAACTCTTCAGAAGATAATTAGGCTTAGCTGGGATTTTTTAAAGGTATTAAGTCAGTGAACTTTTCAATCTAAAACAATGTCACAATGACCACGTTTGGGAATAAGGCATTATGGCCCTTCTTGGAGATCATGTGTTGAAGTTGTCTTGTTAGTAGGGAGACGTTAATGTAATAAAGGAAAGCTTTGTGGCCAGGAACAGCTGGGCTTTTCTAACTGCTCGCCTAAATGTGATTAATGACCAAAATGCATCCTCGCTGAATGGCATTGAGAGTCTGGAGGTATTTCATGGTATTTTCTTTTCCCCATTTTTGTAAGAGATTTGTTGCAAACAAAGATCCATTGATGAAGGTCCATTACAGATATGCAAAGTGAATACCGTATTATTGCCTATCTGATGGGTGACAATAATGTTACTTTGTTGTTGCATGTTTTATGCTGCAGGAGCTGAAGATGCTCAAAAAACCGCTTGGTGCTGTTGGAGACTGGAGCCACTCAAACATTTTAATGAGATTTGTTGTCATTGTTGTTAGAAAACACTGCTTTATCCAAACCAAAACGTCTTGCAGTGAAATAGTCCCATTAATAACATTTCCATGGTAAAGTTTTCAGAGTTTCTGGGGTCAATTTATAAGCAGAGAAAGATCTAAACGGGAACCCTGATCTTCTCAATCTGAAAACAGATGTTTCAATGGCAACAACAACAAAAAAACAAATCCATTTCAGGGAAGCATTTGAAAAGTTTGGTTCTTGTTCCACACTGGAATGAAAACACATTTCCAGGGCTCAGAAACCTTTGTGGAAGTGCACTGCTGATCTCTCGGTGCCTCTGCCAGAAGCACCATAGCACGCCAGAGAAGGGGCTAGAACATAGGTCCTTTGCTGGTCCAGCCATACCATGGCCACCCACCCCATGCTTTGGTGGGGATATCACCCATCCTCTGCTGCTCTCGTCCCCCACTTGCCCAGAAGCCTCTGGCAATGCAGAAGAATTGCCTGATGCTGTGCCTTGCTTTTCTTCACCTGTTCACAGAATATAAGAAAAGCTTCTTTGGACCTAGGAGCGGCTCTCTGGGGGAGATGCAACATTGTGGTAGCAGGAGAAATGAAATACTATCGCCACATCAACCCACAGAGTAGGTTTGTAATACATTTATCAGGAGTGCATGGGAAAGGTAAAGTCCAAGGCTAGAAGGCTCTGCAAGAGACTGAGAATTTCCCGGCAGTCCCTCTCTGTGTTACTGTTCAGCACCATCCCACGGCCGTCAGCGCGCAGATTGATCTCTCATCCATCATTGTTGCATCAGCAAAGACCTGGGGACTCTTGGATGATAGGAGGTACCCAGACAGGACGGGTGGATGGATCTGATCCATAATGGGGGCTTCCAGGTCTCTTCAGGGCAGGACAGACAGTTCTTTAGTTTCTTGCTGACACTGCGTGCACGATTGCAGCTTTGCAGTCCATTCAGTGGCAAAGAAAGAACAACATCTTGACACCAGTCCTGCTTGCTGACCTTTCTCTGCCCACTAGCAACACGTGTGTAGGACAGTTTCCTTCTCCTAAAGGTACTGCTGCAGCCCAAGAAGGTATACCTTGGATTTATCCAAGAACCTCAATTGCAGGCAAATTTTTTTCCTCCTCAGCCACCATGTTGGCTTTTATCATTCAACAGACTATGGAATTGTTTTCCCTAACATCCCCTTAAGAAGGATGTATTTTTCAAAATACTGCCATTCCCTTCTCTAAAACAGGTTTTGATGTGGCTACTTCAAATCAAAACCATGAGCTTTCCTCTCCTCACGCCCACCGACTTAAAATCTGCCCCCAATACCAGTGGTTCAGAACTATCCAAATAAAGCAGTTGCTTTAAGAACTGTTTGCTTTTCCTCTCAGGCTCCTTCTCCCGACGCTATATTGTTTGTGGAAAAAGAGTTCTCTGGGTGGGTCATTTAGCTGTCGTGGTTAAGAAGCTGTATTTGAAGTCTGGTTCTGTGTAGAAGAAAAACATGTCAAAACAGCCTTGAAAATACAGTTTACTTTTTTTTCCTCCATGTCAGGATGTTACCTTTTTCCCTCCGTGAAACAGCTCTTTCCCATGAAAAACAGCTTCATGAGGACATTTGCTGGGTGGCTCCAAAATGCAGCGAACATAACCCTCTTTTCATACCAGGAAAACAAATTACTTCTTGAATAAAGCTGTGCCTATATGGCTCTGCGTTTTAACTTTGCTTGAACACTTACTCCTGAATATCTTTGTATCAGGGAAACATGCTTAATTATTCCTGAGTAATTTTGCCTGCTGGACGGCGATCCTTCCATTTAATGCTGTGTGGGATTTTTGTTGACGATGTTGTTCTTTTCATTTGAAATGATGCCAAGGAGCAGGTTTCTCTCTTCCATCTTCCCCCTCTACCTTTTGACTTTAAAGCAGATTCTCTGTGTTCCTTACATAAACACTCCTCCGAGATACTTTTTACAGAGTGGCATGTGCACCGTGAGCCAAAAATGGCATTAATGCATTTTTCTTCTGCGGCTTTGGAATGACGCGCGTCTAATGTGAATGTGTGTTGCCTCGGAGAACGCTCTGTTTTCTATTCTTGCGTTTGATTTTCTGCAGCTGGGAAGCCACGTTTCACAGGTGGTTGGTAAGCTTATTAGATTATTCATAACTGGTTTTATTTCTTTTCTTTCCTTTTTGTTTTTTCTTTTTGAAAGCAATTAAAAACATGTGTCAAAGGAGGCCTGCAATGATTGGAAGCACTGCTGACATCTATTTCCCAGTTACCTTATGCTGTTTTCACTCGGGTTATACAGAGCCCGGCACTGGCACTTGTATGAGCGTGCGGCTTACACATAGACACGGCTCTGAGCCCCCACCAGCCAAAGGGGCAGGAGGGGCCTGCTCTTCCTCCTGGAAATAATTTTATTTAAAAAAAAAAAAGATTTGCTGATGGTTTATCAGGGATTGCTGCGTGAGACACTTCTGTTGCTTTGCTAGGAATGAGCAGCAATCACAGTAATAATGATGATGATGAATGTTTTAGGACATTTTTTTGGTGATGATCCCAAAGCAGTGACAAACTCCGGGCAAGAAGCAATTCATCTGAAGATGAATTCCTGATCTATGGCTGTCTCAAAAGAGGCACATACACCAGGAAGGGGAAAAGTACTGAGGGACTCACTGATGGGGAGAAGTTGAGCCAGCAGAAGAGGCCCGCTCCAGACCCGCTAATACAAATCCCCAGCTGAAATTCAGTCTGGACTACCAGGCTTTGCAAGCCTCCGTCGGGATGGTCCCAGCCATATGTGAGCCAGATACCAGCTCTGCATCTCCTCCAGAGGAGGACTCTGGTAGCTCTCATGTGGCCTGTTCAGCTTCTGGTTCCCAGAGGAGCCAAGGCTGACTTTTCAGAGGTGTTGCGCTTTGACTGGCTCAGATTCAGGCTGCACATTCCCCCTTGTGAATAGTCAGACCCCAAAAAGCTGAGGTGATTTTCAGAGAGAAATTTCCAGCAAAGGAAATTGATTCTGTGTTGTACATTGTATACAGGCTTTTTAAAGTGCTTTTGTTTAAAAAAAGCACAATTCCTATTTGGTTGAAACTGCTGGATTTTTAAAGGATTCATGCATGCAATGGAAGGAGAGAAGGGGTAAAAAGATCAATATCAGAAATAGTGTTGACAGGTGGCACCCACAGCAAGATGGTCTTGTGGATATACCGCCTTGCTGGTAGCAAAGACATCAGCCCTCTGCAGCCTTCAAACTCTTGAACTCCTGTCTTCAGGGTCAACTCCAGGAGCAAATTCATAACCTCTTGTATGGGAGATGCCCCGTCCAGCTCAGTCAGACCAACAGATGGAGCAGGGAAGCATTACAAAGGGAGCTGGGAGAGGTGCCCAGCACACACGCAGGCTGCAGTGATGGGACCTCTTTTGCCTTCATTGGGCACAGAGGCAGCTACGCACATGCATAATCCTGTGTGCCCAAGGAGAGCCATTCACCCTGCTCCAGAGCATCACCCATCCCCAGAGCAGTGCACACCAACACACTCTGGCAGAAAGTCTGTCTTCCTCTTCCTCACTGTGTTTAAGTGATGACTGCATCTCCTTGTTGGCTCCCACAGTGCAGTCAGCCAGTAATCCCCTCCTTTTCTCCAACTCTTCTGCTAAGTAATTCAGATGCTGAAAAGCTTCCTTTTAAAATGCTCCTGGCTTATTAGTACCCTTCATGCATCGCAATCTTCTGCATTGTCTCCTTCTCTGCCTTCGGGTCATTTCTCATATGCAGGAAACAAGAACAGGATGGCAAAGTTTGCATGAAATATCTGTTCTTGCCTGGGAGAAAATGCAGACTGCTGACTCAGGCTACGCGTACAAACAGTCCAAACACTGCAAAATATATAGTCCCACCGCTTCTCCAGCTGTGCATTTTCCCACTCTAACCATCTGCCATGAACTGTTTGCACAATCAGCCTCTCTGGAAAACACCTACCTTGAGGAGATACTCTTTGAAAATACCAGGGAGAAAAGACTTTTAAAAAGTTTTGGAAGGCACCGGGTGTCTGAGGTCGAGTACACACTTACACCTAACCTCACCCAGAGTTGTGAAATGTGCTGCCTGCGTGGAAAACGTCCCTGACAGCAGCCTTTTGTCATGTTTGGTGGGTACATATGCGCTGATGGAGGCTGCCATGAGCTATGCTCCTTGGTGACCTTTCCTTCACAGACGGAAATGAACTTCTCTTCATCCTGACATCTGTGAGCAATCTGAGGCTGCTCCATACCACACAGCTTGGTTTCCTAACGTTTTGGTGAGGAAAGATCATGTGGGATGAGCTGAACGGTATTTTCCAGTTTGCCCACAGGTCTCACCTCTGGTTCTAATCGCTTCATGGAAACCAATAGCCTGTCTATGGTGTATGATCAGAGGAGAAGCCAGATTCACTCAGCTACCTTTTTTCCCCACAAAGCCTCTTCAAACTTGTCTGAATTCCCACTTTTCAAGTGAGGAGTTAGTGGGAAGGCTTCATTAAATAGTCATGGAAACACCTAAGGAAAAGAAGAAACCTAACAGCCGACTTACATGGAAGCGAAAGATCCAATCTGGCCTCAGTCAGGTGAATCTAGTAATTCTGGAATTTTATTGTGCAAATACCAGTCGTCTTACCCAGAAGTCACCTGCTTTCCTGTCTGAAGGTCTGTTCCTACTGTCCCAGGCACTTTTCAGCTTTTCTGCTTGTGAGTTTTGTCTTCTGAGACATTTCCCAGAGGGTGAGGAGAGGTGGACTGTGCTCGCAGGTCTGTCTCTGATGCCCCATGTAGCCCGTGGAAGTCACCGGCAATGTCACCCCAGAGGACGTGCTTTGCTGGCTTAATCAGGGCCAAATTCCCTGGGAGGGCTGGGATCCAGGAGACAATGCTCCCAGCCTGCCTGGCCGCCCCCATCTCTGCCTCGGCTGGGACTAACCCCAGGAACGATGCTCCTACAGATACTGGGAATAAACCTCAGTGAGATCAGACCTTGTTCAGCTCAGAGTGATTCTGAAAATCCCATTTGTCTCATTCTCTTGGTCCACTGGTTGCCCCAGGGATATCATTTCATTTGCCTGCCCTGGAGGTGGAAATGTCTTACTGCTTGCTTGTGGTCCTGTAGGATCCCTCACCAGCACCGGGAGGCACAAATATCTAACAGTGTGCGGCACCACCTGAAGTTTATCAGTGTTAAGATTGGGGCTTTAATTGGCTAACATAAGGAAAAATATTTTGGGGTTTTGTGGGTGGCTGGATTTCTGTTGGTGAAGGAAGAAAAACACTCTTCTGCCAACAGCTGTGCCAAGGCTTATCTCCTTTCCTCCACTTCTGGGTTAATGTTAGATCCTGCTTGATTAGCTGAGCTGCCAGCATTCCCTGTGCTTCCCTGCTCATCCGCTCAGATCGCTTTCACAAATGGTGCCATCTCTTCTTTCTCTGGTTACCCTGCAAATATCATTTCATAGGAACATGTTTTCCAGTCCTCCCAGCTGCACCGAGTGACTTTTCCTGTAGTGAGAAGTTAGTCCAAGGTTTTGCTGCAGCCTTGATGGTGAAGCTGGAGCTACAGGGAGCTGCCGGGCAGCCTGCATGCTTCTCTCGTGTTTCACTCCTACATCGCCCTTTCTTTGCAACTTGAGCTCTTTATTTTTCTCGCACGGGACTGACAGCCATCGATGCTATCTGTGCACGTCCCGGTTCACTCCTAGGGCTCGGCAAAGCTCCCCTCACCTTGGGGAGCTGGGAAAAGATGTGACTCTCCTACTAAACCGAAAAAGAGCAGTTTGTGGTAGAAACTGCAGGAAAAAAAACTTTCTCTCCCCCCTCCTCCTCCTATCCTCCCCGTGGGCGCTGTTGCTCACCCACACTTTCCCAAGCGCTTTCTCTGCTTTATTTTCATGGAGTCACAGAAGCAACTCGCTCTTTAGGATTTACATGCCTTTGAGGAAAGGGCAGAGCAGCTTTGAGAGATGAATCCTTCTCTGCTGCCTGCTTTGTGGCTAGGCTTATGAGCCATGGGAGAGGGATTTTGCAGCTCTAACTTTGCAGCCTTTTCGCCTCGCTGTCTGAGCTGATACCTTTCCTTTGAAATGGAGAACGTGGCAAGCAGTTTCTGCCCGGTGATTGAGTCTTAGTCCAACTTCTGCAAGGGATTCAAGATTTTTGTGGGCAGCTTCTTTTTTATTCCTCTCCTGACCCACTTTGCTGCTGTGCTTGGATAAATAATTTCTGCAGGGTAGAAAGTGCAGCCAAAGTAAGTAACTTAATGTCTTTTCTCAGTAAAAAAATCATTAAAATTATCAGTCTCAGATTCGCTTTGACACTAAATTAAAACTACGCTCAGTCACGACGGAAAAATATCACAAACAAGAACTGCATAAAGAACCTGGCTCCAAAGTGGTTAGTACCTTCCCCAGTTTCTTATGCTCATGCAATAAAGTTGTGCTTTCAGTTGGCGTATAAAGGCAAAGCTGGTGCTAAATCTGGAAGTGGTTTTCACCCAAACATCACCTGGTGGCCTCATCAATCTTCTATGACCGATTTGTCCCATGTTGTCCTTGTAGAACTGACAGCAAAATGGAACAATAGAGGACTGTTGTTTTGATACCATATCATGTTATTTCTGAGGGAGTCCTGCAAGGGAACATCATTCCTTGCTAACCTGGGCTGCTTGCAGGGCACAGGCTGGAATATCTCAGGGTTTTCCTTTGAAGTCCCAGCAGTGAGTGTGGCTCTTGCACACCCAGAGACACCCACCAGTCAGCTCCTGAGACCTCAAGATTTCCCTTTTGTATTGAAATTCATGAATGAGAAATACAGCCCAGTACCTCCCTAGGAGACCTCAGTGGATTTTGGCCACCCTGTAAGAGGAGCGATGGGATTCCTCTTCTGAGACATGGTATCTCCTCCTGTGGCTAAATGACCGAGCCTATTCCTACCCAAGGGCTTTGCAAAGAGAAAATTAACAAGACGGGGCCATATCTGAACTGGCGTGGAATCTGGAGGCACCCAGTGTTTTTCTTCTCTTTCCAGTCCTCTGTCTTTTTTCCACTTGATCCTTGGGTGATGCCATTACAAGGAAAGATCAGGTTTTTTTCCTGTCAATATTAGAATTGGTCACCAGATACCCTAACCCCGACGGCAGTTACCTGATCGTGTCTGCACACACTGCTGGCACTCCGAAGTGGACCATCTGTAGATCTTAGGAAGCCTGAAGTTGTATCTTTCTCGACTCCAGATAACCAGGTAAAGCTTTGTCCATGCTCTAGGGACAGAAAATAATATAAACAGAGAAATTCAGATAAACTGGAGGCAAAACATAACCTCAAACTCATGTTTGATTAATGTAAATAAAGATGTTATTGTCACTTGTCATTAAATTTCAGCTGATTCACTGTGTTGTCCCACCTTGCCTGTACGGCATTAATAACCATTACAATTTTTTTTTAGTACCTTAAACCAATCTGGTAAGGCAATTTCATTTCTTCTCAGCAACACTTGTGATTAAAAAACTTCCTTCCATAGTGAAAACGATTGTGAAACATTTACTTGTCTTCCCCAGTAAAAGCCTTTCTGGGGATGAAGGGGAAAAGGGGAAGTAGTTTTCCAGTACTCACTAAAGCTAGAATTTCATATGAAATTTTAATTAATCATATATTTTTAATCCTAGAGACCTGATCTGGGTAGGATGGTGTTTGTATATCATATATCACACACAGAGAAAACGCTGCTCAGAAGAACACACACACATAAATTTCCAGGGATTATTTTGCACTTGGCAATTTATTGCATTCACATATTGGCACATGGACATATTAATATACTTATATATTGAATTAACAGGATGGGATCCAGCCACGAGTGGAGTGCATGGCATGGTGGATCAGCACGCTCTGCTGCCGTTCGGCACTCCACCTGGGATTGCCACATGAAGTATTGCACACGGATACTGGTGTCCCAGTCCTTCCCCAGAAAGCACTAGCACTGGACTGGGTGGTTGCAGCGATGTGTCACACGCTCCCTTTGGGATTTGCATCCCCTCTATTGAGTCCAGCATATTTTGGCTCCTGGAGGATTAAGGTTTTGGGTTTCCCTGTGTGAAGATGATGCCTGGCGAGCTCAGCCCGGGCAGGTGCACAGCTCGGTGGACTCGAGCCTGGGGCCAGCTCTTCTCCTTCCCACAGCTGTGTGCTGACCGCTCCATCAGCACAGATTTATTTCCATGCTCGATTTGTAGGAATAAAAGAGCCAGATAAGAAATATGTTTTTAATCGTAATGTCACCAATGAATGCCGAGGATCTTGATATCAGCCATTAAGTAAAAGCAGGGGTGGAATGAGCATCATTTGTCTGTTGCCAGCTTCTCTCAACTGGCTTTCATTTAAGGGAGGAAAAAACCCCAATCATTGCTATCCAGGTAATAGTGAAATATATT
This sequence comes from Ibycter americanus, assembly GCA_035590275.1. Lineage (NCBI taxonomy): Eukaryota > Metazoa > Chordata > Aves > Falconiformes > Falconidae > Ibycter > Ibycter americanus. The sequence goes on along the minus strand of JAVJGI010000032.1, from coordinate 30,337,941 downwards.
TGTTGTCAGCAACAGGTCAAAATGCAGAGATATGTTATTCACAGCAAGCTGACTTCACATTTTCTGAGCTAAATGCTGTATCCCTTTCCTCAATTATTCACATATGTTTTCTGGTTTAATAATAACGCACATGCTGTCCCCTAAAGAAAGCCTGCAGTTTACAGGCTTCATCATGGTCAACTAGAACACATACATCTGCTCGGCCATTTCTTCTTCCAGAAACTGAACCGGTGAATCTCAGAGGTGAAATTAAGAAAGGTGCCAGTATGAAGTGCATCCTGTTAATATATAAAAATAAACAATTTAGCCACCAAGGAGATAGCAAGTGAGGAAAGTTTTAATGATATAGTTTCAACGGAGCAGCTTAAATAAGAAACAAAGTGAGCTTGATGGTCACACTATAATAGCTAACTGATGTTTTCTCCCGGCACGAGAAGGCTTGATCGTTCAGCGTGTTTGGAGGTGGCTGCCACTGTGTTCCAGCATAACATACTGCATTCCATGGTGAAATAGCATATATGTAACATTATATGATAAATGGCCATGCTTGCTGCTTAGCAAGTGCTTGGTAACTTTGATGTATGGTTTTGTCTGGTGTGCGGCATGTGATAGCAGAATTGCCCGGGTAAACGAGTCTGTGCTCTGGTCTGAACAAACACATCAATTCTGTTACAAGTGCTGGAGCTGCGTGGCAGATGTCTGTCTGTCTTCCTTGCTCTCTTTCTTTCTTCCACCCTCTCTGCTTCAGGCCTTCTGTAAAAGCAAATTACTCTTCTGCCCACATCGGTTTGGACTGCTTTTCTATCAGCTTGGTTGATGCATTTTCTTACCCCTTGAATCCTGCATGGGTTCAAGGCTTCGTTTACCTTCAGAACAGCAAAGGCAAAGTTGTAACAGCGAGCGTGAGCTGGCCTTGTGTAATGCCTCTTCGTATGGTGCTTCAAGATACCATATAAACAACGACCAGAGCCACGGGCAGGTTCTACAGCTGATCCCTACTAGGGAAATGATGGTCTGTTACCCCAAATAAAAAGCATAAGGATGCTAATGGTGGAAAGAAGTCTAGGAAAAAGGGAGTTCAGTGGCAGTAGGCATGGCTGGAGCTACATAAGGAGTAATTTGTGCAGTCAGGTACGTGCCAGGCAAGAAACGAGGGGTGGGAACAGCTATGGTCAGAAAGTCCCCGTCCTGGCATCTCTTGCTCATATTATCATTCATGTCTCATTTTCAGCTCTGTGGCAGCAGGGAGATGCCAGCTCAGGAGACATCACCATGATGGGTGACACTATGCTCATCATCATTACAAATCCCCTTGTCAGGTGCTGGATCAGAGAACGGGGCTGCTCCCCAGTGGGGGTTTCAATTTCTGAGAGAAAAAACAAACATTTTGAGAACACAGATGGTGTTGACGTAACCAAAGCCTATGCTCTCCCTGGAAAAAAGTTCAGTGGGAGATTTTTGACCATCACCAAATACACTTTGAACCAAGATAGCTTAGCGATCCCTCAAAGATGAAAGACCGAGGAATTTTGGATTCCCCTCCTCCCATGCGTCACCTCTGGGTGATGCCTCAGCAATCAGGCATTGAACAGCGTCCTGTGACTTGTGAGCCCCTGTGTTCTTAAAAAGATCACTTTCAAGTGTAATGCAGTAAAACCTCATATGATTTCCATATGTCCTGCTGCCTGAATATTTTGCAACTGATTCACGATGAAAAAAAACTTATAAACACATTATGTTGACAGGAGCAATTCTGGAAGTAGCAGGAGATACAATAGCAGAGACTTTGAAAGGAGGTCGTTATTATCCAGTAGCATTTTTCACTGCATGTCTATGAAATTTATGTCAATGAGTCACATCCTTTCAAATGAAAGAATGAAAAGTGCCCTGTAGGACAGGTGAGCTCCTCCCCAAGCCTCCCCCTGACTATTTAGCTCCAGAGCTGCGTGCAGCCCTGCCAGCAAGGCTATTAGCTGAACAAGCCACAGATCCAGATGCCTCGGCTGGGAAAGAAAATGATCCAAGCTTCAACATATGGATTTTGCTACAGCTGTAGCCGCAAGTGCTGACTCCTTTGCTGGAGGACACAGAGGGGCCAGATGGAAAGAAAAGCAACGCTGCCACTGCTGCCCACAAAACCGGACGATTCAAGGCAGCCAGCAATGAAACGGCGCACATACTTCTGACAGCACGTAACTGGCCGTGAGAGCATGGCTCCGGGGGTGACAGGGCTCCTGTGAGCTCCAAGTGTTGTGCACAGGATGCAAAAGCCTCAAGTTCTGCCAGTCTGGGCCTCCCAAGCATTCCCTATGAGGCTGGAAGCTGTTCTGTTTAAGCTGGGGACATCTCCCTCCTCTGTGCTGAAGGACCAATTTTGATGCTCAAGATTTTTTTTTCCAAAATAACACGCTGGTTTTTGGTATCCATTCTGATACTCCTTAGAAGGCCCTCTTTTCCGGAGAAGGCTGAGAGATGCTTCTCTGAAAACCCCTGCCTGGAGCCCCAGAGCCACTATCACAGCAGCATGGACTGTAACTTGGACTGTACCTCTGGAGCCGTTCCTAAACCGGTCTATCAGCAGAGCCACACGTTGTGTGCATCTGCCACACTTCAGAGATGTGGGAGAACCTGTGTGGCACAGGGAGCCAGGGCAGCAGTCCAAGCAGAGGGCAACCTGGAGCAGTGGCGCCAGGCTCGGCAGCTCTGCCCTGCTCATGAAAGATCTGGCTCCTCTTGCTTCAGTACGGAGGTGAAACCCCAGTGACAACCTCAGCTGTAAACAAAACTGATGGGTTACGGCCTCATCTCAAACATAGCATGGATTTTTGCTGCATGATCCAGTCCTGGTCGCACCTGTCTGACTACTAATGCTTTGCAGGTTCATTTAACCCCTACTGACTTCACACCCCACTTTCTTCCTATGAAAAGCAGCAACTGTCCCTCTCTGCACCTGACTTCAAATGTAAGAGGTGCTCAACCTCTCCAAAGCAAGTTAATTCACATGCAACTTCTGCAGTGCCCAATCTGGAATTATCCCCAAAGGGCGGTCCTGGCATTAAGAATAATTGCAAAGCGGATCAGCAGCTGAATGACAGAGCTAGCCTGGAAACCCCATACCCCCACCCTAGCAGGTGGCATCAGACCTGGATGGCCTAGATACTGATGTAGATGGAGGACTTCTGAAGCTGAAGCAGAAGAGGAACAACAGACCCTTGGCCCTAGTCACTGGTCCAGAGCATTTCTCCTGGGACAGCAATAGACACAGCTCTCGTCCACGGCACCCAGCTGACCTGCCTTGAGTCGAGGTGGGATTTAGTACTGCCCTGAGACTGGTCGCAGGAGCTCAGCTGTCCCCTGCAGTTCCCTTGCATTCCCATAAAGAAATTTTGGGTTAAGTTAGTGAATCCATGAGAAGAGCCCTCTTTTATATCTCTCCTTCCTCTGTTTTTCCTTCCCATCTCATGGAAGTGCATTCCTTACCTTTAACTGGGAATCAGAAAGATAACTAAAGCTAGTGGGGGAATAACAGTGCATTAACTGCTCAAAACACCTGGGAGAAGCTGGTTAGATTGCCTGTTTTCAGTGTGAAGGCTGGTTCAGCTCTTTGTGAATTTGTAGTAAATCAGCACTTCATAATAAGAACAAATGTTTCATTCTCACTTAAAAATTACTACGGTTAGAGGCTTGTAATGTGTAGTTTTCATGCAGGGGTTACATGACGGGAACTTAAATCTGTTCCATTTTCATCTATAATTTAAAACGTGTCATTTTGATCGATGAATTAGTAAAGGAACCCAGGATAATTTTGAAACTACCAGCTTAGTAAAGTTGTCTGACCTTGCAAATAACCTTTCCAGTTTAGAAACCTTTAATAGCTTAACTATTAGCTAATCTCCTGGGAAACCTTTTCCCTGGGCAAAACTAGTATGGAAATATAACACCAGTAATAAGGTTTCCATCTTTCTTCTATCTTGATCTTTTTAATTAATTGCCACTCAGTAAAAACACAAGACTGGGAGGCAGGGGATAAAAAACCTTGCAAGGGGAGGGCAGGAGTTAACTGTAGGCTGTTTCTATCCTTTACCTGCCTTTTTTGCATAGATTCATTAGGTGCCGAAATATATTTGCAATTGTTAAGGCATAACTGCAGCTTGATTGCTTGACATTTTTGGCTGAAAGCTGTGAAATAGATCACTTTGTAATGGAAAAAAGCTGCTCCTGCTTATAATGAGCAAACATTTCAAAACCTTGAATGCTTTGCAGGGCACCTCAACAAGCCCCTGAGAGCTTTTGTGTTACAGTTGTGTTGTAGTTGCTTCTTGGGTTTTGTGGATTATTTCTTTCTGGGGAAGGGCAGTGGTTTCTCCAAGGGCAACCGAGGACTGCAAGTATGTGATTTGTTAGAGGAAAAACAGAGTCGTGTCTAAGTGAAGAGGACAGGGCAGAAATTCATGGCCCAGGTGAAACGTGGGCTAACATCTAGTCTAAAACAGGTCTCAGGTTCCTAAGCATGCTACTTAGTTTATTTTTCCAAAGTTTCTCAAAGTTTTTCCTTTAATTCAAGCATTATGTTTAATTGATGAGAGGTTCTCCCTATAGCTTTACCTGGCTGATAAAGGGGTTCTCATTTTACTTTACATTGCATTTAGCACTATGTTTTTCCATGCTGCCTGGGGAAAAAAAAGAAAATCTGTTTTCTAGGCTAGCAATGTGTGACCTTTCCATTGCTCTAGCTCTCGGGCAGCCCACCTCCAGGTTCAGCTGATGGCAGTTCTCCTTCCAGTAAGGACAGGGGCATCACTGTGCCAAGCACCAGGGAGGCCTTGGGTCTCTGCTGTGCTTCAGGTGCTGCTCTCCCCACTGTGTTTCACCCTTTTAACCCTATTAACTATTGCTGTTCCAGTAATAAGAAACCAGAGGCATGCAACTGAAATGAAAGGTCCTTTCAAACCACAAATATGAATGTTTCCATTTTTAAAAAAAGGCGCCTTTTTGGGGGTGGGGCGGGGGGGTGAGTGAAGAGTTTAGTGAGACCTAAACTTATTTGCAAGCATTCTGCATCTTTTGCTGGGACAAAGATCATCCACCATGCAGGTGAAGGCACAGTTTATGTAGCAATAACATGGCTCCTGGAGGAAGAGATACAGAGTTTTGGTGCAAGGGAATGGAGCCACGTGGGCTTCCCTCAGGCTTATCTTTAGCTGCTGAGGTTTATTTTGCAGCTCTGGACTTCAAGCTTTTTGGCTACGTGAGCGAAGGTAAGCCCCTATCTCAGCACAGTGACACAACCAGCATCTGCTCCGGCACCACCCATCTAGGCTATTGATCTCCAAACATCTCCTTCCCCGCTGAGACTCCGCAGATCTCAACCGCATGTGATGGGCTGAGCGCAGGGTCCTGCTCTGCAGGCTCTGCTTTTAGTGAAAATGAGCTTCATCCTTGCGCAGCGGCTGGGGTTGCCTGGTGACCTTTGAACCAGCACTTAAGCCCCTGGAGCACAGAAATTAGACTTCAGTCTGGAAGGACCTCTGCTCCAACAGATGACTTGTTATTTTATCTTGAACAGCGGCAGTCGCAGAGGAGCATTGGCACATGGCTTTTAGCGCTAATCACTCACCCGCTTTGAGGAAAGCAGGAATTTCGCTCCCTCCCCCCAGCAACCTGGGACTTTATTGTGTGTCTGGATCATTTCAGGCTGATCCTTCCTTAACTTTTTCTGTTTATTTCCCCTGGGCTCAAACTTCTGATACAATCCCTGGACCTCTCTAGCACATGTGGTGAAGATTCTTCACTTGAGCCCATTGAACCCAACCCCTTCCCTACCGCAGGTCTCTGTTCTCCTCCTCCATGAGCCACCTGTTGTGTTTCATCCTTCTGGGATCTCCCCACCAAACCCCGAGTCGCTCATACCAAAATCCTGTCTTCTTGCCTCTTTCACTACTATCATTCATCCCTGATGATACACAGTTGGCAATCTAAGGAAGGGGTGAGAAGAACCATCTCCCCCACTTCCTTTCTCTTCCATCAAGCCTATAGGGGAAGTCTGAGGCTACAAGCAAATTACAGAAGGGAATCTCCATTTTTTCATGCCCTGAGGCTCCAAAAGACTTGTTTATTCAGTCTAGTTCTGCTCTACCTAACAAGAGCTCCCTGCAGCGACTGAAGTGCCGAGTAGCAACACACAAGCTTGTGTCACAAGAACATGACAAATGTCACAGCCAGTTGAGAGAGACTGACATTCAAACCAAGAGTCCTTGTGACTGAATTGTGGAAAGTCATTGGTAACGTGCCCAAAACTTACATGAGAGCAGAAGTGAAGAGAGTGAGTCCCAGGGCTTCTCCAGCTTCCCTCCTCTCCTATTAGATCTAAATCAGCTGTAGAGTATCTCCAGGGCTGCTGGTCCACCACCTTCATCCATCAGAAGGTCTAGGCGGGTGGGTCAGACCCTAAATTGGTTCCTCCAAGCAGGTGTTGATGGCAGGCTCATTCCAGCTCTCGTTACACTGCCATGGGGACAGAGCTCATAGGCTCCCAGTGGGCAGGATGAGACCCTGTGGGAGGAGAAGCAGGTGCTAGTGTGACCTCCTGGTCTTGCTGGCTGCAGTATCAGATGTGCTTACTGTTAGAAATATATTCAGAGATGCTTAGCAGCACATGAGACAGAAGTGAACCTGTTGTGTCTGTCTGGAGAGTCTCACAGCAGTGTATCTCTCGCATGGTGGCTTTCACCTCCTTCTTTAATCTACCACCTTCTTTAATCTATCACCTTTGGGTGATCCTGCACCTCTGGTCTCCATGGGGTTATCCTTGGACCATTCGCATCCCACAGTGTGCACCTAGTCCAAACACTGGATGCACACACACACAGAGCTTTCTTGGAGGTCCCTGAGCTAACGGGACTGTACCGATCCTCATAGCAAACTGCCCTGCAACCCACAGAAAAGCCATTTAATGAAAATGCTGGACTGTAAAGCTCCTGTCTGGTTTGGGACATTGCAACTGCAGAAGAGAATTCATGGCCTCTCACAGAGGACTGCTCTCAAAGTAAATAATATTATTTCAGAAAACAAAATTCATTTTGCAGCCTGAGACCAACTGCAACAGGATACGAAGCAGGGGGAAAAAAGTAAAAATGCCTTGCCCCCGAGGCTATTTATTATTTATACACCACTGTGCCTAGATAAACTCCTCCTTGAAAGAGTAGGACGAAAATAATTCTGCAATGTGGAAACAAACTACCTATTTAAAGAGATTTTATGCCTGAATGGCCTCATTATAAAAACAGTCTGCGTGCAATAACTTTTTACCTTTTTCTACATTATCCAATGAACTGCTTTTTGTCACTCTCACCAGTTTCAGTGCTTTCATGCAACCACCTTGGTGGAAAGCCTCCGTGGTTTCCTTAGAAACGTCTTCCTTCCTGGATGTTGACCCATGGTGGTTGAGGCAGCTAAAACCCTGGAGAGGTCCTGTTCAAACAGGAAAGAGCAGACAGTTTAATGGCCAGCTTTGCAGCTCTGTTCCTCCACAGTTTACAGTAGTTGGGAGCTATAAAAGAAAAATATCATAACGAATGTTTATTTTATGGCCAGCTTTGTCTTCGCATTTTTTACAAAAGTTGAATCTGTAGCTCACAGGCTGTTGTTGGGCAGCAGTAGGGCAGAGGTGGGCTGCTTGCAAAGTTCTGGCTCTTGGGGGACAGCTCCCGATACGCAAATAGACTTTGTCCTTTGGAAAAAATACATGCTGTTGAGCTTATAGGTGCATTCATAAGTCAGTAGCACAAGGGAGGCAGTCTGAGAAGCTGTAAATAATGTCACCTTTCAAGTATTCTGCAGCACTTGTACATGAATGCTCCTCAATGTCTGAGCAGGAATAAGAGGCCAGAGACCAGCAGTCCATGAGAGAGCTGGGAAGAACACTTGTCAGGCCAGGACTTTACCAAACTAGGCTTATCCCCAGCTCTGCCCATGGCCAAACACTCATTCCCAGGAACAGGTATCCACCTCATGGGTTGATCACTGCCACTGGCATTACTGGAGATGTTGCTGGCAAAGTCAGAGGAGTCTTCAGGGTGACTCTCACGTGAAGGGACCTGGTGAGCCCTTTTTACCATGCACCTTCCACAGAATCATCTCCACCCATCTAAGGCATCAGCGAGAGCAAGCCCATGCACAGGTCATGCAAGTGTTTCAGATTTGCTGCTGCCTTGCACTTTTATCCAGTTCCAGAGGAGCTTATGAAGTCTTTCAGCTGTGCTAAGGCCTGAGCACTTGGTGCTGTCTAAATGCTGATGGCATTCTTCCGAATGCTGCCTGTTCTCCAGGTTTTGTGGTCTTTACACAAGGAATGGAATAACCAATGACAGTTGAGTTACCAGCCCTAAGCTGCTTAACCCTCCAGCGTGCACTCTCCAATCCGCTATTCTGGTTGCGTATTGCACCCACAAGCTTGGAAAATCCATGGTATGAAGAAGAGCAAAATACCTCCAGGATGTTTGCAGCCTGGCCCAAGCTGCCCACAAGTCCTGTGGGGAGCATGGCACACATGCTACCCCCATCCAAAGGAGGAGAAATATCTGTTAAGTACAGCACAGTGCTGTGTTAATGCTGGTGTACCAGGCCAGGGGACAGGCGGCTTGGAGTGACCTGGGACCACCTGCAAAAGCCATGCCGAGGTGGCCTAAGGCAGGTGGCAGGGGGTGCTACCCATGTGCCTGCCTCTTCTGCACGCCCTCATGGATGCACATTCAGGTGCAGAAAGCCTGCATTACTTACTTCTTTACTGCACTCACTTAGCTGCTAAATCTATAGGGAAATCTTGGTTGCAAGGGCTGGACATAAGCAGAGAGAATCAACATAAAGAGGCAAAAAAGGGAGAACTGTAATTAACAACAACAAAAATAAATTACGTAAGAGCGTCCCTCTTAAAGTTTTTAATAGCAAACATTACAGAGGGCAGGTTTTTCAAGCCAAACAGGAAGGAAAACAAATAAACAACTACAGCCAGCTAATTCACAGGCTTTCAGAAGTCAGGTTATCAACCAGGGACCCACAGACAGGAACTGACGAAGCACAAATCTCCAGGGAAACAGATGAGGTTTTCAAAGAACACAAACACATAAAACCCTAAGATGTACACACATTTGTAAATAAGTCCAGGGAAGAGCTGGATACCTGATTCCCAGGCTGAGGGTTATGAGCTGGAAGAATAGTCTGAAGACTCAATCCACACTATTAAAATCCAGAAACAGCTGGGGAGGTAATTTGGGTATGTGCAAATCTTGAATAAGGCAGATTATATTAGTGAGACTGACTGCTGCTGGCCTGGATGTGACAGCAGAAGAAGAAAGCAAAGAAAAGCTGAAGAATACCTAGAAATGTGGAGGCCAAGTGTTAGGGAGCTCCATCCTCTCCAAAAGACTTCCATAGTTACGGAAGAGTGCTCCACAGCACTACACACCATCTTTAGGGCAGAAACACTGCTAGTGAGTTATATCAGAAACTACAAGACTCTTGAGGGATCCTGAGCACTGCTTCAGGATGACCTGCCGTGGGCTGAGCTGCTCTTTCCAAACATCCCTCAACCTCCAAGCAATTTATATTTTCAATGACACAGTAATGGATAGGGTTTAATACCTACAGACAAGAGTTAAATGGCCTCTTGGTGATGTGTAAATTAGCAAGTGGACGTTGCCCCAGACAGAAATGGCAAACAAATATTTATTAGTTGTTTCAAAGAACCACAGCCATAAAACTTTGTCGCTTGACTGCAGAAGTGTTTGTGTTTTTACCGAAACCAATGCTAAAGGTGATGGCTTTATTCCTAACTGAGGTAACATCTGTAACTCTGTGATTTACTGCCTTCAGGTAACAGAAAAAACCCAAAAAACCAGAATGTGTTTTAATGTGCATCGGTCTTGCAGTATGCTAGGAAAATGCCAAGACAGAATTTAAATACCATTTTACATGAGGAAAATTACTGATGGTTTCACTAAAATATCCGATTTTGTGACTGCAGTGCTTTTTATCAGAGCAATACCCACCTACTAGGCAAAGGGCTCTGCCTAAATGATGTAGTGGGACAAAATGGTGTAACAAGGAAGGTGACAGGGAAAGCAGGAGCATTGGAACGTGTCATAGGGCTTGATACTGGATCCAATACTGTTCAATAACCTCGTTAGCAACCTGAGGGATGGGACAGAGAGCACCCTCAGCAAGGCTGCAGATGACACAGAATGGATGATGGATGTGCTGCTCTTCAGGGGGACCTTGGCAGCTGGAGAAATGGTCAAGGGGAATCTCATGATGCTCAACATAGGGCAGTGTTGAGTGGGGAGGAGTAGCCCCATACACCAGAACAGGCTGGGGGCTGTCTGGGAAGCAGCTGGGCAGAATAGGATCCAAGGGTTCTGGTGGACACCAAGCTGAACATGAGGAGCCAGAGATGTATCCTCAGAGCATGGTACCAAAACCCAGAGCCCTGGGCTGCATTAGGAAGAATGTTGCCTTCAGGCTGAGAGAGGTGATCCTTCCCCTCTACTTGGCACTGGTGAGACACATCTGGAGTGCTGGGTCCTGTGCTGGGCTCCCCAGGACAGGAGAGAAGGAACACACTGGAGACAGTCCAGTGGAGGGCCCCAGAGACAGCTGAGGCACTGGAGCATGTCACACGAGGAGAGGCTGAGACTATTTAACCTGGAGAAGAGAAGGCTCAGGGGGACCTTATCAATGTGTATAAATACCCAACAGGGCAGACTAAAGAAGGCTGAGCTGGACTCTTCTCAGTGGCACCCAGTGCCAGGGCAACAAACCCAAACTGAAATACAGGAAATTCCATTTACGTGATAAAAATAAAGCTTTTTTTAAAGTGAGGGTGGTTGAACACTGGGCCAGGTTGCCCAGAGAGGTATACTCCTCTACCTGTCTTCTAAACCATCTAAGCCACCATCTAAACTGAAAAAAATGTATTTAGACACCTAACTATCCAGCAGGATATTCAGAAATACTGAGGGGACGTAAGAAATCTTTAGGTTCAGTAGAGACCACATGTAAAGCAAAGCACTGTCCAGCAGGAGCAAGGCTGTCACGATCTAGGGATACAGATAAGTTCTTGTAGTCTTGTATAGATATATTAAACATACATATATATGGATATATATAACGCAGATGTATTTCCTAAATTACAGTAACCTCTAATAAGGTCCATGCTGAACAATGAGCAGTCTGGCATTAGGCGAATAATTCAAAGTTATTTTTTTCCTTGCATTTTTAAGATGTCACTAAAATGTGTTGTCATTTGGTCAAGGTTAACCTAGAGGAAAAAAAAATATTCTGAACTTATGTATAGGTTGCTAGATTGGAGCTTAGACAGAAAGGCACCAGGATGAAGGATAAGGAAATGATGGAGGCGCCAGGGTGTGTGCCATGGCTGAAACTTCTGAGTGTACTTCAGTGCATCTTCAGTACGCATTTGAATGGATGAATGGCCTGAGCATATGCAACGAGGGTTAGACTACAGACAAATCTGAGCTTAATAGACAGCACTGCAAAAGTTATGGAAAGACCCTGAAATCCACTAATCTCACTGTGTGCCATTTTCTTATTCCCCCTCAGACACAGCAGTAACTGCTCCTGATGTGAGGGCTGTGGTTCAGTATGAATTTATAGAAGATCATGGCACTTATGCTTTGGTCCAGCCTTTGAAATGCCTTGTGTTTCAGTGACCTCAGCATCCTGAGTCAACTTGGTTAAGGAAATGTGCGCTGAGAGGTCATAAAAGAGGCCAGGCCCTCTATACCGCTGTGGAGACTCATCAGTGCCGCCGGGAGACAGCCATCCTTCAGGCTCTGGTTTCCTACAGTTCCTCTCTTATCTCCATGGCTAGCACAGACACCCTGCAAAATGGGCACTCTTTAAAATAGATGGTCTCCAAATGTCTGGCTTGAGGATTAAAACAAAACTCAGGGAGAATATTCTGATGATTTCAAAACACAGAAGAAAGTCTGATGATGATTACTCTCTGCAAGTATTTCCCAGGTCTGCAGGGAACCTTGTTTTTAGCTGTCTGTGGGAAAAAGATCTGGCTACCCGTCTGTTTGCAGTGGGGAAGATACATTCTTTTCAGTATGCACGAGTGAATAGTGGCCAAAGTATTTCACTGCTCTGCTCTTGCTAACTCACCTTTCAGCTAAGAGTATGACCAAAAAAATGCCACCCCCAAAGGAAGACTTCATTTTTCTGGGAAGACATGAATTAGCACAAATTAAAATTCTATTTGTATAATTCACTTAAAATTCTAATTTAAATGCTTTTGCAATCTTACAGCATTTGTTCCTCATTTGATTGCGTAATGCTCCTGAATCAAGTTAAAAAGGAAAAGATGCTGTATGACTTTCTTATGAGACACCTAAGCCTGGGTAGCTGTTCCTGGGAAGCTTGGAGCATGCGTCATCAGGCAGCTGGTCCCAGCCTCCCGAGGCTGTATGTTCTCTGTTCTTCCTTAGGACACATGGGTATTAACTCAGAAGAAGCCCTCTACGCCCCACCAAAAGCCAAGTCACCCAGATGCCTTCAAGGAAGATTTTACAAAATGAGAAGCAAAAGAAGGGGAGGAAGAAAAAGAACTCCAGGATGAATTTAGATGAGCTGTTATTAATGATGAAAATCCCTTTATTAACCCCTCCAAATCAGCTTTGCTTTGGCCAGGGCAGGGAGGGGCAAGTTGTAAAGGTAACTGAAATACGTTAAAGGGGCGAACTCCATAGTCTGTGCAGAAAGCCGCAACACATCAGGTAAATCCCCGGGGACTATCTGCACGTTTATGCTGCTTTTATATAAAATAACTGGACTGTCACCTATGGATCAACTGCACTTTCCATGAGTGGAAATCTGGAGCTGAGTCACTCGGTCTGAAATTCAGATCAGTTTTATGTGGCCTTTAATCCCCCCAGACTACTTTCCTCCGTGAAGACTACTGCTTCATTAGTGCAGAAGGTGAATTTTATAGCGACACCAAAGTCCATTCTCCTGTGTTATCTTTGCCTAGAGAATAGGACTTTTGACATAAACCTGGAAGGTAGTTCAAAGCCTTGCTGCATAAACACACATCCATTTTTTGTACTTTAGGAATAGGTAATGTAAGAGTTGAAAGGTGAAGGTTATGGCAGTTCGTGTTTATTTCACCAAGAGCCAAGAGATGGGAAACATCTGGCACTTACACACCATGCAAGTCTTAAAAACAAAGAGACCTAGACTTTAGTCCGGCTGAGCAAGCACTGGGATAAAAGCTAATGACAGGCTGCTTATTTAAAGGGATCATAATACAGAACAGCCATGTAGGGAACCAGGGAGGATTCAGGAGGGGGAAAATGAGGGGAAAATTTAGCTTTGTATTTCCAAGTTAAGGGTCAAAGCCTGACTTCAGTTACCCTGCAGCATCAATCCTGACCTGCAGCCCTTATACAGCATGTAGGACTCTCCAGATTTCACCCTGTTCCTGGTTTCCAACATGACCAAATATCCACAGCAGCACTCAGAAGTGCTGCTGATGTGTTTCATGTGTGACGATGGAGAAGTCCACAAGACCAATTGTTTTCATGAAGGTGAGAGGACAGCCTGAGCACAGAAGTGCCTCACAGTGATGTGAGCTGCCATGTTAGCGTGAAAGGCTCATCAGCATTTCTCAGAAACTATGGAGGTGCTCGAGCACATTGCTGTGGCTTCCCTGGAACAGATCTTCACCTGCTTTGTACTTTCTTGCAAAAGTTTGTCCTGAAAAAGGTGCTTTGTAGAGTGGGGCTCCAACCTTTAGAAAAATCCCAGGCTGATCGTGTTCATTTACTGTGGTAGCTCCTCTTCAAAACACATCACTCCTGATCTCCCATCTTCTTTACTCAATCCCCAGAATAAAACGATCTCTTCAGTATGATCCATTTTAGTAAGCAGAGATTTACCCAGCAACTGAAGGGTGATGACTCTTTTCCCCCTTTCCCTACTATCCATTGATACCGTACGGGCCATGCTCCCGCATCAGCTCAGTCAATGTGGATGGGCTGCATGGTCACCCCCTGCCCCCAAAGCCTCCTGACTTTGCCTAATGCCCTATCCACATCCTAGCAGTGACACAAGAACTTCACCCCCAGCCGCAAAAAAAAAAAAAACAACACCAAACATGTAAAAGGAAAAAAAAGGATTATTTGTTCATGATGTGTCATCCATGTGTCACCTCTCAGTCAAGATCACATAGGCTACAGCCATGCTGTTTCGTTCGTGGTCCCCTACCCGCTGCTTTGATGACAATGCAAGAACATTAGAGCTAAGGAGAGCTCCCTTTTTGCTTCTGGCAAGGTAAGCTCTCAATCCCAACCCCTCAACACCACCAAGAATTAATATTTAACATATTTCCAGAGTAAAGAGGAAATGTGGACTCCTCCTTCTAAGGTTTAGAAGCTGACTACTGAAAACTGAGCATTCTCTGCTTTGTAGCAAACATGCATGAGAGTCCTCTACAACATGTTGGTTTTTCAAGAGGAAAGACCTTCACAGGTATACAACTAAGCAGCATAAAACCTCTTGATCCCACCACATGTGATAAGGAAACAATGGGTGCTGCCCTAGAAAGAGATTTCTGAGGGCAGCTACGTGTAGCTACGTGGCGGGAGTTCCAGCGCTAATTCTTACTAAGGCTGTGGTTTGCACCCAGCTACGATTTGTGGTATCATATCACCAGTGCCGTGTGCCAGATGAGCAACACGCTGCTAGAGCACAGACAAACTCCAATTAATGGTTCACATTTGTCAAAAAACAACCCAAACCTCCTCTTCTATAACAGCAGGTTTTTCAGCCTATAAGTATTGTCTTAACTTCATGTTGGACCAGCTATCTTCTGCCTCTCCACAGCGGGGGTGCAGCGAGCACAGAAGTATAAAGCTGGTATAAATTCCATATCATGTCCCTTGGCTAATTTGACAAAACACAATCATGTGTCCATGCCTGATCCACATTAGATTTATAGTCCTGGGTGAGCTGGTAGTGCACAGATCTGGTATTAATAATCCTGGAACCACAGCCTAAATCTATTAGCTGGAAGCAGTTATATGATTCTTAATCCTATTTTGTGTCAGACTGCAACCAAAACGGAGAAGAAATTACATGTTTTTCCTGGCTAAACTTGCCCTGAGCCTGGGCTTTTGGAGAGTTCGAGCCACTCCAGGTACTAATCTTAAAACTGATGTTTTAGTGGCATTTTATGGGAATTGAACCCAGAAATCCAAGAGCCCAAAGGATGAAGCTTTCTTCTGTGAGAAATAGATTCCTTTTACTTGAAAGATGCTGATATCCCATGCAAAGACACGTCATCTGTGTTCGAGAACCCACCTTTGGAGCAGGATGAAAGCTTACATGTTTAACATAATTTGAAAGCGTGGTAAAGATTTGGAACAGTATTCCCTGAAAAATTAATGAGACCCGTACTGCAAGAGTCCACCATAAAAACACAGCTCCCTTCCTTAGAATGATTTGCCCATACTAAATATCTGAAAATCATAATCATGCTGTTTCCTCAGCAATTAGATATTTATATACTACATTTCTTTAATAATACTAAAACTTTTTTTTTATTTAAAAAAGCCATCCCCTTACAAACACATTATTAAATTACAGTTTATAGCTCTTGCAGTGGGGTAAATTATGGTTGTTTTATTAAAGTATTTTAAAGACTAGTTTTACCGACATGTTGCTCACTGCCAATATCTGGCCAGGCCCATGAATGCTGCAAAGGTGCAAGTCGCATCTCACAGAGTCCTTCTGCACACCAGAAGGGAATTTAGATTTGGTTTTCCAAGTACGGGATGTCACAGAAAGCACGTCCCAGCTGACTCCGAACCTCTGATGTTTAACACCCGTTATCTGTGTTGGGGGTGTCCTATTTTCTCTCTCCCAAGCATTGCGAGGTAGTTAGACCCGAGGAGGAGGAGGCTGGAGCCTGTTACTGTTCCTCTGTTTGTTCTTATTGCACTAGTTTTGTTTGCTGCCTTGCAAATGACCCTGCTTCTCCACAGCTGCGGGCCCACCAGGAGCTCCTCAACGCGGAGCGCTACACATGTTTACCAAATTGAAAATCATAAATAAAGTACCAGCAACATCCAGGCTGCATAAAGATTCAACGAAAATGCAAGCTCATGCCACTAGTCTAGCCATGCCAAAGGACATGCGTGCCTTCGGGACCTGTTCCTCCTCTGTGCTACCCTCCCTGGAGTTACACCAATGTCAAATTGACATCAGAATAAGGAAAATCATATCCCAGATATTAAACAGAACACTTGGGCCTTGTTTGGAGTCAATATCGCCTTTTCCCACTTCCGCAGGCTTGTATCTGTAACTGATAACCCCGTGCTTCTGTCCTTGTGTTTTGCGATGTTCAATCGCATTGCGAGAACAGACTCGCACGTGTGTGCGGTGGCGGAGCTGAAGCTCCAACAGCCTTGCCGGGGGCTGATCCTGCGGGAGAGCTCCCTTGTCTTCTGCTCCGAGCAATTTCTGTGCACGGCATTTGGCACTGAAACAGGAAATTAAGGGCTGTAAGAAAGCAACCTTTGGCCTTTAATTCACTTTTTAATAAAATCATTAAAAGAAACCTATTCCCTGCCAGACATTATGGGAAATTGCTTTAATGATACTTTCAAGTAAAACACATTCACTCAGCTGCATGCGTGGCTTGCTCAACAGCTTCAGCTCACTTATTTGCGTGTTTGTAGTATGAAAATGGTTTGCATTATAAAGTCAGGCTAGAAAATTTTATATGAACCAGGCCATGATAACAACTAGAGGCCAGGTCCCATCCATTATACACTTCTCTAACATGTAAACAACAGTCATAAAGTTTTGCTAGAAAAGATCAGTAAGTTTGAGCCAAAGCCAAGCATCAACAACGCAAAAGGACAAAGAGAGCAGAGGAGGTTTGTGTCCTCCTCGTCTCTACTGGGAACAAAATGGGTGCCATTAACTGCACGAGCCACAGGCACACAGCAAAGCAAACACGCAGTCTGCAGGAGCACAAACCCACCTGCCCACAGCTAAAACCCTCAGGCTGTAGCTCCTGATCAGGCTCTTCTACCACTGATGTTAGAGTTTGCCATTGCATGTTTGTGTAGGGTCTTGTGAAAAAAATCACAGTATTTTTGTACAAGAGAAGAGGCAAATCTTGCTTTACGGTTCTTAAATTTGTAACTTACAACTTGGGCATGTATAAAACTATTTAAGAATTTTTTTTACTTGAACTGACCCTATGGATAGGTAGGTGGTTACTGAGGTCACCTTAAAAATTCCAGGAAAGACCTGTGCTAAACCAAATTCAACCAAACTCATTTTTCAGCTACAGCAATGAAATTTTAACAGACTTTTAAAAAAAAAAGAGTGCAGAATTTGCCCTCATGTACTTCGATTCTTTCTTTCTTTCCCATTGTATAGAAAAATGTTCATCAAGAAACCTGGTAGTCAGTTTTCTACAATCAATAAATTCTAAGTCCAAGCCACAGTAGCTTTTATGTCTGTACGTTGTAAAAGTAAATTTACATCATATGTCAAACATTACACAAGAAGACAAAAACAACGCTGATTTCTAGTCCTAAAAGATATATGTGTATCCATAAAATCAGCAAGCTGTGTCCTGAATGCAGCTGGATGATCATACTCTGACCAAACAGCTAAGACTAAAGATCTGTCAGACTCAACTGCGTTCCAGAACCGCATCTGTTTCAGGGAGCTTTGGGGAAGCACAGGACGAGCCCCTGCTTTTCTACCAGACCCGAGGGAACCCAAATATTCCTGCTTCCCGGGCTGTGGAGCAGCCAAGGGGTCATGCTGGGTTTCCAGAGGCTCCGGGATGGCAAGAATCGAGCCTAAATGAGAGCTGCGCTGCACACCGTTCCACAGCAGAAAGCCAGGCAGCCTGGTAAAGTTCAGATACCAGAGGGAAATGACAAAGGAGGAAAGATTCAGCTGTGCTAATTAATCACAGGATGACTTGATAGCACCAGTGTGATCTTGAGAAAAGCAGATACGATCCTGGCAAGAAGCACTGAGCAGACACAAGGGAGCAGGGAAGCCCTTGCAAGAGGCATGGATAAAAGCCCATCGGGGATCTGGCATGCATTGCTGTGCACCTTCCACGCAAGGCAAATCCCAGCTGGAAGAAATGCAGGAAAACGGCCACTAAAAAGACCAGGGAACATGCAGCTTTTCTTACAAGATGAAACTTAAAACCTGTGGTACCTCTAGCCTACTAAAATGAAATCTAAGCAGGACACATCTATCTAAAAATACACTGGAGAAGAGCAGTGGAAAGGAAGAAAATATTGCTTTAATTTAGACAGCAAATGTGGCGCAAGGACAGAGTATAATCTCTGCCCATAATTACATAAACATACAAGGAGCTCCACTGACTAGAGGAAAGAATGGTCAATACAGTTTTGAGGTTTGTAGTTTTAGTCCAACATGCTGGAGGTAGAAAAATCTTCCTGCAACGGCCGTGATTATTTACTTATTTTATTTTATTTTATTTTACTTTTCCCCCCCAAAAAAAATGAGGATATATTGCTACTCATCTAACTCCAGAGGCCCACACCTTTGCGGCTGGGAAACACAGAAGAAAGGGAAAACGTAGAACCAGAAGAGAAGATGTGTTCATGGGTTCTTTGTTAGTGGGAATGTCCTCTGAGAAAAAAACACTGCTTCTGGAGAACACATGACAAGAGTATTTCCAGAATATTTTCCACTGTTTTCCAATGACATTACATTAATTTATTTGGGTGGACTCCTCTCTTTGGCTAGTTGTGTCCCCGTTATTGGCTGGAAGCCTCCACGGATGAGTAAGGAAAGGAACGCCACCTATTCCCACAAGTAAAGAGGCTTTTTGAGCTGCAGTCTTTAAGAAAGAAAGCGCCTGTGTACCTTTCTCATGGAAGGAATTTATTAGAAAATCCCTAATGAAAATCAATATATTGCTGAAATGACCTCTTTATCTAACACCTCACCAGCTTTCTGGGAAGTGACTACGCGGAGGCAATTGGATTTCAGGCTGGATCTGGTTAATATAAACTGCCACCTCGTGAATGGTAAAGAGTATTTTTGCCTTCGCTAGGTGTGGTCTGGTTCACACTTAGGAGCAGAACCGATCCTCAGACATTTGTGTTGTAAAATTAGTGGCGACAACACCAAAAGGGCTATCATGAAAACGCTGCGTTACTTTCTTCCAGCCATACTGCACAGAGATTATTTTAACACAACGGTTCCTTCTAGAGCCCCCAGGCCAGAGCAACCTGAAATCAGGCATTCACAGTTCCTGCTAATCCCAGCACTTCTTCATCCGAGGTGTTGTAAGAAGCTGTCCTGCTAAACCTGTGCTACCTGTTGGCAACACAGAAATGACAAAACTTCCTTACAGGGATGGTGAAGGACACTAAGGGCAATGCACAAAGTGTCCAGACCCTGTGACGACGAATCCACGGTGGTGTCTAGGGGAGATCGGGGATGCCAGGCTGCAGCAGCTCCTTTCAGACAGCTTGTGCCATCACAGACCTGCTCTGAAGCCTATTGACAGGAAAGGACTCCCACTGGCTTTTATCAGCTTTGGCTCACATCCTTGGCATCTGGTTCATGCCTCTTCATTTATAATGTCATGCATATCAGAAGCAGCCTCCCAGGGAAAATACGCCAACTCATCTTCTTGCTTAAAGAAGCCATTTAGCTGTGATCGTAATCTGTGATTTCATTGCTAGCCCCTATTTGCCTTTGCAGTTAGACTCTCCAGGGATAACATTTTATTTCTTTGGCACAGCTTAAGCATTGTGCTGTACAAATCTATCTGTCTATTTATCTCATGCATACCTATATAATAAGCATGTATGTGATGAATAATAAGTACATAGGTGCTACGGGCCTCCTTTGTATTTCTTTGGCACTATTAATAGCCCTTAAAAGTGGGAATAACTCTCATTTGTGCCAGCTCTAAGCTGTCTTGATACAGTCCAAGCATTGTAAGAGAGTTTTATTATAAACAGAACATTTCTGAATAATTAATCATTCCGATATAAGACACCCGTACTCATTCCAAATAACCCCTGCATGCGTTCTTGGTTGAAAGGGGCAAATGAAAGATGGGGAAAAAATGGAGTTAAAATAAGGAGCTAAGATATAGAATCCAGCCAGAGAAGCATGGGCTTGGGTGTTTTTTTTCCTTACTCATACCATTTAGAACATATTTTCCCTATAAAGTAAATGGGTAGGATATCCAAGTATACCTCTGACAGTATCTCAGCGACATGTGCAATGGTGGGGCATAAGGATGGGGTGATGAACCACATCGTCTGCTATTAATCACCAAGCACGGTCCCAAAAAGCAAGTGCCAAGCTCCTGGCACTGCAGCAGTAGACGTGCAACTGTCAGGCTGCCCAGAGGCGTGCATGTGTACAAGCTGGTGCAGCCAGTCACTTGTTTCACTTTTAAGAAACTCAATTATAAACACATGCACTTGTTAGCCTCAGCAGTTGTAGCAGAATTTACCAGGGTGAGATGGTCAAGAAACCCGTGCGAGGAGAGAAGTTTGGTGGTTGCTCGTAATTTCAGTGGCTGTTTCACTGCACTCCATTATTTTTTTCGGAAAGATAATGAATTGGTGTGTGCCCCCCCGCCGCCCCTGAGGTGGCTATAGCCTGTAAGGACACAGCCCACAGTATTACTCTCTGCTTTCTATTCACTGTCCAGCTCACATTGCTGTTCCTGAAAGTCCCTCTTGCCCTGCCTTAAACGAGTGGTTCATTATCATATGGAAATGGAGTTATGGGATGGTCTCTGCATGGCAGGGTAAGACACCAAATGACCCCGAGGCTTTGAACATGCAGCACAGCTCTGGGAACCCATAGGGATGTGTTATTTTTGCTGGGTTAATCGTATAGCAGGATCATCTTAAGAATGAGAGCTAATTTCTGCTTCTCCCAGTCTCCTCATCTGTTTTCTCTCATGGCAGCTGAAGTCTCTCAAATCCAGCCAACGGCATTGTTAGTAAATAAAGGCTGAAGGAGCTTTGTTTTTCAGTCATGTAACATGAAATTATATGTAATATATGACATTGAAAACAAGCAAACAAAATCCAGATTGGTTCATAGGAATAATGCCTTTTTTCTCTTACTAATACAAAAGACATTGTCAGAGCACTCCCGGAACCAGCACCTATAAAGGCCTCAACCTTTGAAATCCTGCTGGCGTGTGTTTCTAAAACACTGATGAGTCAGCAGACGTCGGGCTTCATCTTCCATGCCATGAGGCATGGGCTGAAGGTTTGGAGGAAATTTACCTTCTCCTTTATTCAAGACTCTACCAGATGATGGGCTCATGTAAATCTCACCCATGCTATGGCAGTGCCAATGTGGAGGGAAAGATCACAGACATTTATCGTAGCACACCCATCCGTGGCCAGAACAACTCTGTCCCAGAATGGGTGGCCCAGCCTTGCAATCGAAATCCAGATCCGGGATGGGCTCACAAACAGCCATTTGGCAGTGTGATTTGGATTATTCATGCTAATTTCTGCTGTCTGAATTGCAGGAGATCGTGTTGCTGGCAACTGCACATTTACATTCTATCACCAAGCTGCAAGGAGACGTAAATAGTCTAACTACAGCTGAATCTGTCAGAGGAACCACATGAAAATCCCAGGAAACTGGAGTTTGGACAGCACTTCCTTAGACTTTAATAGCAATTGAGGTATCTAGTAAAGGTTGTTTTTTATAAAAAAATAAATAAATTCTTTATGATGACTTTAATATGAGAGGAAAATTGAGTGCCTGACTTTGCAGCTTTCTTTTGGGATTTGGAAGGATTTTTTTCCATACTAGAGATCAGGACTTTTACTACAAATCACTCCCAAACCCCACTGAGTTCCTTCTGTCACAGGGATACCATGCCTGCAACATGCTTTGTGCACCCTGAGGGCCCTTTAGACCTTAACGCCTTGGTCCCTGGTGCTAAACAACTGGCAAGCAAAAACCTGTGTGTTTAATGCCATTACAGCAGGGCAGCCTGTTACCACACAGAAAATGGCAAAAAGCTCTAAGTCTGTACTGCAGAGTTATAAATCAGCCCCTTTTATATAAGTAGACAAGTTCAAGTTGAAGTTATCAAGTATGACGGCTCGAGTGGCATCCTGTACGTCAGACCCAGAACTGAATGACCCCTCTTTTCCTTGTGCCAAAGAGACAAATGGTGAGAACGTGTCAGACTTATCTCTGATTCACATTTTAAGCTGGGGACATAGGAAATTTTATACTGAAAATAATGTCTTTCTAGGGGCGTGTTACAACCTTTTCCTGACAAGGTCCTTATTTTTAAAACCAGGGCAATAAACAGAACAACACCCAAATAATGACAAGATTGAACTATATACAGACAGTTTTAAGCATTTGTCATCAAAGAGATACTGAGCTGCTTCTCTCCAAAGGCCAGCTCATGAATTACTTTCCTTGCAGCAGGACAGCATAGCATGCCTTGGCCTATGC
Organism: Ibycter americanus; assembly: GCA_035590275.1. Taxonomy (NCBI): domain Eukaryota; kingdom Metazoa; phylum Chordata; class Aves; order Falconiformes; family Falconidae; genus Ibycter; species Ibycter americanus. Next base: position 30,315,387 of record JAVJGI010000032.1, on the reverse strand, counting down.
CACTACCCTGGCTGAGATAAGCCCCTGCCAGATCTTTCATCTTTGTCCCACTGACAGAAGGTCCCTGGTGATCCCCTGTTGAAATATCAAAGCACTAATGACATTCCACACTCATTGTCCTACCATGAAGTTTCCCAGGACAACGATCTGGCCATGACATCTCACAGAAACCAGCAGCTGCTCTTGCATCAACACGGATGATCTGTGACTGGGTTAGAGCAGTTCTATATGCCAAAGTGCCATAAACAGCACGGAGCCTGGTGGAAGATGGGCTCTTTGGTCTTTATGCTCCCCTTAGACCAGCAAAGCTCCTCCACATTAAGAAAAACCAGCAACAAAAAGCAGGAAAACTTCCTAGTTTTTCACTGTAGAGGTGCCATATCATGTAACGTTAGTAGACATGTCTCAAGCAGAGACACATTGCCCTTTCCCTTTGCGTTAGATGAACAGCAGGTTCCTTTTTTTTTTTTTTCCTTTCTTAAGGAAATCGTAACTGTAGCTTGCCCTGTTACTCAGAGGCTGAGTGATTAACAGCCTTCACAGTCCTTTCCATTAGGAAGCAACCAAACAAACTTGAGAGGAAGATCATGTAGTCTATCACTTTTATCACATTCTGTTTACGTTATTTTTAAAGTGAATTTAGCATGCACAAGTCTACATCACTTTGAAAAGAAGGCAACAAAAGCTCTTGCTATTCACAGGAAAGGGACAGAAGAGGTCCTTCACACGTCCTTGAAAGCTCTCTACTGCTCTTCTGGCTCTTGAGCCAAAAGCACAGTGAGGTCTCACATGTGGTCATGTGAGCTCTGCAGAAATTGCCAAAAACCTGCCTAGAATATTCATTGTTTTCTGTTCCTAAGAAAGTGAGTGGGAAGGTCAATCCCACTGACTCATTCGACAAATGAAAGGTTGACAGCCCTGTACTGGTGACTGCCATCACCGCCAGACTGGACTCAATTTGGACTAGCACTTGTTCTTCCTGCAGCAGGAATTTAACCAGTGGCTTTAGTGGTCCAGCCTTTGTGGGGGGAAAAACACAGCCAGAAGCCTCACAGACATCCAGCATAAAGCCTATATCAACAACAACACTTTACTGTGCAGTAAAGCTAATTAACTTCACCTGACAATATTGCATTTTAAAGCTGGAAACATCCCTTTTTTTAAAGAAAAGCTTTCTGATCAGCCAGGCCGGTGGTGAGGCAGCGCTTGTTCCTTGATTGGAAGGCTTTGTGCCCCATGCAGACAAAACTGTGATTATTAACCCTAATCCCTCCACTGAACATCACACCAGTCCTGCAAACCGCTCTCTCATTCCGATAAGGAAGGAAAAAATCAATGCAAAATTTATTGGTCATCGGGCAGCATATTGTGGCTGGAATTTTCCAACGAGCTCAGCGTCTCCAGCAGTGGCCAAACATTGAAAGAAGCTCTTCATAGTCCAAAATAAATGTCTACATTTTCAGAAGACAGGCAGAGATTAGGCACTGTCTGGGAAGAGATTCCATTTTTTATCACTTCCAAGTTTTATTTTTACACGTGAATTTTGTCCTCGGGTCTGGCTGAGCTGGAAGAGGCGTATGATGCTCTGCTGCTCAGAAGGGCCAGCCAAGCAGGGGCACCGCCTACGCATGGGCTGGCCGTGCACCCGGAGGCACTGCTTCAGTGGCACTGGAAATTGCTGCCTCTGGAAGATCACTGCAATTTTGGGACGGTCTGGCCATATCCTCCATGTCTGGGCCAGACAAAGAGTGATGCGGAGTGGGTATAAACTTAAACCAGAAAGACTCATCAGCTTTGCCCTCTGGAGCATAAGAGAAAAGTCTTGCAAATACTCACACCCCAGACAAGCGCGCACACAGATCGTATCATATTGCCTACTGTAACGCAAGAGAAATGAGAAATCAAAGACACTGGAGACTTTTATTGTTCTTTTTAAGTTCTCTCCCAGCAAATACGGTGCCCATATTTTACAAGGCTACAACACAATAATCTACCACCACTGCTTTAACGACCAAGCAGTTGCAGAGTTGATCTATAAACTGATGTTGCCATTTAATGTGGTTTCCAGTGAACTGTAAAATTTATAGCTGTAACTAACACCCCCCCTGCCCCTCTCTCTTTTATGTTCTCCTCAAAAAACAAGCTGCTCCACAGCTCCAAAAGGCAATGCACAGAAAATCAATGTGCAACCTGAGTGAGCTAATTAGGATCATGCTCACAAACTGTGGATCTGTGGCCTTCTGGTCAATTAAACAGAGATCAACATCTAACACTGGATGGATGAACATCACCAAAATGAAGGCACAGAGATATTCAGATCCACCCTTCTCGCACAACTTCTTTCACAAACAGTGGCAGAACTGCTGCGCAGAGCAGAAACCCTCTGGGCACCTTCTTCCATGGGGTTTTCCCACTCTCTCCCTTGCAAACATCTCAGTTCTTTTTCGGCAGCCTCACCGCCATCGCCACCTGAGCATGGTGCCACTGGTACCCTGGCTTTGGCAGCTGCCTGGCACAGGTGTCCCTCCCCTCAGCCGTGCTGATAAGAGTGGGTTTAAAATGAAATCCACTCCTGCTCAGCGGGCCTGGCCCTTCTCACGTCCCCTTTCCAGTGACTGATGGGATTTAAATGGGCTTCACTTCAAGTCCACTGCATGGGGGGAACTTTGTCCCAAACAAACGTAATGGTGGAAAATCTTCTTGGGCACACACAAGCACATGAACTGATTTAAGCTCACTGTTGTGAATGTTTGGAATAAAACCCAGGGGCCTGATCCCAAAGCCTGTTAGCCTTTGGAAAGGCTCCCTATGATGTCAGTGGATTTTGGAACACGCTTTTGATGCTTTCTGGTACGGGCTGATGGAAAAAAATCTCCAAGCTTAATTGGGATGGTGGGGGAGATGTTAAGGAAAATGTTTTTAGATGAATACCACCTTTGCGGGGGATGCATATGCTTGCTCGAGGTCCAGCGATACTTTCTGTAGAAAACTCCCACACTCACTGCTTTTGTCTATTTGTTTATAGGGTGTAATTTGTTTTAGGAGAGTGGGATTAACTTTCTAACCTCTTGCGAGATCACATCTAATGTTTTAATCTCCTCAACAGCTTCCTAATGGGAAGGAGGATCCATTTCAAGACTTTTATCTGGATATTCAATTGAAACTTTGGCCTCTGCTCTGCTGCCACTGCCTCTGCACCATGAACACTGTTGTCTGCAAGTGCTGGGGGTGGCGACGATGCCATGACGCACTGAGCAATAGATGCACGCTGCCTCCACGGGAGGTTTCTCAGGGGGATGGGGAGAGCAGTCCAAAGGGACACCAAGTCTTTCCTGGGCCATGCTGGGGGCTCTCAGGGCTGCAGCGTGTGTATATTGGCTGATGAGAGAAGTCACTGTCTTAAACGTCATGACTGCAGTACTTATTTAACCACAGAACTACTTTAAGGTGGTTTTGCCTGGAGCCAGTGTGACAGTGGCGACTGAGGGTCAGTCTACCTTATGATGGTTTTTGGAGAACTGTCATGCTAAGTTCATGCCAATGCTGCCATGATTTTTGTTAAACAACAGAGCAAAACGAAAGCAGAGGGCCAGATTCTGATGTCATTTCTTGCTAAACCAGGCATAAGTCAATGGGTAATAAACTTACCACTGGAGAAGCACGGTGTTGTGCCACATAATTATGGCCAGCCCCATAAAAATCAGTGGAGGTGGGAATGGAAGAGAGCTGCCATCTTGGAAAAAGAAATAAGGAACTCTAATAGTAGGGGAAAATGGGATGGATAACAAACAACTGCATCCAAGTGCCTGGTTTGGGACATTCAGAACCATTAGATTAATTTTTTCCCCCCCTTAACTCAGTACATCACTCACTGTCTGCCTTTGCCAGGGGGAGCCAGCCACTGGAAATCTCCCCGCTCAACGCGATACAATTATACCAAGATCTTGTTATGCAAGGGCGCAGGCACAAGGACCCGTTGTTTCCTGACGGGGCTGAACGTGGAAACACTGTGTGACTTGCAAGCACCTTCGCAGAGCTACGGGACATTGATGGAGTACCGCATCGCGTAGCCAGCCAGTGTGTAACCAAACAGCCCATAAAGCAGAAACAACCAAAGAGCAATTACAAATAGCAACAAATATTATCTCTGGGAATCCGCGCTGCACACTTTATAGCAGGGAGAGCTCAACTCTAGTTGTACAAAAGAGCCTGGCAGCTGTGCTATTTATACGTTCACCACCAAGCCTTCATTAATTTTAACGTGTTAATGGACAGCCCGTATTATTTTGAGAGACTAAATATGAGATTTATTTAATTTCCCTAAATATGAAATATGGGTCAAGCAAAATAAATAAATCATGGATCATATTTTTTTTTAAGAAAAAAAAAGTGTCAGTTTAACAGAATTCAGACAGAGCAGTGTCTGATCATATTTACAGCATTTATAGGTTTGGAAATCTCCAAAGAAATCTGAGGAAATCTAAAGCCTTGCCTGAATACATTGAGTGAAATTCCTCTTGGTTATGCAAAAATGCTCCACAGGTCTTTACAAGAAAACCCTTTAAACTATATGTAAATATTCCACAATCTTTAAGAAAATCTCCAATTTAAAGTTTATGCTTAAACCAGGCTCTTTTTTAATTTTAAGTTTTTTAAATGCCATTTGCAGATCCTATCATTTCCCTCGGATTTCTTCCTTTTCCTAAGAACACCAATGTTTCCAAACAGCCATACAAAGGCTTTTGAAACAGAGTCCTTGTGTTGTTTAAAAAAAGTTCTCAAATATGGACTACATGGACCTAAATCAAATTGCAGCTACAAACAAACTTACTTCACACCTCATCTTGTTCCTTCGGATTTAATGGAAAACTGGCATAAAACATGGCAACAGAAAAAATACCTGCCACAAAAAATAAATCTGTCATACTTGGGAAAATCCATTCATCAAAGGAGGGAAAAATACAATGAAATCGTGAGAAGTTTATGGAATAAATCTGTAACTGATTTGGCTCTAATATTTAATCTTCTGCTACTTTGTAGTGTGATACTGTGCTCACCCTGCATAACTTGAACATGACAATGAGGTTTTAGTAGCAAATTTATAACTTAATCAGGCTGTTACTGGTATGGTAGGACAAAGCCAGTGTCTTCTGAGTGTTTCTGATTCCAGCCAGAGGGACAGATGCTCAGGAAGGTAAATCAGACATAGTTTGACCCATAACACATGACTTGGTGGAAGCGCCATTGATTTACACCACTGGAGAGCCTGGCTCTAATCTGGCACTGGAAAAGGCACCTTCAAAGCGAAACTGCCCCTGTACACACCAGCTGCAGTTAAACAGAATCCTGTTTTGTCCTGGGAGCCAGGATCTGGCATCTCAGGTTTGTAGTGGACAAGAAAAAGTGCCAGGAGAAACGCCTCAGCTTCGTTCCTCTAACACAATCAAAACCTTTACCCTCGCGCACCGGGACGGCAGTGCTGAGCTTGCTGACACGCCAGGCTTCAAAGGAGGGCGAGGGGCAGCTGTGAAGGAGCTGACCTTGCAAAGAGGTTTGTTTATCGGCACGAACCAGTGCCCTTCTCCAGCCCAGCAGCCACCTGAGTCAAATAGCTTCTGTTTGAGCCCACAAACTGTGGGAAACTGGAGAGCCCATGGGAGGACTGCAGCGCCTGTCCTGAGATTTTACTTTCTTGAGTGACAGCTTGATGAACTCAGGCGTGAGGAGCTGGCCCTTTGAAGAACTAATTATGCTGCTAGTCAAGAAAAAAATAGCTCCGGGTTGTGCCGTGCATGTTTACACAACGCCAAAGAGACGAGCAGGCGCTCCTTGGGACGGGTGCCACAACAGGGAAGATGCATTTCAAAGAGTTATTTATTCACCGGAGATCCTGAAAGGATGTTTGTTGGATCATGCAGAAGAGTGGAAGCTCCTGAAATCCAGGATGCCGTAACTTCAAGTAGGAGCAGGCAGCAGAAGATTTATCTCTCTGGGCTACTGGGAGCTTGTCACTGTTTCAAGTGCCATAATTGCCATTTGGTCTCCTCCCACCCGTGACTCCCCAGCGGCAGTCTCCTTCGTGGCAACCCTGATGATGATTATTTATGTCATATAAACAACATGTGTTGGTGTAATCGTCTTTCCCCACTTCTTAATTCACCAGTTTCTTGATGAGATTTGCAAATGCAAAGGGAATGGGAAGGAAAATGATTAGCGCTAAGCAAGTTAAGGGGTTTGTCTGAGATGTCATCCTCCTCCTCGCTGAGGAAGAGTGAGAGTCTCTGGATGCCACTGTGCTGCTGGGTACCTAGGGAAGTGCTGGCCTGGCCTCATCCCTTAGGATGCTGTGGGCTCCCAGGGCTCCACAGGATGTCATTTAGCACAAAAACAGTAAAAAATTGCCTATGTGGCTATTTTTATAATAAAGCATTCATCTTCTGCCTTCCCCTGCTGCGTGCTTGCCCTGAGATGGATGCCTCCCCTGTACCAGCCCCTTGCGGGCATCTTGTTCCTATATCCCTCTTGTTTTGTCTGCTCTCTCTGTGATAATCGCCTGCATTCATACACTGCATTGTTTTAATTCCAGCCACCAGCAAGATAAGACTATCAGTGCATCACAACTTCTGCTTAGGATAATCTGCTGTGTGCTCTCGTGAAAGGCACACTCTGCAACGCCAGGGAGGCAGTGCTGGATGTACCAAAGGGATGCTCATCGGCCATGGCCTTGCTGTAAAACCTGAAGCAAATCACCTCGGCTGTTTTCCCATTTGACACCATCAGTCTGCTTATTTTTGAGAGTAAGGCTGACTTTTAATACAGATAGATGGAGCGCTAAGCATGGGGGTGGACCTTGACTGAACCTCTGCTGGCTACTGTAATACAAATTGCATTGTAATGTACAATGTGTTGTCTTACATCCAAGTTGTAGGCAAATATTTGTATATAGATAAGCTGACATTTTGTTTAGTGCATACACTGTAATTTCCAATAAAACCTCTAATAAAGAATTATAAAGTGAATTTACTGCTTCACTTCAAAGCAGGGACATGGTGCCACTTTGAAGGGGTATTTGAAGTACTAAATCCGTTTCTATGATGCTTTAATACATTTTCTGTACTTTTCTTTTTTTTCATTATTTTAATGTTATTGTGCCACTCTGTTAAAAGGCCATAAAATATTTTAAAGAGCAATAAAAGTAAACACAAATGCTAAAAAGCCCATTCTTCTCTCTCCAACCCACTGAGAGAGGAAGAGACAGAGGATTTAGGCATAACAAAATTCATGTCAGCTGTGTAAATAAAATAAAAGAGCACCACTGTTTTTCTGTTGATGATGATTCTTAACATCTTGCTATCTAGCAGGAGCCCAAGGCAAGCAAGGGAAGGAAGCAGAAACACCGAAGGAGAGCACACAACGGAGGGCAAGCTTTGCATCCTTCCTGAAAATGGGAATCGAAATAAAAGAACAACAGAGGAAGCTTTCCAAGGCAAAGAGCCTTTGTCCAGCAGACTTCACCTGCTGCAGGCATGAACCAGCTGAAGGGTGTTATTACAACCAGTGTTAATAAGGATGTACTCCTCGCCAAACCAGAGTAGGCTTTGGTAGGACTGACACCCACCCGCTCCCTGCTCCCGAGAACCTCTCTTCTCCCTGACTTCCATTTGCTTTCTGCAAACCATGGAGCTTAGCTCTGTGCTGGGTACCTGCTTATGCTTCACTGAAGTTTTGTAAAAGAGCGCTTAAAGACATAACTTGATAAACCACATGGTTCTTCTCAGCCCACCCATGAACTTCACTCCGTGTAGGACGAAGAAATTCTAGTCTAGCTGCAAAACTGAAGCTCAAGTGGGGATGAAAACGGTCAGAGAGAGTCTTTCAAAAATCTGAATAATGACTGTTATATACTGTTAATACTAAAAATAGAGAGACAAACCCCCTTGCCAAAATGGGTTTATCTCAGGGAAATTGGATTCTCAATGTCAATGCTCTCTGCAGAAATTTACAACAGTTCTCATAAAAGAAAATATTGGATTTTGAGCCAATATCCCTTCTTTCTGTAAAATATTCCTGACAAAAGTGGGTGGGGTTTTTTCCCCCCAAGTCTGAGCCAGTGCAGGGAGCACAGCACCTTCCTATGCTGCATCTGATTACGAGTGATGGCAGCTCTCACCAGCTCCCTCGGTCTGGGGCACCAAGGACCTGGCAGCAGCTCTGCACTCCTGCCTTATTAAAAAATAAGAAAGCAACATGGGTTATTCTACTTAAATCTGAAACCTTAAAATCTGAATTTGCAGCTAGGTTTACAGTACAAGCTCAGGTGCTGGTTTACTGCTTGGGATGAGGACAAAGCCCCGTAATACAGCTTGTGTTTAGGGTTCAGCAACAATTACATAAAATAACCTCCCAAACTGCCACGTCTGTTGGAGTTTTTGGAGATGTCAGGCATGTCACGGGGAAAGTGCTTATTTTGCAAGATGCTGGTACAAACTTTCCTTGCCTTGAAGATGGTTTCACCAATGAGCTCTTACAAATGCAGTGCTTCACGGATGACAGCCATTGGGGTGATGGCAGAGTGCAAAGAAATTTGCCTTCAAAAGCCAAGTTGTGAAAGGAGGGCAGAACAAATTTGGGAGAACTGGGGTTAGGGAAAGCTTAGTAGGAACAGCATATCAAGTTGGTCCAACAGGTGATGAGCATCACCGAGGCTCCTTCAAGAGCTGGAGACCTCCTGGCTTATGTTAGAAAGGTTTCCCAGGTAGGGAAATGTAGCAGGATCCTGCCCTCAGCGTATGCAGAGAGCACCACAAGCCCTGATCAGCCTGGGGGCATCCAAAAGGACTGCCTGGCAGGGCCTCCCCCACCCCGTGGCACCCCAACCCACCCTGCACCGGGCAGGGCACATGGCATCCTAACTCCTGATGCGTCCGCTGCAGCCTGTGATTGCAGCGCACGCACCCCCCACCCCCCCACCCCCCCATGTGTTACACGAGCAAAGCGCTCGACAATGTTTTTCTGGAAGTGACTTCATTTGGTCTGAGACCTTAATGCAGGATTTGGTTGTATTTATTTATTTTTCCCGGTGTTTTCTTGTCCTAGACAACATATTTGCAGCTGCGAAGGGCTGATGACTCCCTTTGCTAAGCAGACTTTCTCCTGAGAGCCTTCTGTCAATGGTCTCCATTATAACGATCTGGATTTTGCATTTCCGCCGCCGTGCTGACGAATGGAGCCCCAGGTCCTGGAGTCACTACAATGAGCACAGGGCAGCGATCACAGCCAAATGCACCAGCGCAGCTCACTAGCCACTGATTTATTTCCCTCGGTGACCTCCACATGGCTGCGGTCCAGGCGTGAGCCCACGTACTGCTGGAATCCTACACATCATTTTGGGGTCTTTACTCATCATTTACTAGATCGTGCTCTCTGAGTTGTTGGTATGGTTTCCAGGAGTGAGAGGCTCTCCTTGTGCTCAGTGGGGATTTGGCCACGGCTTTCCGGAAGGACGGGAATACTGAAAATACTAACGTCCTCCAAGTTACTCACTTCAGTGAGTCTGTAAGGTCTGCATATGGAAAATTATTTGTCATTTCCTTGCAGTCACTATTTTCAAAGGAGAGATATATCATTCTGGCAACAGTGCAGCACCATGATTTAATAGTTTGTTTATCTTTCAGCCCAGCTCTGCTGCTTAAGTTCAGGAATCTAGCCCTGTCCCTACTTCCTATCCTTTTTTGTTAACAAGCACACAGTTCTGGTGTACTAAGGCTTGTTCGTTGAACAGGATCCACTGACATGAACGAACCCTGGCTACCAAAGGAAATCGGGATTTGCAGTGCTCAGAGCTTCATCCAGAGGGATGCGGTGGTTTGAAAGCCTAAAGTGACTCCAACAGCTAAAGATACTCAGAGATGGAAATTCATCATGCCGTTTGACTAGCGAGACAGTCACAGCGTTGGGGTGTAGAGGTGTTGGAGGAGAACATTGCTGTGGGAGAAGCTTTCTGGGGTAAAGAACCCATGAAAATGGTTCTCTCCACTCCTGCTAGCAAAGTGGAGGAAGGGATATACATCAACAGGGTTTCTTTGTGAGCCACCAATTTCCTCCACTTCTCCTACCTCCAGCACCCTTGGATACCATTTGTGTCTACGTTACAGTAGTTCCGAGGCCTGGCACACAGCCAACCCAGCCAAGAAAGGGAGGCTGCAAACCAATCCTGGACCTCACCACCCACCCTGATGACCGACATCCCTTGACACTCCTTATCCCCAGCCGGCCCAGTGGTTTCAACCTCTAAAACTGAGAGCACAAGCACACTTAGATTTATATACAATTTTAGGATGTTCTGAAGCAGTAAGAGCTTTCTCTCATTTTGCTCTTGTTTCTTAAGAGGCAGAATAGTTTCTTTTCTATGTTTTACAAAAAGCAAACTTACAAGGGGCCTTGTCTTTTGAGGGCTTGAGGGCACTTTGCTTTGACAGAGTTTGGCCCCAACCTGTATATTGAGCCCCAGACTTGCCCTGAAGAGAAGCTGAAGTGCCTGTAAGTTCTGGCTGCAGCAAAACCATGGATGTAGTCAGACCTCTTACAGGAGAAATCAAACTACATCTTTGGAATGGGAACCAGACATTTTAGAGCTGAGACAGAAATTCATTAGAAATAAAGACAGAAGACCACAAAGTCCAGTACTATGAATGGAAGAAGTTAAATAACCTTCCGAAGCCCTGACAGGCTAACAGCCTCCTCCACCAAAACATTAAAGATGTCTCTTCACAAAATAAAAATGTGTGCATTTTAGGGCTTGAGAGAGGTCTGCCTTCAGGAATTCCTTTGTCCATTTGCCCAAAAGTCTCAGTATCACTTACAGCCTGTGAAACACTGAAAGCTTTCTGGGGTCTCTTAGCCAGCAGATTCCCTCTCTCTGCTTCCAAGGATGATTTTTTCCCCATTAGAATACAAATTTTGGACAATTTCCCTCTCATCGTGCACGTGTAACAGATGATCTCTCACTGAATTATTTTAGAAATGCATTTATGGAGTCTGTTGTCTGGGTTATAGAAGCTCCATGTTTCCTATGCTATATATTATCAAATATCATTAACAGGGTCCGAAACATGAAAGACTGACTTTGCAGCTGAGCAAAACCTTCTGCCAGTCAACCCAGACGCTCTGTTACGCATCTGCGCTGTGCTCATAATCTGCTTTGTATCTCTCTCAAATGCTTAGTGCACCTGGAGGATGGAAAGCTATCACTGGTACCAGCTGAAGGAGCTGCTACCACAGCTCAGGTGACAAAAGCTTATACCTTTTGGTCACATAGATCCCATGCCTGCTTCTTACCGGGGACACAACCCTGGCCATTTGCAGCAGCAGACCTGATGCTGTTGATGCCATACACTGTTGTGATGTCGCTTGCTGATATGGTGACATCTTTGGAAAGTGATGGCTTTCTGCACAACGACTGTGATGGAAGAGAAGGGCCCCAGCCAGGTGTGTGCTCACCCTCCTGGTCTCCGGGTGCACAGGTTGGTTGTGTCCTGGCTCCTTGCTGGGGACTGACCTGAGCATGGTCTGTTTCCCATGTGTGCCCCATTGCCTTGGGAAAGGAGGGGGCCATGGGACATTTCATGAGATCCCTTGGCACAGACGAGCTTCAGACATGGGCTAGGGACCTCACCATGCTGAATCATTAGTGTCGTCCATGCTTCATCGGTTGTGTTGGAGTCAGACAAAGGAAAGGCATTATAAGGATTTATTTACAAAGAAAACAAAAAGAAATCACAAACCCAATGCTGTGTAATGGGTAGCACAGAAAACACACTGCCCTGGGCCAACTGAATACTTAAGCCGATACTTGTTGTTCTCTTTGTGTTTAAATTGTGCATGCTAAGGGGTCTGGCCTTGGATGCTGAACATCTTAGGCAATTCAGCCCCCCAGCGCTACTCAGGACATTCTTTCTGGTTTACAAGGAATCTTTATTGAAGCAGTACATGATGATAAGCATTAATAAAAAGGACATTCATCTCCCATAACTTTAAAGAGAAACCATTAATTCCCTTTGCAGAAATGTGTGCAATGCGAATTCCTGGAGGGGTGGGCCAGGAGGGAGAAAGGACTGAGATGAAAACCTGGGGTAATGGTGTCAAAAATCAAATGTAAGCTGTATATTGCACTATGTAGCTTTAGAGAAGCAATGCACCTTGCTGAAAAAAAGTGCTGGTCAGCCACTATTAGCAGCGTGTCCAACTTGATCATCCTGTTCTCAGCTAATGTCCCATGTGCTGACTACCACAGATGCTGCTGGGCATGGTCAGCCCATTCTCCTCCCCATTTGTCCTCTGTCTTGTCCCAGCTCTGCGCTCGTTGGTCTCAGACTTGCCTATCATGCTTCTGCCCTCTCCTGTTGGGGTGAGCATAACCATCCTTCAGTGGGCAGAGAGTGCCTGGCAGGCAAGGACCAGAAACGCTTGCAAACATGGCATGGTGGGAACAGGAACATTGCCCCTGCATCCGTTCACTGCTGTTGCAAGAAAAACCACTTCTGCAGGTCACGCTCTGAGTGCTGTTGAAGCGCAGATGTGTTGCCATCCGCAGGGCTAATCCCAGGCTGTGGACACGAGGGCGAGTGTGGCAAGACTTCTTGCCACGTGCCATTGCCCTGCGACAGCCAGTCCACAGGGGCACTGAGCCCAGTGACAACAGCAGGAAGGGAAAAGAGGAGACAGAGATGTGAGGAATCAGAAAGGCAATTAACCACAGCCTCAGATAAGAGTAAAATATTCCGCCTGTCTTTGTTTTAATGTCATTGACCTTAACCAGAGGCACAATGATTTCCAGTGCAGAAGTTTATGGGCATAATCTCTGCTGGTGGAAACAGCTCTCTGTACTTCAGAGGGGGAGCATGCCAGGGTGGTGCAGTTTATTTTCTGGTGAGCTAAAGACTTCAAGGAGATCACTTTAACAAGGGGTTAGTAAACTTCACAGTTGTCTGCAATATTTTATTGGGGGCTGGAGAAGCTGTTCAAACATCTGTTCGGAAGAATAAACAAACAGCCTTGCCACGTCAGTTATAGCTGACTCAGATTTTTGCGAAGGAGGTGATCAATGGACTTCAATTACAGTTTGAAAGTGTAGGCTAGCTCCTAGTGTATGGCTTATAAGGCAAACCGGAGCATGAGGAGGGTGCAGAGCCTCCGTGCAATTGAGTTCTGTCCCTCTCCATTGCATTCATACCTTAATATGGCATCCCAGAAGGGAGATGTGGTGGTGGTTGCTTTTCAGAATAAACATTCTGGGTCAGGAGCAATGATTAATACAGCAGAGATCTGGGAAAATATACCCCTGTAAACAATAATGTTTTATAGCTGTGAAAGGAACTGTGTGCACCAAGAATCCTCTGCCTGTATCTGAGTACGCCCTGCTCGCAGAAACAAATCAACAGGGAATTTCCTCACTTGGAGGAAAATATTCAGAAGATTTCATTTGTACAATACATTTCACCTAATGCATATTTCCCTGGAATGAAGACGCAGAGTATAGACTGTGGTAGGAAATCAAGTACAAGAGAAACCAAAGGAGGAGTCAGTGAGATTTCTTACGTGGGCAACATCATGAAATACATTAGAAAACCTTAACTTTGCTATCAGTTACCAAAGAGAAAGTTTAAAATACAGATCCTGCCTGCCACAAATTTCCAATATAATGTTATTGAAAGAATGTTGCACAAATAAATAGATAGATAGATAGATAGATATAGCCACACAAATACAGGCATTTAACACTGGAAAATGAGTGTCACCCAAATGAAAGAGTGAAATATGCAGGGTGCAAAGGCGTTGGCGATGTTATCTCTTAGCTGAGTGCCAGCCCTGCCAGCAGCTGGGAACACAAGCTCCACGGGGGTTTGAGGTCAACAGAAGAAGCTCATATGGGTAACCTAATAGCACAGTATAGGCAGGAATGATTTTCACTGTACAAAGGGCAAATTCATGGTCATCTCCCTTGGAAAGCTGCCAGGAGTTGGAAGCTGAACTGCTATTTGTGTCTTTGAAAACCTCTCCTATAATATTTAGACAGAATGGTGACAGGGTTTTAAAAAGACACCCCAGAAAAGGCAAAGGTGGAACCTGTTTTAATCTAATGCTGCCCAAGTATAGGAAAGTCTGTCATTCAAACAAAAAAAAATTCTTAAATGTTCACACGTTTTGCTCAGGGCTGCAGGGGAGTCCCCTTCATGTCTAGAGAGCCCTTGAGTGACACGCACCTTGCTCTGTGTTTCAGGAGACCCCACAAGCCACGGACATAGTGACTGGGGATATATGTAGCTGTCGTTCATATAGAGCATATGGCAACCAAACTTAGCCCTGAACTTCAGAGGCTTAGCATCCTTCTTGTGTTAAAGAATGAACAGTGTTACCAGAAGAAAACCAGCATTTCCTTTAGCAAGGCTGATTTTGCTCACTGCCCTAGCAGAAGCTAGGCATGCAAAGCCCTTTTCTACTGTAGATATTCTCTCTTTCAGTAGATTTCATAACATGCAGTAGTCTTATTATGCTAGGTACGTTGTTTTTCCAAAGAAAACAGGGCTTATCCCTCTAAAAGACTGCTTCTTTCAAAGGAAGACTGCTTTTTTTCTAAGGAAAAAACAAGGCCTGCGCTGTGGCAGTTAGTCCTTTAGGAAATTTTGAGGCTGATTCATTCTTCTGGTTGCCTTTGGTGCCAGGGGCCTCATGTCTCCCACAGCTCCCCATCGCACATAGACATCACCCCCTTGCCCCTTGCAGAAGGCTCTCCCCAGTGCTCAAAGACATGAAGGTGTCCTTTGTACCACAGCTTTGCCCCCTGCCCCAGGAAAGGAGGAGGAGGAGGAGGCAGTAACCGTCCATGCTGGGTGAATGTCAGCCCCTGGGTTTCAGATTGCTATCCCAAATATTTCTGAAAACTGAAGAATTGGCTTAATAACAGGAAGTCGGGAGCTGGCAAATTACTGTTCTTATAATCAGAACAGGAGGCTGAGAGAAGGAGCCGTGTTTTGGCAGTGATAGCTAATTTCCATGTCTCATTAAAACAACGTGGCTCATTAATTTATTTTTAAGGTTATTTTTCGTTTAAAGGATAATAGAGCAGGTGCCCCCTTTTACAAGGCATTAATCCATTCTGGCCGAGCGGTTTGCATTGATGGAGGAAGTGGATTTATTCAAAGTGCTTGGGTAAACACGGTACCAGTCCTGTAGCCCCCTGATACCAGGCTCTTACAGGAAAAGACATGAAACAAGTCACTTCCATGGTGTGCCTCTGGGCTCAGCTCCGAGTCGGCACAGAGACTGTCCCAGGAGCCCTTTCATCATGTATGTCCCTTGCATTGTTTTTTTCCCAGAAGAGCTCAACATTTGGATGTGGGTGTGACTGAAAAGTCACCAAAAGCATAAATATGGGGTTATGTTATCAGGGTCCAGGCATGTAGCCAGCCACTCTGCAGTGCAACGGGTGGCTGGACCTGGCCCAGTCGCCAGCCCATACCCCATCTGTGCAAGAGCAATGTTTTGTGACCAATATCAGAAATAACATCATCAGTTGAACGCTTTTCTACATCTAGGCCAGTTTAAGGGCAATCCAGGTCTACAGACACCTTTCTCCTTGCCTTGTTGGCAAAGTTGCCACCCATGAGGACAGCAGAACTCTCCCGTGAGGACAGAAGAACAGAAGGAAAATGTATAATAAAGCAGATTTCTCGAGTACATTGTGACTTTTCCTAACAGCAGTCTTCCTCAGTGGAAGCCCATTCTCCTTCCTACCTTGCTGCAACCCTTCCAAGCAGGGGCCTGAGGGATGGGGTGGGCAGCAAAAGCACTGCACAACTCACAGGGTGTTTTGCAAAGCCAGCTCCAACGTCTGCTCAGATACAACAGTGATAAGACAGAAGTAAGAGTGACTGAAAGCCTGTGTTACCAAAGGTGTGGGTCATAATGATCCCACAACAACATTTACACAGAGTTTCTGGGACACAGTCTTTGAAGGGACAAGGTTGTATTTTGACTGAATTTGGGCTGAAGGTTGTTGTAGTGAGATTCTTTGCTACGGCCCCAGAATCGATGGTTTGGCCAGAAGCTTCTTGCTGCAAAATAGCAGGACTCAAGGCAGCGTTAACTGCATGATAGAAAACACCCAAAGAATCTGGCATAATGTTCATCCAAATAGGGACTTTATCCTTTGAGTTATGGTTAAAGATAAGTAGAGACCAAGCATGTGTCTCCATCAGGCATTTCTATAAAATTATCTGAAACAAAAAAGTTTGGGCTGAGCCATCTAGGAGCAAGAAGAAAATCCTGAAATATCAAACTTTTCCAGTCTTATATATGAACTAAACAGCCTAGCGCAGAACGGAGTCTGGTCTCTGAGGTCCAGCACCTTTTGCTAGACGATACATTGACTGTACGTACAATGCTGTAAAATATCCTGTCTGCTTTATCTTGGGTGGAGCAATAAAGGAAGGAAAGTCACAATAGCTCTCCTCCCTTTATCAAAATAGCCTGTGCTATCTAAGAATCAGGGATGAATTAATAATATGGAACCTCTGGGATTTGGGCTGCTGCTAGAAGCCAACGGGTGACATGGTGAATATGCATACTTGAATATCCTCCAAGCATTTAACATCCTCTGATTTGGACAACGCGTCTGTGCAGCATCCCTCCAACCAGTTCCTGTGCAGCCTCATAAAATAGGTAAACACAGTGCTCTTTTCTTGAAAGCCTCTCCTTGCTTTCATATTCATTTTTTCTATCCCTTACATCCTCCACTGCCCTCCCCCTATAGAAGATCCAGCACTTTCCAGCCCTGCAGCCTCCCAGAGTGCCCACCGCAGATGGGGAATGACACCTTCCACATGTCTTTGATGTAGACATGTTATGGCCCTGTGGCACAATGTCAGGTTATGCCAGCAGAGAATCTGTCCCTTTGTAGCCTGTATTATTTACTTACATTTATTTTGCCATTGCTGAATATTTATGCATTTCCTGAATTTAAAAATAACAGCGCAGAATTCTTCTTCTCTGAGGAAAGAAGACTAAAAATTTGACTTGCTATCAGACTCCTAAGCAAATGGAGAGAACGATCTGGAGATGATCAGAGAAAGGACAGTCAGGCTGATGGACCATGCCCAAAACAGCGAGGCGTGCACACCGCAGGCACACTTCACACCTGCAGCGGGGCTGGTTGTGCTTTGACAGCAGCAGGCACACCGAAACGCCTCAGGATGGCTCAGCCGAGCAAAACAGCACCTTGTAGCCAGGGCTGATTGCTGTCTCATGAGCTGACTCACAGAGGAATCAAACAAATCAAACCATCCGTGGTGCCCTGCCGCCTGGCAGAGCGTCAGCCACCAGCCCTGCCCCGGGGTCCCCGCAGCGCAGGGACGGGGATCGGCACACCAGAAACACACAAGAGGGAAAGCTGCTGCAGAACAAGACCATGTGGTCGCTAAGTAACAACTAATTTTATTACATGATGCCTTTTTTTGTAGGCCAGTCTGGTTTATTTTATATAGGTGACTTGTTCTTTTGTGCGTGTGTGAGAGGGCCTTTTTCTATAGGTCTTGGCCAAAGTGCAGCTGATGAGCAAGGTAGGGGAGCAAGCCGAGCAGAGGAGGCTGGTGGGCAAGTTCATAAACAACATGTTGACACAGACAGAAAAGCTTTCCCTGCAAGTGAGAGATGAAAACAGGCTCTTCAGGCAGGTCACAGAATGTCGGGGCACCAATGGGAACATCTACTCTGTGTGAATCAGCTATCAAGAGCTCAGTGGTGGAATACATCCCCTAGTTTAAAGGACACTTATTTCTGTCTAAATTACAGAAATTCATGTCCCAGGAACCCCTGGGCAAACCTCAGCTGATCTGTGGGCAGCTCAGATGATCCACCGAGGGTTAATACTGGGCTAACCTCAACTATTTGTCACTGTTTTTGGTTTGATGGGAGAAGATCAAGTAGAAGGACACTCCTCACCTCCTGTAGACTGAAACACAACCCAGAAGAGAGGAAAGGTTTGCTCTGCTGAGGACAGTGGGTCTGGTTAGATGGAGGGTGCTCCACACAACTCTTGGGCACAGGGGGGAGCATGGGGAAGGACTGTGTCCCGGAGGAGTGACCCTGGGGCAATGCTCTTTTTTACCCCTCCTTCTTCAGGGTTATTTGCAGCTGATACTATCTGACCCAAATTCACTATGAAGCTGTAACTTGCCCATTGCTTCCTCCAAGATGCCAGGCAACAGAGTGGAGGTGATCGAGCATTTAGACAGCAATAGGCACACATGGCTTCTAGTGTTTTAAGGGGTACAGCATCCTAAGAAGGAAAGGGGGGAGGGGAGTCACATTTTCTCGTGATTTATGCAACCGATATATTTGTTATACATTTCCTTTGGGATGTATTTTGGTTCAAAACCTGTGATACCAGCTGATAATGAGTTACACATTTATTTTGAAATAGTGCAGACCAACACTAATTGGAAGCACATTCTGTTTGACTAAGCAGGTACAATAACTCTAAAATATTCACTGTCATTTAACGGGCTTCTGCAACTATATTAATCCAAGCACTTTTTCTAAGCTAAGAAGAAGTCAATGCAGCAGTGATCAGGTACGATACAGAGTAAAGCAACAATCAACCAGGACCAGTCAAGGAGATTTTTCTTTTCTAGGACTGTTATGCTTTCATGAAAAAAAAAAAAAAAAAAGGCTTTCAACCAGGGCTAGTAAATTTTTCATGGTCAGATGAAAACTTCTAGTGATTTCAGGAAATGTCATTTTTTCCCCTCACCGAAAGCAGGCCTTTTTGGTAAAAAAGGTGATTGAAGTTATAAGCCTAGCTGGAAATTTGTGACTAGTTTTTATCCATGTTCTTTCTGTGCTCTCTGGCAATCGTGTTGCATCTACAAACATTAATGCGTTGTGCTGGGGCCCAACTGCAACCGTGTGAGACTGACGGAGACTACTGCACCCACAGAGACAAAGCAACAGAGATGCAAGGAGGTTACAGTGGCTGCTGCTACAAAGCCCACATAGCTGAAAGCCTGACAACGCTGTTCATCATTGTCATTTGCATTATACTATCCTGCACGATCACGCCAACAAGGCTGAGACTACAGGCTGCAACGTGGTGTACAAAGACACATGAGGAAGCTATTATAACTCTTGGGACAGGATTTAATATTACCTATAGCAGGTCTGTGGTGATAGCCATTACGCAGAAAAATAATTAATATTCATGGCCAGGAAAGTGACACAGAAGGACAACCCATGAGATGGCACATTAAGTGTAGAACACTGTGACAGCGCTGCACTAAAAGGACACTCAGCTCTTGGAATTTAAAAATATTGACAACCTAGTTTTTTTAAGTTAGCAGAGGGATTTGCCTTTTATCCCTTTATTATTTATATAGATAAATGGATAGAAATGACATACATGAGTGTGGATGATGTAGGAATCTTTTCCATGGGTGGAAATGGATTCAGAGAACTACTCAATAAGCATTACTGCATGCAGTAACAGCTGCACTGGAAATCAGGTTGGTATGATGAAGGCGAAGAAATTACCAGAGTAAGACTTTTGATGGGAAATTTTACAGTCACATGCCTGCCATCCCAAGCTGTTCATGTCCACTGAGGTTACCCATCCCCATCACAGAAATGTGGTTTTCATTGCAGCATTCAATGGGGGGAATCATCTGCTAATTTCAAAGCTACAGCTGGGTTTTTCCTATTACCACATCTTGCCAAATACTTGGGGAAAAAAGTAAAAGAGTGTTCTCAAACAAATTTATCTTAATTTTTCAGGTGTTAGACACTGTTTACTTCTCCAAGTTTAAGAAAAAAAATGTAGTGGTTTCTTTTTTTTTTAACTTCTAATTCCAGCCATGGGTGGATTTTGTGTACCTGGCAATCGTTGCTTTGCTATCTAATAAGTTGCTGTTGAGTGTTCACAATTAGCTGGAAGCATTTCAATCATGCTCTTTCAGGAGAAGAGTTCAGCAAAGTTTCACTTGGGTACTCCAGCACAGAACTTCGCTACCTGGCTAAGTTACAAAAAGGGCCTTTCCCCCATATTAGGAGGAGATTTAATAAACCAGTGAAATCTCTAACCACACAGGTTGGAGGAAGAAGCCAAGGCAGGGGACTCAAGGGGGAGCCAGGACAGAATGCACCGACGCAAACACACATGCAGAGATATTAAGTGAATAGGGAAAAAACTATGCAGAGGCATAATTAGATCCTGCATGGATCTATGGTGAGGAATCCACCGACTGAAAAAACCCCAGGTTGCTTGGTACTGCTGGGCTTGGCTTGATGCCTCGCAGAAACACAGAGCGATCTCCAGCTAGGGAAATTTCCATGAAACGGCGTCGTGAGGACATCCTGCGCTCACTCTACCATGGCTTTTTCCAAGAAAAACAGCCAGCAGCCCAAACCAAACCCCAAACAACGTAGACCTCAGAAACGTAAATAAAAACGAGCAGGAGAAAGAAGCCTTCGGAAATTTGGGAACGCAGGGAAAGGAGCAGCCCAGCTGAAGGCACCACAGGACATGAAGAAGTCCTGCCTGATATTTGTTCATTGCACCAGAGTAAACGCGACAAAACTGTCCCTGGGAGCAAGAGATTTGGCTGGCTAGAGCACAGCAATGTGCCTGTTCCCCAAAACAGGAGGTTCCATGTGGCCTTCATCACCAGAGAGCAGTAACTTTCCATTTGAAAGCCAATGAGGAGATTGACTGGGACGGTGTAAGTCCTTCCCGAAGAAGAAAAGCACTGTGCACTCCTGGTCCCTCGGACGATGGATGCAAGTCCATAGGTTAGAGTGTCTGTTCCCAGTCACTACAAAAAGCCACTCCAAACAAAGGGCCCTCTCAATGTGACACAAGTGGTGGTGAGCATATGACTGTCAGTGCAGCTGACATCAGAAAAAAAAAAAAGTCTCCAAGAAAAACAGCATAGGCTCAAGTACTGTGCCTTTAAATAATAAGCTCTTCTCTTCCAGATGATTTTAATAAGCCCAGGCACATGTGTTGTAACCCCTTGATGCAGTACAATATGAATAACCAAATAAAAGATCTCTCCAGATTTTAAGATTTACTGTTTGCGATGGGAAAAGGCCAACCAGATGACATCATTATACTTCAAATGTGAATTACTGCCAAGTTTGGTAACACTAAACTAGAGAAATTGATCCTCTATGTTTTTGCAGAAAAACGATTTTTGGCTTTGGGGGTGATCCTTTCTGTTATTTATGTAACTATAACGTTCATGTTTAGGAAACTTGAATTTTACTTAAAACTAGAGCCAGAGTACCTTATCCTACAGGTTATTTGTTTTCAGCCATCTGCTTAGCTGGAAATAATTGAGTTTGACAATTTATGGGTTAAAGAGTCAACGGATTGTGTTGGATAATTCACAAAGAGCCAAATTCTAACTGAGGCAAAACTGTACTTGGCTTGGGCGGGAGTCTGCCTGATGAGGATGTCAGGATCTTGGTCCCTGTGTGGAAGATGTTGCTTTGTTTGCCTCTAAGGAAGAAAAATCCATACGTACGTAGCAATAACACCCTTTTCATGTAAGACATCTGGATTTCTGGAAGTATAAAGCCATGATAATGTTATATTACACTTACATGCCATCCTTCTTCAGGGACTCTGCATCTCCTCGTGTCTCATGGATATTTCAAACACCCCCTTAAATGAGGTCCACTAGATGCTGTTCAGCCCACTGCAGAGCTAAATAGATCGAGTCCCCAAGAGGTTAAGCCACTTGCCCAAGACTGCAAAGTGATTCACAGGCAGAGCTGAAACCAAAAACCACAAAGCTCTTTTCCCACACCCCTGCACACCACTTCTTTTAGTCTGTTTGTTGATGATGTGAATAACAACAGTTGCAGTTTCGTACTGCAGACAACTCCAGTGATTTTATTTTTTTTTTTTAATCAAGTGCTCACTAAAAATCTTTTGTTTTCCAATGCAGAAAAGCATTCTGAAATTTCATGTTATGGCAATGTTTGCAGACAAACCCATACCCTTAGGGCCAGGAAAATGTTCTATTTTTACAGCATACAGAAGTATATTTATTAAAGCAGCCATATATTCATGGAATTATGTTGGATCAATTTTCTTCACAGAGGAAGCCCTGAGCTGTACAACTGTTATTATTCTTACAAACGTGCAGCATGGCACCCGTGAAATGCACTTGGTTCACTGATTACAACAGAACAGGCCTTACTTTAAGCTCGGTGCTGTGACTGCTTCAGAGTATTATATGCTGTGTTCAGCCCTTAAATCCCAATTCCCCACTTTTCTGCGGATTCACGGTGCCACAAGCTGCTCTACCCTGCAGCTGAGCACCCGGAGGTGAGATGCCTGCGGACCACAAGCAGTGCTGCACGGTTGGTTTTTCTTGTTGACATCTGTTGCCAACAGGTAAATCTCCTCGTGGTGGACAACAAGGGTGTTCTGAGCACTGCCGAAGGTTTGGTTTGAGGTGACCTCCTTCGGCAGGAGCATGAACTCCATCCTGTCATGGAGGTGATGGTAAGTGTCTGGTGGACGTGGCAGTGGGAAGGGCGTCTGGAGCGTGCCCGCAGCCTGGGAGCCATGGCGCGGAGCAGAGCATGAGGCCAGAATAAGCACAGGAGCTGAGAAACTCCGAAGGGAAGTTATTGGGGCCAAGGGCTGGTTGGGAACAGCACTTGGCGCTCTGAGCTAAAAGAGCCTTTCCATCTCTTTGATTCCTGGTGTGCAGGGGGAAGTGGGACTTCACAGCTTCCCATGGAAGAAACAGCCCACATCACCACCGGCTCTGACTCCAGCCAGGCATTCCTCTTCCCACTAGCCAAACAGGGAAAGAAAAGAGGGGGGAGAAAAAAAAACCAGTGCTAAGCCCTGAATTTTGGCGAGCTGCTTCAGCCAAAAGAAAGGTTGAAAGCCTCTCTGGTTACAGTGAAAAACACTGTTTGAACTGCAGGCGAGTTCAAACCCAGGGAGGGTTTTGTAGGACCAGTTGTGAGGGGGCTTGGGGTGGAGGAGTTTGCACACCTCATCAGGGACCAGTGCCTGGGCAGGAGCTGTGGCCAGTTTTAGACTCACATCGGCTGGCATGAAGACATCCAGGGCAGCTGCGTGTGATGCAGCATCCCTCTCTTAGATCCTCTCAGCCTTAGAAGCTGGTTTGCCTGAAGCTCACGACTCAGGGTGTTTTGGGTGGCCCAAAGAGCTTTCCGTTGTCAAATCCAAACCTGGGGGTTTGGTTCAGGGGTGACCAGCTCTTGTGCATGGAAAAAAGTACAAATATTTCCTGCTGCTTTTTTTAACATGGATTTTTTCCTGCTCAGCTACACAGGCATGCTCCACAGATCTCATAGCGATGGAGATCTGAGGTGGGGGAAGCAGAAAATCTCTGCTCCTGCACTCATTGCTGCACTCCCGGGTATTCTTCTGGTTAAATTTTTGGTACATACGGGAATCTGGCAAGCTAACTAACAGCCACATGCTTTAACCAAAGAGTGTGAATGCAATTATGTATTTCACAGCACACAGAAGCTACTGTGGGCTTGGCAGCAATGTCCCCATGAGTCAAAAGAGTAAGGATATATGAAATCCTGAATTTGTACATCCAAATGAACTGAAACACAACCCCACAAAGTAAAAACTGAAGAATTAAACCACAACACTTAGTAAAAGGTCCCTGAATTAAGAGACAACAGGGACATGTTTTCCCCCAAACCTTTATTTTTAACTCAGTGGAAAGAAGCCAGGTTTGCTGACATGGCACGCCATACTGGGAAAGGCCATCAGAGGTAAGAAGGACCAAGACCCTCTCAACGAAGGGGAGAGGAAAGAGCTACAACAAAGCCCTCAGAGGAAAGCACTGTCCCTTTCCAATAGCATATCCTTTATTTGTCCTCCTACCCATGCATGGACAACATATATCCCAGTGCCCTCCGTGAAAACCATGATGTTGCCTTCAAGTACTGCCCAAACCAAAACACAGCAGGGATGGTGAAGGAAGGAAAGGCAGGACAACCCAGCATCCCAAGCCAAAGTCCTCATCCACCTAAATTCCGGCTGTGTCACAAAAGGAGGGTAAATCTTAGGATAAATGAGTCAGGGACCACCGCGGGAGGGTGTTTACAACCACAAGGATGCTCCAAGTTGCCATTACATTTGTGCTTATGACAGCTTTCAGATTAATTTTATTTTACAAATAATCATGGCTGGTTGCCCAACTTTGAACTTCGGTTGGGTGGCGCTCTGCATTTCAGCAGAAGCCTTGCATTTAGTGGTGTCCAACTAAAACATGTAATGTGGTCAGAAATGTGTTTTCCCTGTTTTAAGAGAAGCAGCAGAAGGAAACTTGGAGGAGCTTATGGTCCCTTTTTTTCCCTTGCTATTGGATGACTTAAAAAATGAAAGAGAATCTGTTTCTGTGTGAATGTATCCCTTTGGACTATTTTTGAAACACATTATTTAGAGTTGTGCAAAGAATGGATGATTTTTTATTATTTGGCTGCCAAACCAGAAAAATCAGGGAAAAAGTTAATTTCAGATTGACTAATCTATTTTGTGTGACTAAAAATGAATGATTCTGTTTCATTTTCACATTTGGATGATTGGCTACTTTCTTAGCCCTTAGAAAAGAGTTGGAGTTGCTTTTTCGGGGGGGGCGGGGAAGCCATCTCCAAATTGAACAGGGGCAAAAAAATCTGTTTTAAAAAGGCAAATTAAATATATGAAAGTTATTAAATTTTCTCCCTGGTTTGCAGGTGAAACTATGTGGAAACTGCCTAATTTATCATCTCAAAATAATATTTTAGAAAATTTTCTTTTCAGACAAAACTCCAGTAAATTTCCAATAAATGTTCAACATGAGGACACTGATATCCAGATAAATGTACCATTTTAGAATTAATAATGCACAACAATTCTTCAGCGTTGCCTTAACTAGTGATGTCAAAATATTGAAACCACACAACACTCAGGGCTGGGTAGCGGACCTCCAGCAAGATCTCACCAGCCTGAAATAAAACCCTGGCCTGAGCGCAAACCCCTTCTGCAATGCAATTTCCTTTGCGGGGCACACACAAACCAGATCCAGACACAGCAATGCCTCCTCACCTTTCAGGTGTGGAGCCATGACTGCCTGCAACGTATATTCGTAGCCCACCTTGATGGCAAAGAAGTCCAGCACTTGAGCCTCAGCATGATTGCCTAACACCATCTACCCCTCTCGTAGCTGTTCCTGCTGTTGTCCAAGCAGTGCATTTTGGAGAAATACAGGGAAAATAGTACAGATCCTCCTAGCATTCTTGAAATCAAATAATGACTTGCCCTGAAGTGCTACCAGCTTGCCAAAGAAGGATTTCTTGGAGGTCCCTGACACAAGCTACGACCCAGATGTCCCTCATTTTTCTCTGACGACATCATAGCCCACAGTGAACTATTCTGTATCCTTCCCATCAAGGTACTAAGCAGAAAGAACGAGTCCTCTTGACATTTTTAAGGCGCTAGAACAGGATTTGGGGAAGCGAGGCAGTTTTTTTATGAAGACCAGTCATTGTGACCCCAGTCACCAGGGGACCGCTTCTGAGGAATGAAAAGGCCAGAAACCTTTTTCCAAATTGTCTCCATTCATACACCAGCACCCAGACCCCTGTCAAAGTATTGATGGTCTGAAACATCTTTTGCTTGCGTGAGGTTAGAGTTAAATCTTTCTAACACATTTTTCCTGTCGGCAGTTGCACACAGCCAGAAATTAATATTTAGAGAGAGTGCATGTGAAGAAGCTAACCACAATTGGTGTTAATTTGGAAGTGTCAGATTTGAGGGTCCATGAGATTAAACTTCCCTGAATGGATCTCAGTCGTGGCACCAAGTCAACGCGGCGTTTTGCACGAGGTGTGTGAACTTGAGGCATTTGAACTAAGAATCATGATGACACTAAGACACCAAACCCCACATAAATGGCTAAAAAAAAAAAAAAAAATCCTCCTCTTTTTCCACATTATTTCAGTATGTATTTTAATGGAATATTGGATGAAATTCAGCTAATGCTTGGAAACGTTTTGGGTGTTTTACTATCTTAACCATATGTCAGTACTTCAGTCCTTCCCTGTTAGATCTAGGGTGTCTACAAACCCGTAAAGAGGTTCAATCAAGTGTGTCTGGAAAGGGACAAACCCAGCAGTGTGTGACCAACACGGCCCCTTTTTTAGCTCCTTTTTTTTGTTTTAACTTCCTGGTGTGCTAATACAATTACTGTCCATGGACATGGAGTCTTTTATTTTAGGGAGATCTTGGAGTGGATTGAAAACACATTACTCATCTTCTCCCTGAGAAAACATTTATGTTTATTTTATGGTTGGGTAGTTGCTCAAATGCCCATGCAACATGTCCGAGGGGGGCTGGCGTGTGAGAAGAGCAAGCCCAGCTGCTGGAGGAAAGTCACCCTGAGGGGAAGCTTGGCACTGCTCCCGGTAGCATTCTCAGGGAGGGTTCAGTGGAGCACCTGACAAACAGCTCCCCTGCGAGCTGGGGATGCAGCGATGGCTGCATCAGAGACTGCTGGGTGATGCTGGTGGTGCATGGCACTCCGGGCAGCCACAGCTGAGCACCCGTGGCCCACACAGGTGGCTGGTACTACCTCTGCTTTGGCAAAGGGCTGTGCAAATGAATACAGAGAGGACAGGTTGGGAGGCAGAAGTGCACAGGCTTCACCTCCCCCAGGGTGGCTTTCCAGTTTTGGGAAGAAGAAGAGGCTCCTCTCGATTTCTTGTGTCTTCCTAGAGGATCCTGGCACAGCTTTCTTTGTTTTAACTCTCTTTTTCAATTTACAATAAATTAATATTGCTACTATTATTATTAAAACAATGTTTGAGCAGCCCAGGGAGGCTATTTAAGAGGAGCTGGCGACATCCTGAATCTCACACAACCTTTTACCCTCACATCTGTGCATTTTCATCAGCCGAATTAAGAGTGAGTGGAAATACTCACACAATTACAAGCTTTTATGTATGAAACGACTGGTTGGATACCCACGTTATTGGGTCCTGTGCCAATTAGCTGAGGCATAGCGGAATGGTTCCAGCTCATCCACACAGCGCAAGGCACTTCATCGTCTCAGCCTTCCCTCCCTACTAAGGGGTTGCGATTTTGTCGCATAGTTTGGTCTCCGTTTGTAAAGAGAACACATTGCAACGTGAAAATTTGGTTGTAATCTTCCCACATGACTTTGGGGGAATGACAGTTCACTCCTAAGCAGGGGGACTAGGACATATTTTTCTGGTAGGTCATGCACAATCTTCTAAACACCTTTGTGAGAAGCAGCTGAGTGATGACCCAGTGCTCGCAGCAGCACCGTGCTGGGGAGGACCTGAGCCCATCTGCCTGGAGATCAATGGCAAAGAATCATTGCGTCAACGCACTGCATCCAAGTTTCAACTGAAGCACATACAGACTGCTTTGCCACTCCACACGGAGCAGCTGGCATCTGCATTGCAAAGGATCCCGCCCAGCACAGCCTCTGTTCCCTCTCCTGCAGAAGTGTTGCAATAAAAAAATAATAATATTCCTCACTAAAAAAAACATTGGTGGATCTTCCAGACCTTCAAAGGATCTACGTCCCCCACTTGCTCCCTCATTGCTACTGTTCATCTAACCCTTTCTTGTGCACTTGGAGTCATGTGGCTATCAAGCACCTTAACCTTGTCATTGCCTGTCCTCAGACACACTGTCTCTAAGGATGACACCATTGGGATGCTCAGACTTGGCTGCTGGAGGTGCTGGCAAGGGCTCAGCTGCTTCCTGCGCAGCGACCACTACATCAGCAGAAAGTGTGCTGTGAGACATGTTTCAGAGCAACTGCTTTACTCCAGGAGACAACAGAACATCTTCCAGTCTGTAAAGCCCAATGCAATCCATCTGCTCTCTTTGACATCGCTTTGCTGCCTTTTGCAAGGCATATTCCCCAGCATCCCTGTACTTGCCAGACACACTGTGACTCATGTTCTTCCCAGGTACAGCAAAGTTGCGAATTCCCCTCAGACATTACAGTGGTTCTTGTATTTTGATGGTCTCCTGCTTCAGTAGCCTTAGCAGGGTTTGATGAATGTAGTTACTGATGTGAAGACTAAAACAGATGTTTTGTTTTGTTGTGGTTTTTTTTTTCCCCAGCAAACAATGATGTTATTCCTACAGAATAACACCATAAGAAAGAAAAATCCTTCCAAATCTCAGAGCACTAACCTGCAGCTTTAGCAGTGTGTGGTTTTCCATTTAACCCACGAGTAGCCAGGAAAATAAATACGTAAAGGAAACACAGGTAAAACTGGAAGATGCGATGAATAAGCCAGATCTTCGTCAATGGATTCACCTCCACATACATGAGGAAGGCTTGCATATGGTGGAGGTATTCATGGGGTCCCTCGTGAGTCAGTGGAGAGGAACAGGTGTATTGAAGGTGTGACAGCTACTGCAGGGTAAGTGGTTGAGGTCCTTTAGGTGCCTGTTCCTCTTTACTCACTCTAAGGATGACCAGCTCCGATTTTGACATCAGCATACGCTAGGTCAGGCAAGACATGCTGTTTTCAGCTCAAGGGCCAGGCTGTGGGCTGGGAAAAGCTTTCTGCCTGATCGGTCCAAATTTTGCTGGAAGTAAGTGTATCACCTTTTCCAAACCACAGAAAATGATACAAGGACATGGTGGCATCTCTCCATGATGACTGAGGTGATCACATAAAAAATGGCAAAAAGAACAAAGTCTGAGCTTTGGTAGAAATAAAGTGTAATAAAGCAGTAAGTCTTGCTCTTCTTTGCGTGCAGCTATAACTTGTGTGTGATTATACAGGTGATAGAAGATGTATTGGTTTCTGACTGCTAAACTGATTTAATGCTTGGATCTGTAACAAAAATGTTTAAATTTATGACACCAGAGTAGAATGAAGCCTCTCAGATGTTTCAGATGTCATTCTACTTGCTGTAAGTAGGTTCCTTTGTTCTACTTCTGCAGTCCTTCAATATCTATCACTCCAAATGGGTGTAAAACAAGGAAATTCGAGGTGGAATCAGGGCTTCCTAATCCAATTTTAAGGTTCTGTTACTTGCTCCTTGGAGGCCCAACTAATGATGATGTCTTGATTTTAACATCTTTGTTTTAGCATGAAACAAACCTAAAATTGCATTTCCTATCAGAACAGTTGCTGAAGTGGCCACACGGACAGCAGGTCATGATCAGAGGAGGAGAAGCATCTTTGCCATCTCAGGAACGTGAAGGGATACCATGGTCCTGCAGCTAAGATGTGGTCCCTCCAATAAAATATCTGAGCTTTCTTTGCCCTATTGGCTTTCCTCTGCAAACAGGGGGGAAGAGCCCTTCTTTGCAATTTGTCTCAAGTTTCTTTTTCATCAGAGGAATGGATATGAAAATACAGGGCTTACCACCAAGAATAGATGTGCATTTAAGCTCTCTCAAATAAGCAGGCATCTCAGATTTCCAAAAGAATATAGATAACTGATCTTTGCTGCTTGAAAAGGGCCACATTTTCAAACAAAATTGCTTCAAATCCTCCTCTTAACCAGCTGCTTATTTCCACGCTTAAAAACTCACACAAGGTTTCTCAGATAAACCAAGCAACTGACTTACATTCCCAGGCAGGGAAGATGCTGTTATTGAATTATGTCTTGCCAAACAGTGTCCAGTCTTGCAGTCTCTGGGCTAAATGAACAAGGATTTCCATGGAAAATGACCTAGGTTCCTTCTCTCCCTGAGCTTTCTGTTGAGCTGTCCATTGGAAGACATACTGCTGGGAAAATACTACAAAAAGGGTTCCCAGGAATACTCATTTTAATGCCTTATTGAATGCACTGTAACTGGTCTTACGTTCTTTTTAAGTTTCTCTTTCCAGTAATGAACACATTTACTGACAAGAACAATTATGGAAGCAACAAATTAATGGAAAGATGTTTTATAACGGAAGTATTCATATTGGAAATTTGGCACTACAGGGTGTGTTCCTTTGATCATGGAATGAAGTTGTATTATGCTCTCCTGTAAATCCAATGACTAATAAAAAAAATTACAGCATTTGAATATTGATAAGAAAAATTGACAGATAATCAATTTGTGAAGAAATTTTGGTAACAATTAAGAAGGGTGATGATGTACTTTGATTATTCCAGATAAGAAAAAAGAAAGGTAAAATTCAATGGCTGAATGATTTGATTGCTGTTACTTGTATCTGATGAAGAGGCTTTGGGGGGGCAGGAGCAGTGTGCACTGTGCATGCCCTGTGACACCACCAGAGCTGAAAGCAAGCAGACACAGGCAACAGTGTGTAGCTATGCTGAATACAAAGGGATGGGAGCTTTAACCCACCGTGAACACCGGTTACCCGATGTTGCACTATCAGACACATAAGGAGAGCTTGGCTTCTGCTACATAAGAACTCCTGCATTAGTCAGTGTGTCTCTACCAATTCAGATGAAAATCTGGCTATTTATGATCATTATGACTAGTCACATCAATAGGTAAAAAGATCTCACTAAACTAACCAAAAAGCCAGCAGTGCGGTCCAATTATCATCATCATCATCAAGAATAAAAACTAAGACTTAACACCTTAGAATCACTCTTAAAAGCAATCCAGAAAATTTTGTTAATATAGACACAGCAATTACATCTCGAAAAAAACCCACAACTCAATAACTAAATCTGAACTGGACTAAAGTATTTTAAAATCTTCCCCATCTATGCAGTGTAATTAAAAATTTGGCAAAAACACCACTTAAACCATCTTGGTTGTTGAAGAATATAGAATCATAGAATGGTTTGGGTTGGAAGGGACCTTAAAGATCATCTAGTTTCAACTCCCCTGCCATGGGCAGGGACACCTTCCACTAGACCAGGTTGTTCCAAGCCCCATCCAGCCTCGCCTTGAACCCTGCCAGGGATGGGGCATCCACAGCTTCTCTGGGTGACCTGTTCCAGCGCCTTGCCACCCTCATAGTAAATATTCTTTTCCTAATATCTCATCTACAGTCAGTAATTACTGAACTCAACTAGTTAACCTCTATTCCTGCAAGAGTAATAAGATAGACACCTATTTGGATTGATAGGAAACACCTCATTTAAAGGTTTCCTAACTTAAGTTTTCTTTTGCAGGGCCACTCAGATCTCTGTATTAAATCAAAGACAGAAAATGCGGGCAGGGGGGAAGCCCAATACTTCCTGTAGTTAAAAACGCCATAGTGACTTAGCTGGGCAGAAAGAAAACATCCATAGCAAAAATTGTTTGGTCACCAATGGTAAGACCAGAAATCTGACAATAAGTAACAGGGGGATGGATGTTCCTGACTTGTCTTTGGATACCACTGAATTCCTCTGTGGGAAGCATCTCAGGCTGTCCAGCAACAGCAACAGTCCAGGTCTAAGTTACAAATCCCACCTAAACCACAGCACACTTCTTGACTCTATGTGAAGAGATGGTGATGAAGTGCAGTGGCTGAGAAGGGAGGATAAGGAACTATTCACTAGAGCGGTTTAAGCTTTCCTCCTTTTCCTATTTGAAAATTGATTCTCTTTAGACACAACAGAAGTGGAGAGGTTAAACCTATATATTTCAAAGGGCGTGTATGCGAAGAGATATTGATGAATGCATAACACTGACTTGCGAGCTCCACTTCATACTTACAGTCAACTATTTTTCATGAAGGATTCAAGAAGCATGTTGAGATTTTTCAAGTGCTTCATATTTTGCTAGAGTGGAAAGTAATCTTTAAGTTTAATAGACCAGCTTTTCAAATACTTCTCCCTGATCTGAAAATCTGCCAGTATTTTCTCTCTTAGCAGATAAGTAGCTACTTTTCTGCGGTCCTTCTCTTCCATATCTTTCCCCTGACCTGGTGGCATATGAAGTGTTGTGCAGAAAAATGTGAAGCTAAAAGGAAAGAAAAATACTTTTGTGTCAAACCAAAGGTATTACATGCCCACCTTTTATTTGCTGAGACTGACAAGCGAGGGTGCAATTGCTTCTCTGCTATTCCCTGTCCAGAATCTTCCCCCTGCATCCTGAGCTGACCAGCAATGCAAACCTCACAAAACTGGTTTCCCAGTCATTTTTGTGTAATGAAAAGCTGGAACTGCGAGTTAATTCCTAGGGACTGTACACAAAGCCTTTAACCTTTTTACCTCCATCAGACACGTTTAAACTGCTTTAGAGTGCTCCTAAAAAAGTCTTCTGCAGCACATATAAGAGGAAAAGGGCACAATCCCGAAGAAGAAATCGTGCATGATCCCACTGTTTTCTCCAACGGGAATTGCATACATGACACAGAAAGCCTATGCATCATTTATGCACTACTTAATTTCCTCAGATTTTCCAAAGATCACCTGAGACTTGAGCCATACCTCTTTTACTTCTCCATCTCCTCCACTAGAGTATATTTTTTGTGGCAGCAAGATCTTCAGAAGTGGAGTTAATTTCCCACGAAGAAACCAACAGCTAACAGGCTGATGTGGATGGCTACGTTTCTTTTCCAATATTTGGATAAACTCTGGTTCAACTTACTTTTTTAGCATTTTTACAATGTAATTATTTGGAAAACAGAACGATGTACATTACCAGGAACATTTGAAAATGGAGATTGAGCAATAAGAACATTATAGGACTTGATTTCAAAAGAATGCATGCAGCAATTATTCCAGGCTGCATTAAATTACAAAAATTGAGAAAAGCTGTGACCTAGATATTTCTTCTCTTGAAATATTTTTCATTTCAAGCGTCCACTTTTTTTTTTGCAGGGTCTATTTTGTAATGAAAGGAGTATTATTTTGTTGGTAAGGTTTTTATCTTTGCAAACCCATTATGCTATATTAACAGGTTGCAGGGGATTGTTAAACACAACAGAGACATATGCAGTCCCAGCAGAGCAGCCCAACAGATTTTGAAACAAAGATACCCTGCAAACTATTGGAAGTTATACAAAACAGACAGGAGAGCTATTTAAGAGAGGAAATCTGATATGGATCCAGGGCTGGAATTGAAAGGCTGAAAAGCTCAAAGAGCAAAATTTGAGTATAAAATGTTATCTGTGCAGGAAGGGATTAGCTATGAGCTGAATTATATTAAAACACACTCTGTGTTAAGAAAAAGTTTTGATATACATCTTTTTTTTTCATAGGAAAAGTACAGTCACTTTCCATAGATTCAGTACTTGAAAAGCAGTATCATACACAACAAATAGAAGAATAGCTCCATATATTGAAAAATGAATTTTTTTGGTGTGGTTGAGTGCTTTAGAAAGGGCAAAAAGACCGAGACAAAATCCAGTATCCTGTCAAAAGCTTTCAAAATACTGTTAAAAACTTAATGAAAAATACCAAACAGAAGGATGTTGTACTTGGAATAATTACTCTGATTCAGGATCCATATTGGCTGGGAAAATCATGTGATGAGTCATATTATTTTTTCAATTTGCACCTAAACAGTGTTTAGCAAGAAAGGCCTAAGTTCATCTGTGGAAGTCTTACAGGATTAATGACTGCTGACTGCAAGATTTCAGTAAAGCGCAAGTTACTGAAACATTACTCATGTCTACAAAAAAGTCAAGTACTTTCCGTCTGTACACAAATTGCTTTACCTGAACTGGTTTATCAGATATCATTAATAGTTCTCCTGTAAGTTCTCCTGCATCCTGCTAAAACAGTTTTGCAAATCTTTAATTGCATCATCCCAAGTCAAAAGCAATTTTCCCTGGGACTTTACTGCCTCTTTGAAGTATTAACTGGTAGAAACACTACTCTCTGCATCACACCTAGCAAGATCAAGGTCTAGCAGAAATATGGCCATATATTTCAGATGAAGACATTCAGATGGGGGCTCTGATAGAGGCTTCAAGTCAGGCAACCAGCACTCCTTTCCCAGAGTTAGATGTGATCTTGGCTACCGCGTCCATGACTCAGGGCAGCCTACGTTGCAGTTACTACGCACCACGGGCACAGCAGTGATGTACAGAGCTCTCCTGCCTCTGTGGGCAAGAGGAGCGGAATGCAGAAGAACTAATGATCAAAGAATTAATCCCTAAACTGCATGCACTGATTTCCTTACAGCCTACCCCAACCTAAGGAAGCCCTTATCAGTGACAGCAGGAGAAATTGGTTGCAAAAAGCCGCTTCTTGCAAGGCACATTTACGATTTACACAAAAATCCTGTCATTACAAACACTCGTCTTTGCTAGAAATCATGGGTGAGAGGAGAAAGATGTCAAAGGACAAACATTGTTTTGAAGAGGAAGCATTATCCTTGTGCCACCAGGATTATCCCAAAGGTGGGAGGACATCTGCAGGTTGCTGAGCTACATGTGATTGTGACCAACCAGTCGTAAGTGGGAACCTGTCACAATTTCCACTGGAAGAAAAATAATAAACATTCTTTGGAGTTGATTTGTCAACTGTGCCCACAGCTGCCCCAGAGCTCAACAACTGTAGGTAGGAAATATTTTCCTACATCCTCAGTAATGGCTTTACCCACTCAAAATAGATTTTCAATATAAATATGTCCTACATGAACTGAAAGCACTTACATTTGAAAGAGCTATTCATGTCTATTAAGTCAGACAAATGATTGAAATTTAACATTAAAAGTGAAACTCCACACCTTGTACCATTTATCGACAGGAAATTAGGAACAATTAGATCTCTGTAAAACAAGGCAAAACCATGATTGCTGAAGGTCAGACTTCAGGAAAACCCTGCAGAAAGCTCAACAGCAGAAATTCTTTACAGGTATGTTTCTTTACACTTATATCGTACATATGGTTTCAACGACGATCAGGTAAAATGGACAAAACCAGATTTCCCCCACCAGCTGTAATAAATTCAACCCTTCCCCCCCTCTGTCATAAACAAGCAGAAATGTTGCACAGAGCAGACACTCTCTGGTCTTTTATGGGTGTTATTGTGCTCTGGAATGGAAAGAGGACTGGCAAAGATTGCTTGCAAGTACAGAAATGAAAGGAAGAGAATTAATTTTATGCAACTTGCTCTGTGTATTTCTTGAGTTTTAATACTTTCACATTCAGAAAGTTCACAATGAAACACCTTGTGTAAATATTGCAAGCCCCTGCCTGGAATTCTCACAATGAGCTGCCAGCAGATAAACTTTCGCCTGTTACTTGCTGTAAATGGATAACCTTGAAAACACACACACACACACACACACACACACACAAATCCAGTCAGATGTCATGATTTCTTGTCTTCAAAACAGACTGAAATGCTGATTCCTAATAAGTATGTGTATGTTAGGTTAGAAATGAAAAACCATTTTCCAAAATATTATGTCCAACTCAAACCAATTTTGAATAAAGCTTCATTAGGGTTGTGAGGGCTTAAAGTTTTTATACACACACACGTACATGAAGTACATTAGATAGACACATAGTGAGATAGATAGATAAATAGACAGACAAACAGACTTTTTTTTCTTTTTTTCTTCTAATTTCCAGTTCTGGCTAGCACTAGAGCCAAACACGCCAAAACACAGCAAAGAGGACTATTCTCTTGATACTCCCAGCTGTGGCCAGAAGAAATTGTGCCTGAAATCGCGTGAGAAAATTTCAAGACAAATGAGCTTTGGCTAGCTCAGCTGTGAACGTTTGGATGCTTATTTAAAGTGAAGTGACCCCAAACTGCAAAGCATTGGATGCTCACTCGTCACTAATTTCTAATAGTCACCCTGAGACAGGGTGAAAGAGCCAAGAAAGGGTTATGGGCTCCTTGCTTGCAGAGATGATTTAAGAGGCAAAGGAGGAAAGGAAAAGTCTCTGGGGTTTGTAGGCCATGTTGGTTGGAGAAATTGTTTTTCTTTGGTGTTATGCAGGAGTTTTGAAGTTTGAACAATACCCTATGCCAAAGGCAGAGGGTGATGGCAGCCATCAGGGTGTCATGGTGTCCTTGTAGGCAAGTCAAAGCCATCGCCGCAGTCTGGCCCTGCTACGGCTCTGTGCACAAACAAGGCGACATTTGTGACAGAGAAGGTAGATAGACAGGCCAATCCCACTCTCCCTGTCCTCTGCCACTCCCTCGCCCCTGAGGCGCTTCCTCTGCTATGTGTTGGGCCACCTCCACGCAGCCTTGAGCGAGGCTGAAGGGCTAGAGATAAACATTGAGTGATTCCCTTGGAAAAGCTTATTTTGGGGGGCTGGGGGTGATGAAGGGTGAGTGCGACAGAGGAAGATGAGGAGAATTTGTGGTCTGGGAAGTCAGGGAGCCTTTTCTGTTGCTGGTCCTTCAGACGAGCGCAGCTGAGATAAGTATGCGCTTTTACAAGCAATTATTTTAAAGTGTGCCCAGAGGACGCAATAGTCAGGCTTTATTGGATATGTAATACACACTGTGACAGTGTACGGTGCTATTGCAGGCCAAAATTACAATTCTGGGACCTTGCAGCCTGCAGCTGCTCAGTAAAACAAAGGAAATCCCACCAAAAGAAAAAAGGGAGGGGGGGTTAATATGCTTTTAAGCAAAACCCAAAACATAGATTATATGACTTCCCTCATTTCAGGGCTTTTCTGCACCTTTAGGGGCTGCTGGAGGAAATATGAAAGAGCATCTTCCCTAGAGCTTCCCCTAGTGAGGGCTGGGGAAAGTGGAGAGAGGGGCACAGCCACTGCTGGCACACCTCACGTCTGCACATCTCATGCCCGGGAGAGGCACTGGCAGCAGAGGGGCCAGAGCTGGTGGTGGCCCTTGCACTGGTAACGTCAGGGCTGTGACGTCCCTGTTGGCTCCTTGGAGCTGGAGCATCAATGCCACAGTTCAGCCCCACATGTTCATTAATGTGTCATTGGCCAAGGAGCTAGAGAAGAAGCATCCAGCAGGTTAAACATCTGCCTAACTGGAAGCAATGAAGATCGTTGTTCCGGTGAGTCTTGCAGCTAGTCCTGGAAGCTGACTGGAACAGGACAGTGCTTTGGGAACAGAAGCAGCCCAGGACACAGGCTGTGGGAGTCTGTCCCACCACAGGAACCACATAGCAGATTTTCTCTTTCATGGCGCTTATTACACCACTAACCCTAACCTGTTTAGTAAGTGACTTATTATTCTGCACTCTAAATAACTTCCCATTAATAACTTTTTCTTCTCTAAAAGTTTTTTGGTTTGGGGAAACTTTCTCACTGTATTCCAGAAATCAGGCTAAAAGTTTCCCTTCTAGAACAGAGTGGGTGCAGGTGTTGGCAGGACAGCCTTAGGACAAATTAGGATCTGACCAAGTACTCTTGCAACCTGATCGACACAACAGGTGAGTAGAATATGTGATAGGTATCTCAGGTAAGGCATGTAAAAAGGAAGCACAGAAAGAGGATGGTTAAGCATTCTTGAATGCTCTGGGCTGGGGCAGCAGCTCCTTTGCCACTTGCATGATATGCAGTGTTAATACAGCCTCAAGAAGCCACATCATTGCTTTAATGGCAAAACTAAGCGTGGCACAGATCAGACGGAGTTTGTGCTTTATTGCCTCACTGCAGTTCTGCTGGGATCATATTTCCAGATGTGCTGCTCAGCTGCTGAGCTTCAATTATTCCTTACCTTGAAGCCCTTCTTGGAAATGCAAATAAATGTGTAGAAGTCTCTCAGCCGTTTTCTCTGCAGCAGCAGCCAGTAGACCTCAGCTGCATTGCCCACAGCCAGCTCCACGTTACACACTTGAGAACAGCAGAAGGTGTCCCTGCCCATGGCAGGGGGGTTTGAACCAGATGATATTTAAGGTCCCTTCCAACCCAAACCGTTCATTGATCTGATGATTCGATGATTTGCAGAACAGAAGGTGATAGCACCTGTTTGTGCAGAGCTGCTGCCATGCATGGACCCACTATGTTCACAGGAGACAACAGGCATGGAAAGGGGATTTGGGGACCAGGTGAGTTGGTCTGTCCCTGGGGCCATACACCTGCCCGCGCCAGGCAGCACTGTGCAGGCACCATGCAGGATGTGTTAGGGTACAGCACACTGAGGCTTTGCCCAGAGCTGGAAGATGTGATTTGTACTCTACAGTGCAGAAAGGCATCTAAGGACTAACAAAAGTAGAGGCTTTTCAGACCTGTTAACTCAGATGCTGGACACAGAATTAGGAAGTCTGAAGTAATATATTAGGTCAGAAACTCCATTAACTCAAGCTGAGCAAAAACATCACCATTAACCACTATCCAAGTTTAACACAAAACCCCTTTGGCTCCCTGGTTCTAGCAATTTTATCAACATTTGATCTCCTTTGACATCAGAGCTGGCTTCTGTCTCTAGATCATTTTGTCTAGACTCAGTGTTTACATTAGACTTACCCAGATTGGCACCGTTTGCTTGGCAACCTTTTTGTGTGCGCGTGTGTATGCTTATAGCAGCTTTGTTTATGCAGTTTCCCACTGAGTTGGTGACCAAAAATAAACATTGAATTAAATGCGAGCAATACTCAGTGGGACACTAAATGCATTTTATAGGGTTTGCCTCCAAAGCAAAGGATATGAACTGATTTTCAAACATCTACAAAGGGCCATAATCAAACCCAGATCATCAGACAAGAGCAATTGTTCGGGTGAGCTAAACTTCTTCTGCTTTTCACTATTGGAACAATTATCGAAACCTCAGTCATGTTCAATATGTAAAGTAGCAGCAAAACCCAAGCCTCAAAAAATTTTCAAGACATCTTTTTCTGTGTATAAATACACCAGCCCAGGGCCAGCAAGAGTCAGTGAAGGGCTGAAGTGTCCAGTGGACTTTGGATAAGAGCAGTAATGATGTTGGTAAAAGAGGTGTTGCATAGCTCATGATGGCTGGAGGTAGTTACTCCACCTAGGAATCAGCAGTTGAAGTTCAGCTTCTTACGATACTGAGAAAAAGGTTTGTTTTTTTTTTTTAATGAGAGGATGCATACAGTCATGGATCTGAAAGCCAGAAAACACTGTTATAACTACCCAGCTGCCCTTCTGCAAAGCCCTGACTGCAATATTTCCAAAGGTAGTTCAGATGTGCATGTCTGAGTCACAGTGTCCTCTAGAGAAACATCTGCCCTTGACTCAAAGAGCCTACATGACTTCAGCTAGACTTCTACTTCCATCGTTGCTCTTTGTTTGTCGTGGGCAAGAAGAACAAAAAATGAATCACAGCTATAAACCCAATATTTGGTCAACATGACTATCCAGTTCTTGAAAAGAGGAAGCAATGTGAACACTGGGGGTATGAGCAAAATTCAGCTAGGGAGCAAAAGAGTTCATGAGAAATGGCAATGTTTGCTTTCACCCAAAAGCTTGCAAAACTTTGCATTTTGTTTTGGGTTGTTAGTATTAATCGCTCTAATCAAGTTAACTATCAAGATATTGTGTAGTCCTGGGTTCTTCTCTCTTCTAAGTGTCTCTTCCTGGTCATGTTCCCATGACACACGCTTGCTGCAGCTTGGCTGTTCATTTATTGAAAATGAGACTTCACAAGAGCACTAGGATGAAAGTTTGTTCAGTCAGAAGGAAACAGCCCAGCGAACAGAGGCGCTAGGTTTTCTGCTGCATCTGATGCTGGCTTGAATGGATTTTTCTTTCAGGCCACCAGAAAAATACAAAATACTTTTATTTACTTAGTAAAACAATTGTTTTTACTGGGGCTGAGCTTTCTGAATTTGCACCAAATGCTTGAAAAGGTAGGGTTTGCAGCAAATCTCCATCATCTGGAAGGATTCCTGGGTTGCTCTGCAGAGCTTTTATCGATTTTCTCAGACTCATTTGTCCTTCCAGCCATCAGATGCATATGACCTCCCCAGCTGATGGCAGATCTCCAGCAAGACAGCTTGAACAGCACACACAAATTACGTATGTATTCATGGCTGCAAAAAAGCAGCTCCTGAGCCAATATAATGAGTACAAGACACAGCTGAGCTGATATGAAGTAATGCATGGATGTCAGTTTTCAGCCAATAGTGAAGTGTCAGGACACAATTGTTTGGCAAGCCCTTTGCCCTTTATGTGTCCAAAACAGCGTGTCGATGCCTTTGTACGGCGAAGGGCTCTGGATGTTACAGGAAGTATTCCTTGTTGCTTTTCGTTAGGTAAAAAAAAAAAAAAAAAAAAAAGCTGCAAGCTCTCAGAAATTAGAAGTGAATCACAGGTCATTTCTATTGCAAAATCTCAGTGATAACACTTGATCGTTCAAATCTTCTTTCACATGTAATCACATCTTACGAGCTGTGCTGTGATGTTCCACTGTTCCACTTACGTATATGGAGTAAGAAATGATGACTCACACCTTTTCCCAGTTGTTGTACAGACAGCTCTTTCCATGTTATAGTGTGATATATATCTGATTATGATGATAAGAGGTTCATGTATGTCTTAGCTCCTTGTGTAATTTCCAGCCTGTATTCTGGAAATAAAACAACTAGGAAATCCCAGCTTGTCCAGTTGGTCTTAAAATGAAGCATATTATGGGCATCAGTGGAAAAAGTACAGGCCAAGTTTGTTAGAAGCATAAATTTACAAACCTATAAAGGAAATTTAATGTCAAAATTAATGTCCAGACTCTGGATAAAACCTTGCTGGTGTCAAGATATGCAGAATAACTGAATAAATTTGCTTGAATCCTCGCAGAATCTTACATCTAATTAGAGGTGCCCAAGGCAAAATCTGTCAATGCAGAGATGGAAATCTCAGGCTGGGGACAGGCTGCCAACCCTCACACTGCTTGTGAGCTCACAGACTGTTTTTTCATGGCACTACAGCATTTACTTCACAGGCATTAATTAAGGCTCACAATAAAGCCGGAAAATAATTTTTCTGCAGAATCAGATTGGAGGCAGGTAGAGTTGACAAGCGATTTTGTGATGGAAACCTGACAGCAGTTGCACACAGAAACTCTTCTATCCAGCTGACCATTGATTTGAGGGAACAGAAGGGGGCTGGGGAAATGAGGAAGCACGGTAGATTAAGCAGCACGATTCCAGGAACAGCTATTCCCAGGTTATCTATTTTAGGCTAGCTGGGCTTCCCAGGAAGCCTTGACAGAGTTTCCTAGTCGTGATGAGCAGTCACCTTGCCTACACAGCAAAGCATGGAGTCATTCTTGTCCCACCTTGGTGCTACAACAAACTCTTCCAGAAACCTCCCACAGAGATTTCTTACCCAGATAAGCAGCAGTTTTTCTTGAGTAAGGGCCATGGCGTTTGTACAATAGCAGTCATCACAACCATCTCCTGTGGCAATGAAGTCCACAGGCTAACTATAGGATGCCTGAGGAGCTATTTCCTGGTATTCTCTCACTTTCCACCAGCTGCTGTTGCTATTATTTAACTCATTATTAGTTTCAAGTATGATGCAGCATCAAGCAGTTGTTCTTCTTAAGAAAAAATAATTGGCTGTCTGGCCTCCACTTGG
Organism: Ibycter americanus; assembly: GCA_035590275.1. Lineage (NCBI taxonomy): Eukaryota > Metazoa > Chordata > Aves > Falconiformes > Falconidae > Ibycter > Ibycter americanus. The sequence continues at coordinate 30,273,954 of JAVJGI010000032.1, read as the reverse complement.
ATGAAAGCTCATTTCTCTCTGGGGAGTTTTCAGCATTAGTCCATCGGCGGCGACAAAAGCTGTGATTTTAGCACCCTCCACAACACTGGATTACAGTAAAAGTGGAAATCGGGTCGTGAAGCAAAATTCACAGTATTTCCCACGAGGAGTTCTTCATACAGATAGTCAGCAGGGCAGTCACTTATGTGGGCAAGAAATTCTAGCAAAATAAACAAAACCTCCAGACTTCCTGGGCTCTAAGTCATACTGCAAAATTTGATTATCACTTAAGTGACTTAGAAAGCAAGATGTTCTTTGCATTATAAGAGTTTATTCACAACGTCAGCTAAAAGTGATAGACACTGCAGTAATTCAAACCAGAGGGTGAGGGGAAAAAGGAGTTATGAAAACTTGGCTTAGACTGGAGACCAGAGAAGAAGTTGAAGGAAGAGCAGCATTTTTGAGGGAAAGGCAAACTGAAGGAATGAAGTTTTGAAATTCCTGTCTTTCCTGCCTCCCCAGTACGCAGGAGAATCTAATGTCCACTGGTTTCACAGGGAACAAAGCAGACCCTGAAGTTTTAAGCTTCACTGCTCGCACTGGCTGTGCCCACGTGGCTGCTTAGCCCAAGCTCCAGCTCTTGCATACACACAAAAAAGTCTCTGGTTTGCTCCAAACTTGAGTCTGGTTGTAAACAAAAGGCTCTTCAAAAGCACTGGACCATGCTGGCACTGAACATTGGAACCCCTGGCTGTCAGAAGGACGAAGGCGTGAGTGTGGAGTGGGGAGGAGGGTCTCCTTGCTACACTCTGCTTACGGGAAAGGCAAATAGCTGCTGCACGCCAGTTCTCATGGGCAGTGAGTTAAACCACCTGCAGATCCGCTCAGCACTGCCCCTTCTGCTGACCTTCTCCCTGACGCAATCTCTCTTCCAAAACATGCACATCCTGTGCCTGCTGCACATGGCTAGATTATGAATGGGGATGAATTTTCCAAGCTGACGCTGACATCCCAGCAGATGAGATGACACAGCCTGTGAGCAACCATCACAACAAAGAAGTGGCAGGAGAAGATGCCATCCCTCCTGCATGGGATCTGCTGAGCCATGCAGCTCTGCACCAAATCCCACATAAGACTTCTAGAAAGCTTCAGATAATTAACAGCATGAAGTTAACCGTATGTCAAACATTTCACGGCATATATCCAAACTGTAAATGAGTATCTGTTAGAATTTTACTGGGAGAGGAAAAACAATAAAAGATTTATTTTTTATTAATGCTCTAACATATTTCCTTACCTATCTCCCTATCCAAGCACTTTTGCATTTCAGTATCCCAGTCTGGGCTCAGCACCATCCCAGTTATATCCCATTTGCCCATCCTTATCTTCAAATAAACTTTGAAACAAATCAGAAAAAGTGGGGGAGGCTCTCAGCATTTTATATAGCTGGAACAGAAGTGGGAACAGCTTCATCTGTATGATTTCCTTCCATCCTGGTAAAAAATAAGAGAATAACAGTAGACCTAGAGACATGCATGCCATGCAGGAGGCAGAGAAATCCTTGTGAAAGCCTGTGCAGCACTGAGCCTGTGCCTTGTTGCCATAAGATTTCCAGCAGCAGCTCCAACAGCTCCAACCCAAGAGCAACAGCAAGAAACTCATGCCACAGCACGGAAAAAAAAGTCTGTTGAACATAAGTATCCCCCAATATTAACTGAAAATCTTGAGAGAGTTGGGTCAAGAATTTCAATCACAATCCCAGGAAGTGGGTGAATTAGGGATCCTAGACCTTCATGTGCTTGGCTTGCACTTGGGTTTTAGACCTTCAAGAAGGGAGATTCACATTGATCCAGAACAAGACATGTGGGGCCACTGTGCCCAACCTCAGAGATTTAAGGACCTCAGACATAGACTCTCTGGGAATTTGTGTCTTGGCCAAGAAAAGGGTTCATACTTTTGGAGCATTTCTTCCAAATTTTCTATCTGGGATAAGAAAATGGGCGATTTGTTTCATCTTCCATCAGAAATGTCTTTCTTAAGATGCTCTGAAAGACTCTGGCAGTGAACGTGGTTTGGTACACAGCTACCAAAGCAGGACATGCCCAGGTGGGCACGGTGTCTCAGAGGTTACCTGTCAGCCCTGGCACCAGCCCAGCCCTGACATTGCATTTCAACTGCTCGTCAGCATGCATACTGCAGGAACTAAAGGCTGGCACTTGCAAACACAGCTTCATGTCTTTTATTGTAAATGTCTGACTCCTTTCCCTGAAGCTTTTAAGCATGGCCCTTTGAGCATAATTGAATGAGACAGAAGCAAAAATCAAGAGGCCTCTACTTTGGAAAGAGACATGACACTCGTTGACTGTTAACCACAAAACACGGGCCTCTCTTCTTTCTTCTTCTCCCCCCCCCCCCCGCCCCTTAATGTTAACTTCACAGTTTTTCTTCCTTTGAAGTAGCTTGATGTTACCAGAGCCTAGAGAATCCAAAATGTCCTCATCAGCGTGTTGGAGCTCCCCTCCTTCAGGGAGTGGAGCCACCAACCAGCCCCTGGGATAACTCTTGCATCCTGACAGTTTGACTTATCACAGCACCACCAGACAAGCAGCAGGCTTGCTTTTACCCACACCAAACACCTCATTTACATTTCCCCTTCCTATAACTCCTGTCCACCTACCATACCACACTGCTGCCCAAAGGCTGCAGCAGAATGTCCCAGGACCATGTGTATATAACATTCCTTACGGTGATGCCAATGAGCCTGGCCAGCTCCATTTACAACATCTGCAACAACCTTTTCAAACCAAAACTGCAAAAGTTTTTTGGGGAGTAAATTTCGCTGCAGATGAATTCTTCTGTCTGCAGGAGAACTGAGATTTGAAGTGCATACTGTCAATAATTACCTACTTAACTCAAATCTGTGATTATAAGGATGAGGTGGACTGTAATGACTGTCTTCTCTCATCTCCTGCCTAACACAAGCACGAACCTTGTCCTGTTGTCACCTCCTGCCCAACCCAGGCATGACCCTTGTCCTAAATTAGTTTCTCTACCCAGTCCCTGCCGTGCCTCTGAGTCATGCTGAGCACCTAGAAGAAGACAACACAACCTTGGCTTCTCATAATGGAGAATCCTACATGTCCCATCCATAAATCAGATCTTTATAAGGTATCTCATGGTTAATTACTTTCATCATTAAAAATTTTAATTGTTTCTAGCCCATGTTTGCCTGGATGTTGCTTACAGCCGTTCTATCTTGTTATATCTCCCTTTTATATGCAAAGGAGATCCAATTCCCAAATTCATTTTCTCCGAATTTCAAGTTGATTGGACAATATTTTTCTTTTTAAATAAAATTTAAGATGATTGGGCAGTCTCCAATGACAACAGGGGGGAAAAAAAGCTCATTTCCATACCACTGCTTTGTCCTCAGCAATGCCCAATCCAAAGTCAAATAGTGATGTTGTAGCAGCATTGGAATTATTCAGAAGTGTGAGCCAGTATTGGTCTATTCTTCTGATTCAAAAAATCACCATTTCCTTAATTTGAAACCATCATAAAATAAAACATTTCTTGGATGTTCTCTGACACATGAGCAAAAATTTCTCAAAGTCAGTGGGAGCCTTTCCACCTCCTTTAGTGGGCATTTTTATCAAGTTCTGACTTCTTTTGTAAGTGAAGCTAGGCCAAAATCTCCAAACCCTACAATAATCTGAACTTTACTGCCTATGCAAGAGAAAAGCAGCCAGAAAAAACCCCAAATAAATGTATGGGAGAGAAACAGTGAAGCAACGTTTCCCCAAAGAGTATTCACTGATAACAATACAGCTTTGTGATTGCTTCCATTTCTTTATGTATTTCCAAGACAAAACAAAGGGATATACATGATTTCTCAAAATTTCTGCCAAAAAGGCAGTTCCCAGGGTATACATTTAATGACAGCATTACAGGCAGACAATTTTTCCCATCCTTTCTAAGTTCCCTGCCCACTGCAAAAAGAACACCAACAGGAAGAAATCCCACACAGAAAGGGCAGGTATAAGGACACGTCTGACCAAAGTGAAACAATTCTTTCTGGCTGAGCTCGTTTGAAAGGGCTCCAGTGAACAGCTTGTCATCTACTGGAGATCGCCCAAATCCGAGGTCTCGCTGGGGCTCATCGAAATAGGCTGCTCACTCATTAGGCTGAGAAGAGAGTGCCAAAGATCTGTCCCCAGAGGAATTTCTCATACCTAATGAAATCATAGTCTTTTTGGGGTTTTGGGGTGTTGTTGGGGTTTTTTTCCCCTCCCTCAATTTGGAAATGGAGAGTTTTATTTCTTTGGAAGGAGAATTTGCGGAAGGGCAGGTTATCTGGGCCCTTGGCCATCAAGCAAAGCCATGCTCAAGCTGCCTATGTAGCCCTCAGTGGAAAGCAGCAGTGATCCCTGGTAGATGGGAGATTAAAAGGTGACTTGATGTGAAGGAAGGACCACCCCTGATGCAGCACTTCCAGTTAAACTAAAGGAGAAATGTCTGCTATACACAATATATGTAAACTTCACTTGTACTTAAAACCAGGCTTGAAAAAAACACTAGTGGGAGAAGAAGCAGCAACAAATCATAAGTGGCAGAGGATAAAAGGTGGATTTCAGAGAGGTCTGAACAAGAAGGCAGGCTCCTGTGGAAGGCCAGGCAGAGTACAGCCATCCATGAGCTCACGGTAACATCCTCCCAGCAAGAGAGGATTTAAAGAGCCGAATAAGTCCATGAAATTCACACAGGGCCTTCAGGAACAGAAGAAATATTACACTTGAAGAGACACATTCCCCGGTCAAGACCACAAAAGCCCTTAACATTATCGGGTGAGTTGGTTCAGGCTCCTGGCAGGATTTCTGCAGAGCAGTAAGAGCTACGGTGTGGTGGTCTCTGATAAATCACAAGCCACTGCTGCATTGCTGCTGCAAAGAAATGAAATCCACCAGGGACCAGTCAGCATCTGTCTGGGACAGAATCGTGTTGAGATGTGATGCTGTGACACTGAGTGTCTGACCGAGACTTGAACTTGGCAATGACCTCTGCATGGTGTTAGAGAGAGGGAAGCTACCGGGAATTGTGCTCTTGATGGAGAGCACAATTTCTCCAATTTCCTGGGGGGAAATTGGAGAAATCACACTATTATCTTGGTGGAGCCCAGTTATTCCTGGATGGGCTTCCTCACTAGTTGCTATTTCTGACCTGCTTTTGGTTAAGCATGGAAAAAGCACTTTCTAAGTCATAGCAAATAGTCTTAAACTGAGTAATCACAACTAGACTCACTTTCAGTAAAACTATGGCTTTCAGTATCAAAAACTAAGTAGAGCTGGGGGAGTGTCAGGGGGAGTGAAGGGCTCAGTGACTGCTATGGTGAAGAGGGTTAGAATTTCCATTAGGAAACACAAAAAAATGCCTGTAAATGTATCTCCCTGCTAAAAGAGGAAGGTCTCCTCACTGACCTACATGGATATCTTAAGGTGGCAAAATAGTAGGAGTCTTATCAAGTGTGCAAAAGGGATGCAAAAGCAACAAAGGAAGCATCTTGGAGGCTGAGGAGAAGAGACGAAAACTAAAACCTGTCAAAATTCAACTAGCTGGACTTCTTAAGGAGGAAAAAAAGCCTCAGATGTTTTCCATCCACAAACCATCAGAGGGGAAAAAGTGTTGTTGTGCAGTAAAAATGGAGCAGAAATAGGAGAACTGAGGGTTACTCCAACCAGCCTACTGCCCTGCCTCTGGCGCTCAGGGAGGAGCTGCTGCAGAGCATGAGGTGCAGGCAGGGTGGCAAGTAAGAAGAGGATGTGGAAAGGGGGCAGCTGAGGGAGAGTCACAGCCATGGCATCACACAGGGAAGTCCACAGGGACAGGGAAATCTCCATCCCAGGGTGTGAAAAGAACTTGAGAAACTGCAAGTCAGGAGCACAGATCTGTAAGCCCTTGATGTGGAAGGGCTGCATTTAGGGAAAGGAGCAAGGAGGAACGAACAGTTTAGGCACTGGCAGGCCACTGAGCCCGGACTTACAGCACAGGGAGCTTTCAAAAGCAGTTCTCCCAGAAGAATTAGATGCTGTGAATCAGGCTCTGCCTCCACTCCTGTTTCTTCCAAGAAATGGGTCCCAGCTCTCTTCTGGCAGGACATGAGTCATTCTGACCACCCTCAGTGAAAGTCAATCGTGTCCATGTGGGAAGAAGAAAGCCCCTGGCACACGCCATGAATGTTGCCTTCCTGGGCATCGTCTGGGTAACATACTTCGAGCCTGAGCTGCCATTTGTTTTTGGCAAATGACTAATAATGACTTGCAAAACTTGCTACTGTGTTTTTCATCACGGCTGCTCTGGGGATATGCTTCTGGCACGCCAAGCACTGCTACCATCATGACAAAAACAATTATACTAGTAAAAAAGCAGGCCAAAAAGATATAAGGTTATTGTCAGGGTGAGGGCAGGGGAATTATTGAGATGAGTTGTCTACAAAATAGCTTAAGAGTGTTTATTTCTTATCATGACATCATGAGTTATGCTGATTCAATTACGATAAATGATAATCATGACAAAAACTGCTCCGGCTATGGCCTTGGGAGATGAAAATCCAGCGGAGGAATTAGCAGGGGGTGGGAAGAAAAAGAAATAAAATTAAGTCACAGGCAACAGAACAAAAAGCTTCAGTACATATTAAGCCAATAGAGATTGGTTTAAATTATAGTGTTTGAGTGGAGCAGCAGGAAAAATAACTCCACAAAAGCAGGGCAAGGATTATCTTATAGTGTATGCCTATATAAAGCTGGGCATCCTGCAGGGGGATTAGGTCTCAAAGGAGTCCTGGCAGTGCAACCTAGAAAAGGTGCATGCACCTGGTCCCCAGGCAGAGGGGGCATTTAGGATTGGAGCTCTGCATCCTCAAGCCTTATCTTCACCATACAGTGCTTTTCGTAAATCCACCTAACATCCCTATAAATGGGAGGATTTTTATGCCTCCTTAAGTGCTCAGAATCACACAGTTCTGGTTTTCAGAAATTGTCCTTTTTCTCCTAAATTTCCTTATTGTAAATCTATACCCGGACATTGGGTGTCCTCCCAGCACAGTCCCCTCTTAGGATGCTGCAGAGCTGTAATACTCTCACCACCTCCCTTTTGCATGGATAACCAAGCCAGCATCTCTCAGTTCTTTCACATCAAATGGCCCTTCCTTTTCCCTGCAGCTCTGGGGGCTGCCGAGCATATTCCAGGTGGGAAACCTGATCCCCTGAGGCTCTCTCTGCCCTGGAATTAGGGGGCAGCTGGGTGCTGAGAAACCCACCTCTGAGAAAAGGGCGAAAAACCAAATAAAACCATGCAACAGCTAAGGAAAGCTGGAAGTAACGAGATGATTTGTGTAAACTTTAAATCGAGCAAGTTTCATGCAGAAGGCTCGAGTTACATTTTGCGGGCAGGGAGAGGCAAACCCAGGCACAACAGCAGCAGCTTCAAAGCAACACAGATTTGATTTCTTCCTCACTGCCTCTGTGCCACCCTCCGCCCCATGGAAAAGTCAGGCAAATGGGTCCTTTCAGGATCACTGCACACTAAAATGATGAAAAAAAGTCAAGCTTCCCCTGTCAGTTCTGGGCTGTTGGAAAAACGGAGCATTTGTGCCGGGCACACCAGTGCAGGCAGGCAAGGAGCAGCCTGCCTGCTCTTAGCAGAGCATGTCATCTGGGAGCTCAAATTTTACCTGTAGCCTGAGATTGCATATGAAAGGAAAATCCATTTATGGGTTTTGCAGGACGTTTGCTGCCTGAGCACACGTGGAGGGCTCAGGCACAGCGCAGCCAGCTCCGGCCGCGCTCCCCCACAGACCACCCACCACCTCCAGGTCCCGCTCACAGCCAGTGCTTGTTCTCCCGTCGGTGTCTTCGGGACACTCCAGCGTGGCGAGGGACCAAGAGCAATTTAAATGCTAGACAAACATAAACAGTTGCAGGTTTAGAAAACAGGAGATAGAGATTTTTGCGATAGAGCTGTTGCTCTAGAGAGTGAGACATAACTGTAAAGTCAAAGTGAAAAACCTGTCTGGCTCGGGAGCATGGAAAATGTGCTGAGGGCAGGAGTTATGCAACATGGCAAGATGTTTATCAGTTCTGGTTTTTTCAATTATTTTTTTTCCCCTGACATTGGAACTGAGAGCTGGAAAGGGGAATGCTGGGGGTGAGAGAAAACAGGGACTGTTCATTTCTTGCATTGCCATTTCAAAAGTGTGACATGGAGACAGCGATAGTAGGAATGCTGCAGAAGGAGCCTGTGGTTTGCTCCTCTCCGACTACTGTCAAGGAGGATTCAGATGTGACAAAGGCAGGGGAAAAAGGGACAGACCATCTCGTGTCCAGCTGTTCCTTGATATTAACACTGACGTAGTCAGGACTCAGCTTGGGAACAGGGTGCTTGAGCGCGTCTCTGCCACACTTGGCAACGCGGGATATTGCTCCTGCCTCTGCACTCAGCAACACCTTAAAAAAGATGCCTTTCATAGGGGATTAAAACCAAACCCAAATGCTGCTGCCTGTCCAAATCCAGAGGAGTTGACAGCTGAGAGGTTCGGGTGAAGTCGGGAAAAGTTCACAAGAAACGCTTGTGGGTGGTAGAGTGATGTAACCCTTTAGGTAGCTCCCAGCATTTTGAGGTTAGCCATTTATTAACTTTCCATTAAAAACCTGGCAATCTTCACACGAGCATTGCAACACCAGATTTCCGCACACTGGTGAGGGTGCCAGCTGCACCCTGCTCCCCTGGGTGCACAGGCACTGCTATGAATGTCAAGAGCCAGAAGCCACTTGCTCCCAGGAGAAATGACTCAACACCCGGACTACAGACACATTCCAGCGCGCAGGAAAACAACTGAAACCTTGAGTGGTCTTGCAACATCCAGCCACTCAACAGAGTGAAGCAATCACCCACTAGCCACTTCTCAGCTCAGTTAAGCCGAAGCCTGTCTGCAGAGCCCGAGAGTAACCAGGACCAGAGTTCGCTCCTCCATGGTTTATGGAGTACCCAAACCCAGAGTAACGTGGCCCTATGTGGACACTAGTGCCCCTTCCCACCCCACCAGCTCAGTGTGGGCAGTGGGTTGTGTGCTGGGCACCCCTAAAATGCAGAAAGAGCCCGCTCAGGCTGTGGTACGGACAGAGAGAAGCAGCACAAGCTTTCCTTTGCAGGGATGCAAAACTGCTGCCCCGGGAGGAGGAACCACCTCCTTATCCTACGTGCTCTGTACTCGGAAACAACGGCTACAGGAGATTTGTATTTTCAGCACCTTAACAGTTATGTTAAATTTGGTTGGATTTCTTTCTTTTCTTTTGCAAGCCTGGAAACTGTTTATGCTCTAGGGAAAAGATTTTTTTAAAAAAACAAACCCAAAACAAGCAGTAAAAGTGAGTATATGCTTTTAGTGGTAAGGAGGGTAGTTTTTCAAAATTTTTAAAGCAAGAATTTTGGAGTTACGGTGGTACATTTGTATTACAGAAAGAGTTGTGAGAAACGAACATTTCAGAGCTAAAAGCAGCTCAGCCCAAGCAGGTGTTTTATGAAGTTAACGGAGACAAGTGAGGAAAGATCTATCCATTACAGATGCAATTATCTGTTTGAACTGAAAACACGAACTTTGGAGAAAACAGCAAAATGCTTGACTTCCAAAATATTTAAGTTATTTTGAGTGTTTGACCAGTAGGAGGGAGTAAAGCAGGGACAAAACTACTTGTGCAGCGCTTCCAAATGTACATATACTATTCACGCTTTTCACAGCTGAATGGTTAACAACAAAGACAATTACATTCTTGCTACAGCTGATTAAACAGTTGATCCCACGGACCCCAGGCTTCTCAGACACAGTTGTTTGCTGTAAGCATAACCAGCAAAACAAAAACAAGGCTAATGCAGAGATGTTCAACTGTCATGGCTCGGGTTCAGGACAGCAACTATAGCCAGAGTCATGCATAAACATGAAATACGTCCTGTTTATATTAAAATTAATACAATTTAACCAGAACTTAATAGGGTTGGGAATGTGGAGGTGTGGTTAAATTTGTAACCGAACTAGGATCTGAATTGTCCCACTTCTGCTAATCATCAGAGAGCTGAAGTTGCCAACCCTCATGCACAGGAGTCCTGGATCCCTCTTTTGTTTATGGGTTAACGTCCCAGTATTCAACCCATGTTTTCTTGGCTTAGAGTATCCCACCAGCCCAGCTGGGCAACTCTAGATGAAGTCTTAAGCAAGCAAACAGCTCTCCATTTGGAAAAGCTTTGATTCCCGTTGAGTCTGTGTCATAAACACATCACCCAAGAGCCCATTCCCCACCTACAGCTGCTCCCCCAAGGCATCGTGAGTTATGTTACACTGAATATCTGACTTCTAGAGAAAGAAATCTCATTGAATTTCAATGGTCTATCAGTTCAGCAGGCATAGACTCATTCCTTGTTACATTTCAAAAATTCCTTGCAAAATTATTTTACATTCAGCTTTGTTTTTCCTTCGTGGAAGCACTGAATGTTGTCTTCTTACTGTGCCTTCACAAGAAACAATTGCATCTGTATTGGCAATCCTTTTTTTAAGATATTATTAAATCTCCAGTCTTTTCCCTGTGGGATGACAGAAGTTGGATAAATAAGCAAGCTGGCTTCTAATCACTTTTTTGCAAAAGAGGAAAAAAATGTGCTTTACTATGTGGCATAATAGATAGTATTTCCACATAGTTAGACAGCAATCCTTTCTGTGGAAAAAAAATACTGCAAGCCTTTCACATTTTAGCCCAAGTTGAGTATTCTCTGTGAAACAAAAATGCTCAAAATATTCTAGAAGTGAGTCCACATTTGATACTCAATATTTATCAAACACTTTTGTCTATGTATCATTTTTATTACAGCAAATCTTAGACCTGAACACAGCTGACCTTTCTTGTACCCTTCAGTGGTGTATGGACTATAAGAAACACACTCCCCCACATTCCCGTATTGATGAAGGAGCTCCAGTCCTGAAAAGTTTACAAACTAAATAACCAGGAGAAGCAGTGAGGGAGAGTTGTCACCACAGAGCTGGAGACCCAGCACACGAGAGCTGAAGCAACATCCCCTTGCAGGAAGCATGTGGCAGAATGGAAGGGACCATCATGAGCATGAGCCTACAGCTGGTGTTCCTGCTGAGATATCCAATGTCTTACTGTGAGAGCAATGTTTTAACTTGGAAGAAATGCCATGTTTCTTGGTTGTTTTGGTGAGGGAATTCTAGCAACGGTGAAGGGTTTTGCTCTTGACCCTGTACCCTCTAAACAGAGTAACTGTTACAGGTAGAGTTGGTCTCTCCAAGACTTGCTCTTAACCCTGACAGAGGAGGCTGCCTGTTCTAGAAGCAGCAAAGAATAATAGATCACAAATATATCTGCGCTAAGGATGCAATGCAAGCTTTCTTCACACTCCTGCTGCAGTGGACCTGTTTCGGTACATAAAACACGGTGTAAGGCACCATGAGAAGACACATGAACATCCTCTAATGTTACCACAGAGTGTGGAACTCATGGTCCACATGGGCCTGCTGCACGACATGAAGCTGAGATTTACAGCCAAAGCAGCTAATAATCACCCGCTGCCCAGGAACGTGATCTGCATGGTCTTGTGTACTGGCGTTTCTCCACAGCTCAGTGCCTCTGAAGCTGCAACTCCACTTTATATTTAATGGAAACCAACTGGAAAGATTCTCATTGACTCCAAAGGGCCATGCCCCAACACATAATGTATTAATGGAATAAACCGCCCTGTTAAATCATCAAAAGTCATGGACAGACTCACTCCTCACCCCTAAACCTCTGTCCAGATGATGCAGCTTCTCTTTAAGGGAGGAACGAGAGGAGCCAATCCTGGGACTACAGACTGGGCTGCTGAAATGCAAATTTCATACTCCCTGCAAACAAACACCTCTGAACACGCAAAAAGGGAAAATCAGAGCAGGGTCCCCAGGGCCAGACCGGAATGAGCCACCCTGATCCTCTGATGGTCCTTTAGCAGCCAAATCCTCCCCTACCTACCCCAGAGGGATCTGGCTACAGAGGTCGTAAGGAATGTGCGGGCTGCTGTTGCTCATTAGAGGGCGAGGATGAGAGTGAAAAAATAGAATCATAGAATTATAGAATCGTTTAGGTTGGAAAAGACCTTTAAGATCATAAGAGTCCAACCGTTAGCCCAGCACTGCCAAATCCACCGCTAAACCATGTCCTTAAGTGCCACATCTACACGTCTTTTAAATAAGCTTACTCTGGAAGGCTGGATTTTGCTGCCTGGGATACATCTCCATACACTCAGCCAGGCTTGGAGCTAGAGAGCTCTGCAGCTCTTGGAACCTTCTGCTGCAACTTTCCATCCAAAAACTCCACGTGGACTCACTTGTAAATGGCAAGAGATTAGAGAACTTCCCGTCGTCATCACTTACAAAATGTTTGGAAAAATCTTGCTTTCCGCAGAAAAGAAAAAAAGGATCATATCTTGGGGGGGTGGGGAGTGGGGTGGGTGAATAAAAAGTTTATAGTGTGCATGACCTAAAATAAATAATTCATATGATGAATCTTTATCTTAAAAGCCATGGACTAAAAACAAATAAATAAATCATCCAAATTATTGTGGAAGCAGCCATGTTTCATGTTATTTGTGTGTTTAATGTTCCTGTTAGGGTTAGTTTTTTTCTTCTTATAAAGAAATCCAGTTTCCTTAGCATTGCCGTGAATACCAATGTCAAATTCTATTTTAACAGTGTTCAGCGATGCATGAACATCCCAAAGACAGAATTCTAAAAACACTAAAACCATTTGTTAAAGGGTAACTAGACAAGTTGAACGGTTTTCCTTTTCTTTTCCTGCAAACTTTACAAAGACAGGATGAATTATGGTTTTACATAGACAGTGTCTGAGCCAATCCCCATTAAAATTAACAGGAATCTTTTCATTGACTTTACCCGAACTTTGGATCAAAAAGATAACAGCCTTTTTCTACTGGCAATTGGTGTTTGTGACCAAAATTATTGATAAGATTGCAGGAAGCCAAAGCATTTATTAAATGGCTAGTGGTTTTCCAACCAGATGGTATGGTACGCTCTAGTTACCCTCTAGAGACCTTTAAACTGCCCCTGAAGGTGTGGGATGCCATTCGCAGCCACGGAGCAGCAGTGATGGGACTTCAGTAGGTGCTCCTAAGCAAAGGCAGATCTATCTGTTTTTTTAGGAAAGGAAGAAATGAAGGGAACCCTGCTATGGAAAGGAGAATCACTTTCTCAAGCCCAATCATGTCTTTTGGGAACAGCCGGTTTCCTTTCACCATGACAGCAACCTCGTCTTTGCTGGCTCCTGCCTTGAACAGGTTACGTGATGCAATTCTGTTCCAAAGGCATTCCTGTTTAGTCCTCTGCTGTGATATTTCTAGCCTCATCCTTGTACATTTAGCTGTCAAGGCAGGAATTTGCTTCCTTGTTACACATCTTTGTACCTCTTTTTTCCTTTTTTCTTTTTTTTCCTCCCCTCTACGTGAGATACCATGGGTGCAATACTAGCTCTGCTAATTTTAGTTGGGTTTAGCCATGGCTTTTTTTGCATTCATTTCTCAAGCCTACAGTAAAACTTGAAAAAATTATGATGTTCAATTAAGAAAAACAACCCAAAACTGATGCTGCTTGCCTTCTGTTTACAGCGGTGGGTTGGCCACTTGCAGAGGGGGCTGGGGACAGCAGCTGGGTCACATTCCCAACCTGTGACTCATTGCAAGGGCTGGTGTTGGGGACAAGGTGAGTAGCCAGGTGGGAAGAGGCCAGCAGTGCTCTGGGGAGCTGTGGGGGGACAGTGGGAGCATGTAGGGAGCATTGCTTTCAGGGCCAATTGAGCATGAAGGATGGACGGAGGGTTACCTGCCTGAGGACAGAGGCAGAGTGCTGCAAGAGCACGCAGCTTTGCTCTTAATACCTCTGAAGTATAACAGCATCTTTTCTTTAAACCATTTCCCCCAAATCTTCAGCTTATGGAATATCAGTGCAAAAGTGTATGATGCTGACCAGTTAATCCTGGGAGGAAAGAGGCTCTCTACAGGATGCTTGGCCAGCATCAGTGGACTAACATCAGCTACAGACCCAGACCCTCCATTTCTTTGCATAGAGTTGGTCAATTCATTTCAATAAACCCTCTGAGTGAACAGGTGCAGGCACAATTAGTGTCATTAACCAGCTGTAAAACAAATGAGCACCATGCTAAATTTCTGTCTTCGGATGCATACCAGAAAGGTTACATATATGTGAATAAGCATGTGCTGGGGATCTCTGGGAAGCCATGTGTTACTGAGCTGGGGTCTTTGGGGAGGCATGAAAATTAGCGTGAGCCTTGGGATTTGGCCATTCCTTTGTGTCAAGGGTATATTTTAATATCAAATGTGGGTAATGACAACACGAGAGATCTACCAGTCTGTACCAGTGCTCTTTTGACTTTCTTAAAGCCTCAAGATGCGAGTGGGAATTACATCGTTATTATGAATAATAATAACAGAGAAGGGAAACATCAATAGCAATGACAAGAATAACGCAAACTATGGTCAGACTTGTTAAAGGCAAGTTAAAAACAATTTGGGACCTAACTGGTTGAGAATAAAGCATCAACAGCATTTAGACCTGTGCCTCAACTGGCCTCAAGCTCAGCAAGGGACTTACGCATAGGCCTAACTTTAAGCACACAATTAATGTATGTGATTGAATGGGTGCGTTTAAAATTACATATTTAAAAGCACTGTTGACTCAGGGGGTATATTCCTATATTTATGTTGTAACTTCAAATTCTTCATAATTACATTACCCCTTCTGCTCTCTTCAGATATTTCCATCTTTCCTCTGTGTCAGGAAAAGTCTGTCTTTCACAGTTTGCTAATCAGTTTACAATAACACAATCTTTGTGGTGTTTTCCTTGGCAGCATGCCTTGAACTGAAATTATTTAATGATCTGAGCATTAATTGAAGATTAAGATTTGCGGTTGCATGCACTTGGGTCTATCATTGAATGCAAACCCTACAAAGCTGAAGACAACCATCCTTTTCTAGGATCAAGAGTCAAATTACGAAGAAATTATGAGATCCAGCAGGCTGGTGTCATTGTGGTGCTGCTTTGTACAGATCTCACGTGACATCTAGGTTTGTACAAACATTTTTCCAAGGAAATCAGACTTTAGTCCCACTGCCCTCTCCTCACACACACGCACACAAGGCTGGGGCAGAGAGTCAATAAAATGGCCCAAAGTCATTTCCTGAGGTTGACCCTGAGGCAGAAGATGTTGGTTTGCCCTGCAACCCCCAGACTGGGCTGTGGGGTTGGGTGCCTGCATTTCCAGCAGAAAATAGTCCTGAAGGAGGACATACTTATTTCCCCCTGCTGCTGTGATTCACTGTGATGGTCCCCCAAGGAAGAACTGATGGGACCTAGCAGGATTTTCCCTGAGCCCTAGTCAGTCACCACAGGGTACGTCTTTCCCACAGAGTTATTAGAGAATTCTTAATTCTTTTGCTACAGTTTTTGTTTCACAATTTTTTAAGGCAAAAGCAGGTTTTCAAAAATCCATTTAATAAAAAAAAAAAAATAAAAAATCAGCAGTAAAAGTGTTTTAGGAAGTGGAGGTGATGGCTTACTGATTCTTTTCCATATAGCAGGAAGACATGTCGTTCCAAAGAAAATCAAAATACAGACGAAAAAAAGCTTCAAGAAAATTGTAAAAAGAAAATAAATTAAATAAAATAAAAATCCCAGTCTCCCCAATTAGTTAAACGAGGGAAATGAATGCCACCTGGACTGCAGCAGATATTGGACTGTTTGGATTTTCCAGAAGAGGAAAAGAAATCCACTTTTCTCTCTCCCTGTGTCCCCACTTTTCATCTGTCTTAATTTGTTCATATTATTTTGTCAGACGTCTGCGCAGCTCCAAGTCAAATAACCTTCCTCCTCCTGCCTTCTGCAGGATAAAACAGATCCAGGCGAGGGAATACAGAGTGCGTATCTGAGCAATCTTGGCACTTGGGATGTATAAACCCAAGCTTAAGCCTCACTCTCAGTTCTAGTTTGTAGGTCATCCCTTTAAAAACCTGTTGAAATACTTTGAATAGCTGAAATTAGCCTTGTAAATACCTTGCTTGCTATGCTCAAAAAACCCCCAACTACGGAACCTAGATTTCCACTGAAATATTGAATCATTTTGCTATTGCCTTATACTGCTTCTGCCTTTCAAAGAGCAGGTGGCCTTAGCGCCGATTACTTAAATAAACATACAAAAAGGAAGAGTTAGTCTGGCAGAGGCGGGGAATAAGAGCTAATATATCTTCTTGTGGAGGTCTGAAGTGTGTGTGTGTGTGTGTGTACATACAGACAAGGCATGCACAGGAATTTTTCATTGTTTTGTGTTTTAAATGGTGACAGAGATTTACCAGCTTGAGTGGAAAGTAAAACCAAAACCCCGTTCAGGGGCAAAGCCTGTCTAAAAGACCAAAACAAATTCTGTCATTCCCACAGGAAGATTCTTGAGAATACAAGAAAAAGAAGAAGAAAAATAAAAGTAATAAGAATCGCAGACATCTGGCGAGATCAAGCGACAACGGCTGAAGACACAAAGCCCTTGTCAGGTAGGAGAGGGGATGCCTAATAGCCACCTTTGCTGATAATAAATGGAAGAAATAGCTATTCGGGGGGGAGTATGGGGACAATTAGTGTCTAAAGCAGTAACAGCCACTGCCTAAAGCACATAGCATGAGTTAGCCAGGTGCTGAGGGCTAAGGAGTTGAATTTCTTTTAAAGGAGTGAATGAATTAATGCAGGAGTTTGGTTTTGGGGTTGGTTGGTTGGTTTTTTTTTTGGGGGGGGTGGGTGGGCATGGGGAAGGTGGGAAGGGGAAGGAGGTAGGGGAAAAGGGGAGAAAAAAAGTAGGAAAAACGTCATGAGAAATATCACAGTAGCAAGGAGGGAAGGCAGCTGAAAAAGTCAAGGATAACTAAAGAAGCACATGAAGCATGACCTTGAAATGAGACTGATGAAGTGAGCTTTTTGGGTTGAGTGCTGGCTGGAAAAGGGGGCTTGGACTGCTGCCCAGGGAAACTGCCTCTTGCTATTTAATTCCTAATGAGTTCAGGGAACAAGGATTTTGCACAGTCTTTGAAATAAACAGGATTGTGTTAAAGAAATACTTGAGACCATCATTAATTTCTACTTCTAGTGGAAACGAGCCATGAGACCCCACATCCTGGCTAATCACTTGGGTCAAAAAAAGTAACATAATGTGAATTTCAGCACTATATATTATTTTGTAGGACCAAATAATTCTATGTGTTCATTTCATGCCTGTATTGTGGGTCTTCAGAAGAGAAGGGTCATCGCTAATAAATTATTATGTTAATTATATCCTGAAGGAATTCAGCATTTTAGTTTTTTACTTTTCCTTGCTTCCTGTGTCAATTTTTCCATCCCTGTAATTGTCCTTCCTGTTTATGCAATTCCATATGCACAGTGGCTACTAAAAGTCAGCTGTTAAAACTGTTTACTGTAAATATTTACACTATGGCCATTAGTGAAATCTGTATCTCTGAATGAATGATGGATGGCAGAGGGTCTAATCCAAGAGACCCCATGGGATAAACAGTGGAAAGTCACGTGCAGAGGCTGGGAACGCTGCTTCCCACTGGCTTCAGGGCAGAAGAGAAAGTCCTATGCTTGGCACATTTGCTCTGAAAAATGCTAAGAACACAAGGTTATTTGCTGATGTCTGTGGCACTGAGGTGCCCAAACATGTACCAATTATTACTGAAAGCCTCTAAAAATCTGCTGACAGGAATAAGAGGGTTAATGGGTTACCACAGCATATAATCTAATAACAGTTGGGTTGTATACAGACCAGGCTAACAGCACATACTGTACATCTGAAGGCCACGCTGTGAGCACAGAAGGCAGCAAAACCAGAGATGCTACAATACCAGAAAAGCCAGTATTCATCACTGAATGATAATGAGGTCAACCTCTGCCTGATGCCAAGAAATTCCAATGCGTGCTGCCCTCCCTGGCACCCCGGGGGCTCAGGGGGCTCTGCTGCAGATGTTTCAGTGGTGTGCACGGGGGAAGGCTGCGCTTGCGTGTCCATCCCACAGCACTGTGCAACCAGCTGAGCCTGCCCTGAGCCCCAGCTGGCCCCAACCCGGGAGCAGAGCCCCAGAGGAGGCACATCCACAGACCACAGCACACAGGTGCAAGACACAGAGATGTCTTCACACCACGGCACCCACGGCCAGCAGCGTTACAGCTCACACACCCCATGCCCTAGCTCCGTGCTGCCTGCTGTTGACATTTCTCTACTTTGCTACTAGGTGTAATTTCCACTTCTTCACCTTTGCTCTTTTCTGTACACTCTGGTTCTGCTTCTGGGGACATGACCCATTTTGGATGCCCTGTCCACCATGGCATGGGGCAGCCAGCAGCTCCTGAACGAGCGATGGGCAGTCCATCGCCTTCTGGGAAGGACGGACCTCAAGTGCCCCTGTTCTGCACATTTTTTGTCCTCGGTGTTCTTTCACAAGTAACTGGTGTGACAAAGCACACATTCTCATGAAAAAGAGATACTGAAAAATAACAAAACGAAATCCTCTCCAAACAGTGAATTATTTGGGAACAGCAGAAATGAGCAGGTATTTGATGTTAAGCAGATATTTGCAGAGTAACAGCTTGGGCTTTGTTCAGTGTTAAAAGGAGTTTTTCCACCCAGTGCTGTCGGAACAACCTCCAAAGAAGAGTCACCTAATAGAAACACGCGTACACCTCTTTCAAGCAAGCCTGAAATCTTAATTGCACAAATGAG
Organism: Ibycter americanus; assembly: GCA_035590275.1. NCBI lineage: Eukaryota > Metazoa > Chordata > Aves > Falconiformes > Falconidae > Ibycter > Ibycter americanus. The sequence goes on along the minus strand of JAVJGI010000032.1, from coordinate 30,255,093 downwards.
AGAATCCAGAAGGTGACATTCCCTGGAAATCTCCAAAAAGACAGATCAATATCTCTTGGGATAGAGACCGGCCTCATTCCACGGTCCTAATCAGAGTTACGGGTATTATTTACAAATCAGGATAGCACATAATCTTAAAGCATGTGCTTAAGTTTCTTGTTTAAACCTCAGCATGTGTTTAGCTGCTGTTTTGCAAGGATGGACTATCCTGATGATCCAGCTGATACATGTCACAGAGCATGTCCTACGGGGAAATAACTTGGGAGTTTACTCTGGATTTAAGATAGGACTTGTGCGCACATGAAAAACGCTGTATGACTTACGCCTGCACGATGTGATGGTTTGCAAAATGTTTCACGTGTCATTAAACCCGTTTGAGATTCTGAACTCTTGTCATTTTAACACCTAGACAAATGGAAAATCCACAGGGAAACAACCAGGCTAATCACTGATGAGTATTCACCCACTGATGAAGGATTCCTCCTCAAGAACAGCATTTCCTCCAACCAATTGGCCTGGAGGCTGAGCAAAAGCAGGCTGGAGGATAGAGACAGGCACGGGGCTCATCTGAGAGTCAAGAAGCAAAGGAGTCTGGAGTAAGGAAAAGGACAGGACCTTCCTTGAGCACTGTACGGAGGAGATGAAGAGAGAAAAGCCTTGTGGTCCACACAAGATGTCACTTGAGAACCAAAAGCAAACGGATGTAGACAACACAGTCCCAAATCCCACTGAGGAATTAGGATTATGGAGGAGTCTGAGGCAAGGAAGAGCTAACAGCTATTTTAGGCAGTTATTTTGTGGGCATTTGTGGCTGTAGGAGGAGGTAACCCACAGGTTGTGACCCAGGGCCACTGAGCAGCACCTTGCTGCGGTGCCAGGGACCAGCTCATAGGGCTCAACATCTCCCCAGCCAGAGGAGCCACGTTTTGGTGCCATGCAAACCCTGCTGACTCGTACCAGATGTACAGCAATGTGAATCTTCCACGTACCCACTAGCTCACCTGCAAATGGAACTACAAGTAGCTCAGTACTGGTGAAAACGCTGCTCTCTGTCAGCTGCAAATGCATAAACGTCCATTTTCCTTCTTGCTGCACAGATGCCCCTCTGATCAAAGGGAAAACAAGTCCTTTCTTGAATACAGCCTTTCATTTTGCAGAAGCACCTTCCTTCCCACACCAAAATTAATCTCAGCGCAGGTAGTTTTCCATTTGTAGCTCAACCTTCTTTGTGGGAAAGTTTATTTTTGGACAACAGTATAAATGCTCAGCCCAATTAACCACTGCTGCAAATGGTCTCTTAACAGCAGCCAGGGTGGGATTACTCATTCCTGGGTGGGAAAGTTTGCTCCATGCGGCACCTGCCAAGCTCCACGCAGCACTTTGCTGCATTTAACAGGAGATGGATGGGATCATCTTTGATTTCTCTCTATCAGGTATTTCATTTCTGCTGGCACTGCCAGAGCTCAGGCTTGGACGTGTTTATGACATGGCTTGATGTTAATGTGAGTTTTCCGTGCCCCACCATTGCACTCTTACTTCTCATTCCCCCATATGTTACTCCGCTCTGATCTACTGCTAGTATTTATCTTTTCCCCACCTTTTGCTTTTATGGCAAAAAGTCATCACATGGAGCAACAGATGGAAGGATCAGAGCAGAGAACTGTCTTTTGTTTGGCAAAGAGCACAAAAATGGCTCAAAACATCACAGGCACATGAAGCTGTACCATCTACATCTCATCATTGGTCCTTCCTCAGTTGCTGGTGGAGCACACACGGGGCACTGTGTGGGAAGGGGAGCTCCCGTTTCCCTCTGCCCTGGAACAACTAATTAAACTGAAATTAATTAACATCAACTCAGCTGACCCAAAGCTTGCGTTGGAAAGTGTCTTCAGGTCTGGCAGATTAACCAGGTTACACTTAATGTTCAGACACAGGTTTGAAGGCAAGAGAGACACACACGCTCGCGGGGTTTCACTAAAGCCACTCTGCTCATCACTGAGCCTGGTGAGGAAACCGAGGGCAGCTTTCCACAGCCTCGACTAACTCCTTGGGCGTGTGCCTCAGTTCCCCCCCAAACAAAGGCAGCCATGGCTCACAATGAGCACCATTGAAGAGATAACCACGCTCCACTCCCTGTTATTGACTTTAGAGTGGCATTTCCTCTATCAAGAATGAGCCCCACAACAAGGTATTTATACGTGGCTGCAGTACAAGCTTGCTTTTTACCAGTGCCTGCTGCACATACCGCACAGAGGTGTTGGGAGGATTAATTACTTAGCATGCACAGAGGACTTTGAAGATAAAATGTGCCAAGTAATTACTATGTGTTTTACTGATCTGGGCATGCACGGACATTTTTTTCTTAATGGTTTGTTGATTTTGTTGACTGGCAGTCTGGGACAAAGCTGTGTTTCTTGTGAGGTTTCTTTTTTTAATATTATTTTTAATAGGCTTCTTAATTGCAGTATTTACTTTAGTCACCTATTAAATAGCTAATTACTTGTGATCCTGTTTAGATTTGTGTTTAGCACAGACAACAATTACATCTTTTCTCCCACAGCCCACAGTTACTGCATTACATGCTGGGCTTGATCTATTTTTTTCCCCTGTAAACAGGACTTTCTGACTGTAATAATTTATTTTCCTGGTCATGCTCCATAAGGTGGAATGAATCTCAGTAAAGGCTCTCTGGTTTGCCATTGACAAATGGAACATGGCAAAAGCTGTGCTTGATGTTGTATATACTTGATAGATTCATCCTTTGTGTCATTAAAAGGTGTAAATGGGACATCAGTGCAAACAGGAGAGAAGCCAAGACAACAGGGTAGGGAAAGAAAATGTACACAAAATTCAGTGTTCTGCTGGTTATGAAAAGGTGCCAGTAATACTGTCTTGGGAGGTCATTAGTTTAATTTTAGGAGAACAAGCAAGTAGTTGAGCAGGGCAACTGGTGACACTGTCACCTGGGTTTTATGAAAAGCACTGATAGAAACATCAGCAGGGAGGCACAGCAAAGTGTGTTTCACTGAGGGTAACCTGGCCAGCTTCGTGAGAGCCTGCCTGGAAAAGGGGAGCCCAGCCAGCCACCCATACACCTTCTCGTTGGTTTGATGTCTTCCGCAGTATTTAAACTACCATTTCCACTTCCACAAACACCCAATTAAAGAGAAAGACCTCATTAGACAGAATTTGGCAGATCACTTCTATTTTACTTCCTTACCGCTTAACGCCAGCGTTAAGCTCCTCTGCAGCATACAGGCATTTGTGGAAGGGTCAAACCTGGCTCAGAAATTGCTACCACCAACAACCAGACAGGAAGGATCTCTGTTCTTGTACGCCCTTAACCTCCCTTTATTGCTGCTCAGTAACCTGCTGCACGAGGATTTCTAAGCTGAGAAGCTTAGACCAGATTACTTTTTTTCCTATCCTTACTCCCAGCCTTTGAAAGGACATCTAGTCCCGCAGGCTGAAGACCTTCCCAAGAACAGAAAGTGAAAATTAGACCTCTTCTTGCCAAGACGACCTTCAATTTACACTTATCTCCTCATTGCTCCTCCATATGTTTTGTTTCCCCAAAGACAGGCTGCTGAGGGAGCAGTTTCAGTCAGAGGTGAAAAGGAGGTTGTCAGGGTGAAGAGGTGAAAAGAAACTCCTATCAGCTAAATTATCTACAGTTATCTGTATCTGAGCCAGTCGCCTCAGCTCTCACTTTCATTGTAAAACTCGGCAAAGTCCCTATCACGCTTTGCTCCAGGAGCTCCAAAAACAGAAGGAACAAACCCAACCATGCCCTTTCAGCCAGCTCATCTCGATGAAAAAAAATAGTTTAACTGCCTTCCCCCATCTCCATGGTCCAGGGCGCTCAAGGCATAGCCTTGCTCGCTCGCATTTGCTGAGCACAGAGGCTAAGGGAGGTCCAGCGCTGCCACAGGGCTGGCCAGCTCCTGTCCTGTATGCAGCGGTGCCTCTGCCCAGCTCTTCTCCCCCAGCCTTTGTAGACAGAGGCTCTATCTGCCCCAGGAGATGCTTTTCTCAGCTCATCTCCTTCAAGATATAAGCCAAAATAGAGTTAGCAGATGAAAACACTAAATTTGCCTCACTGCGATGCCATCCAGAGGCCAGATGGCTCCAAGGGGAGATCCTGCCACATGCAGAAAGAGAGCTGATACCATACAACCATGCCACGGGGATCTCGGGGGCTCATTCAGCCCTGCCTCTGTATTTACTTTTCACAAGTTTTATGGCAGCAGCCATGCATTGCAACAACTCTTTTTTTGCCCCAGGAATTCACAGCAGGTGCAGGATCGTGGAGGATGCTCGCAGGAAAAAGCCAGGCTCCCGGGAAAAACCCCTCCACCTCTGCCTGTCCTGCCATCTCCAACTGAGGCCAAGACAATCCTGCTAATTATTGTACATGTTAAAATCTTTACAAGTGTGGAAGCCCCTCCAGGAGTCCTGCAGCCAGGTTTAGCAGCACCCCGCATCCCAAACCTTTCAGAGCAGGCAAGCCTCAGGGCTATCATGTTTTTCCAGGCACAGTACTGAAAGTTACAGGAAAACAACTGTCTCATTGTTTAGAGCATCCCTAAATATTGCCAGTAAAGATCTGGTCAACTTTCCACAGTCTGCGGCTTTTGAGATTTTTCCATCAGGGTGATTTATTTCACCAAAACAGCTCTAAGGCCACCAGCTGTTAAAGCACTTGTGGAAAGGGCCAGCTCAATTCTCATTATTCACTGCAGGTTTCCCTTAATAGAATCAAACTGGTTAATAACTGCTAATACCAGTAATACAGTCCTCTGTACTTTGACCTAAATTCTCCTCCAGCTCCCGAGGGGGTGGACACAGGAGGAACGCTGCAGTATTTCCTCCAGTGCATGGCCAGGCAGGATTAACCCATACAGGCAAGCCTCACCCACTGCGCTTTGGGAGCATTTTGAGGTCTAGGCTCTGTTGTATCGGATACTGTGCAAAATCCTATCCAAAACCTTGGTCCTGCTTGTTGTCCACTAACATCCAAACAGTGCTCGGTCTCAGTCCCTGTTCTCCAGAATGACCTTTCTCTGCTGCGTGCAGCTGGTTCAGAAAGTCAAAGCTGTTTTTTTTTAGTAAAAAGATAAGATGTGGCACAAACAGTGTTCTAAGCTTGGTAATTGTGCTGCCAGTTTGAGTACACAATAAGAAAGCAAATATTACTGCGAAATTAAAGGGGGAAAGGGTGCATGTTTTTCTTTCCTCCCAGGAGAATATCCAGAAAAATCAGATTGGTGTAAGCACTGCAAATGCCATTGTATTTTTGTCAGGTTCATTTGGCAGGTCAGGCTGGATTGCAACAGCTCACTTAGTTACTTTCATTGCTATGTAATCCAAGTCGTAGTTTTAGGTATATGAATCATGCCTGCTTCTCTAGGACATACGCAGAACTGCGACAAAAGCAGCTCACACCAGCAGGTGCAGGGCAGAGCAAGGCAGTTCAGGAAGGGGATCTGGGGTGAAATGAGGCCACTACTGGTCCCAAACCCAGCAAAAGCACATGTTGTCACCCAAGGAATTGGCCCTGAAGTACTTCTCAAGTAGAAACGGGTATCCTTAGGCTTCAGTGTTAACGCTCCATGGTGTTGAGCAGGGGCAGAGTTTACAATTACGAGCTGGTGCAGTGGTGTATGTGTACGGCATCACCGCGTTCCCTCCTCCCAGCTCAGAGAGAGGAGGAGTCGCAGTGCTCCCAGTGCTGACCTCCTGCATGGCTCAGCCTGCGCTCTCCAGACGAATTTTGGCAGTGAAGGGGAGGAAGGAAGGAATGTAGACTCCTCCAGTCACCAAGTTAATGGGTTTCAATGTGTAATTAGTGTCATTCTTGAAAACCCATGTCTTGTCACCACTCTAAATGTGTTTAGCTTCTGTTTCCTTGTTATTTTGGGATCTTGCTTTTCTGCTAGATTAAGGAGATATTTTTTTCCCCCAAAAAAAGGTCTCATATGAGAGTTCAGATGATTACGAGATGATTAGAAGCCTGTTCTTTGCGTGTTAAGCATTTGCCCAAGGAAGGACAAATACCCACTATACAGTTTGGAAGTTTGATAAAATCTCATGTATTGAGCAGAGACTAACAAATCCCTGATTTGTATCTAGTCTGGTGTACCACAATTATTTAGGTCTACATATGCATAGTGACCATGAAATGAATTAAAGACTGTATTCTTGTATTGGCAATAGTAAATTGATGGGATTTCAGACTACCCTGAAAAGCCCAGAGTCATAGACCCCGAGGGAACTAGTTTAGGAGTCAGCATGTGCTCTCATTATCGTTACTGGGGAAAAACAGGTACCTTGAGAGGCAAAGTCAACTTTGAGTTAGCTGGTGGGGAGGAGCTCTCTCCTCTCCCTGCTGTCTCTGTCTCTATCAGACAAAAAGCATTTAAGTTGATACAATGAGAAAACATGACTTGACATCTCTGCTGCTAACCAAAACATGAACTTTTTTAACACCACCGCACTGGTACGGCAGGGTACATGGCCTCCTGCAGCCAAGGTGTTTTCCGAGGTCCCCATAGCTGTACCCACCTCCACCCCAGGCAGAACATGCAGCAGTGATGGGCTTCAGGCACACTGTGGCTGCCTCAGCTGGGTAAGCTAAAGAAATGCATTCAACTCTGCATAGGCAGAGATCTAGAGTTACACATTACACATTTCTGCTCTCTTACCCTATTTTATTGTGATCTGATTTTTATTTGCGAGCCATCACAACTGCAAAGTTCTGAGGAGGGATGCGCTTTCTTTCTCTTGCCTTGAGACAGACAGAAAGACTTAGGAAATGCCACAGAAATAAACTCTGCTATGAAAATGCAAGAATTGAACAGTTCAGCTTTCAAGAGTCAGATAATGGCAAACAGAAGGTTGAACTTTTCCCCTCGTGTGCATATGCATCATGATTCATTGCATATTCCTCTTGTGCTATTTCTCAACTATTGCAGTATGCCATAATTTGTCTCAAGAGGCAAACAGTAGTTTGCAGAGCTGCATACTTGTCTCCGAGCGGCAGGGCAGGGCTGAGTTCACAGCACAGCCCCTTCACTATGCCCAACGCACTGCAAATAACAGCAAGCTTGCTGGTGTCAGGGAGAAGCAAGAGCGGGGCTGCTCCCTAAAGGAAAAGCCAGGAAAACACAGGAACAGGGCAAGGGGCAGGCAATCCTGCAACGTAGCTCAGGCTGGACTGAGCTCAAGTGGGAGGGCATCAAAGGTCCTAGGTGAGGCTGGTCAGGGAAATCAAGGTCTGTTAGTGCCTTCAAGTCCCCGAGCTGGTGCATGGATGTTCCTGAGATGTGGCCACTTGACTTGTAGCTTCAGGCATTGCAAGCCCTGAAGCCACTCCCTGGGGTGCAGGCAAGGCTGGCCGCGTTACTGTCAGATCTAGTGGGCTGCCCCACGGCTAAGCTGAAAGCTGCACCATGCTGTGCAGGATTTGGCCTTGTGGGATGAGAAGTAGTGGTAGGTTTGAGTCACTTCTGGCAGGGACCTGTGAGGAGCTCATCGTTCCTAAAGCATGGCTCGGAAAAAGCTCTGCTAGAAAATGGGAGCCTGAAGTCACAGCTTTGTGTCCACGTACGCACATCACTGCTTCTCCCCAACCAGTTTGGACCAGTGAAGCCCAGCAGACTGGTATTGCAAATACCTCTGCAAAAGGTCCCTGAGCAGACTTCTGAAAGAAGTCCAACTGCAATATCGATACCACTGAAGTCAGCATAGCCCCGATCTCAGTCAAGTCCGCTGCCCAGGGAGCCCGCCTGTGCATGGGACACGCTTCCCCGATGCTGCACACTGAGTAATCAGCTATTCCCATGCAGATAAGCCCTGGGAGATGAGCAGCAATCAGCACCGGGACTCGCAGTTCTGGGAAGCACAGACCTTCGCTTTCAGAAATATCTCACCGTAGGAGTAATACTGCTCAAATCTTGCAAGTAATAAAAAGTAATAGGAAACAGATGCTGCTGTACCTTAGATTAGAATCTATGTTTAGATTTCCAAGATAATTTTTATCTCTGATACTCTGGCTAATGTAAGGCTGATATGATAAATGGATTTTCTACAGAGTCTGAAAACAGTGCGCCTGCTTCAAAACGCAACCTGATACACAGTTGTCTCTGTGACGGAGACAGAGAAAAGAAACAGAACTGGCCTGAACGAGGGTCAGGATGGAGGATGTGTTACATGTATGAGGTCAAATGACCCTGGACTGGTGCTGGAGGAGGAGCTGTCATGTCTCTCTACCCACCTGCCCTAAGCACGGGAAGGACTATCCCACAGGGCTCCTCCAAGGGCAGGGCAGCCTCCCCTCCATTACTCCTTGCAGCAGTGCAGCCTCCCCAGCTCAGGACATGATCCAGGACCAGTGCCTGAGAGAGCTGTTACTTCTGCAAGGAAGTGAAACCAGGATCTTTAAATCCTAAATGGGGTGAGCTCAAATACCCACTATGCAGACTTAAAGTCAGCCACTAATGGGAAAGGACACGGTACCACACTCTGGCAACCATATTTCCACTGGCCCACAGTGCTAGGAGCGGGTATAGACCTCCCTGCACACCCGCATCCTCCTTAGCTTACTTGAAAGCTATTTTCTGAAACATGCTTTTTCTCTGTAAGTGGTCTGACATCCTTCAATAACCCCTCTCCCCATTACCATGTCTTTACTGAGGCCAGCCACAGTTTGCTGCCATGCTGTGACTGCCTTTTCCCACCTCTTTTTCACTGTCCCATTAAAGCAATGGCCACAAATGGTGGATACAGCCTTTTCTTGGTCTGCAGCCAACAGGGCCAATGGCAAAAGCACATGGCAAAAAAAAAAAAAAAAGAAAAAGAGGGGAGGGGTGGGGGGAGTAAAGAAGAAAGATTTTATTTTTTCTAAATTATTTTTATTATTATTATTTTCCAGCCTGAAAAGTCTTGGCAAAGTAAAACTAATCAGTTCCTTCTAGCATTGTAAGTGGAGATTATGTAATATTTACAGTGATATTAATGTGATCAATCAGTGTCAGCAAGTGGAGATGTGGGAGCCAGCTATAAACACGAGAGAAAAGTGGGGAAAAGGAAAGCACAAAGGGGTCCCTGTGATGGCCAGGGAGGGATGCCAAATACTTTCACTGCTTTCCAAACTAATATGTTACAAAATAACACAATCTGCTTTGGCCCAGTTCATTAAAAATAATTAACTTGACTGCTCAGTGACTTCCCTGCAGACTTGAGATGCCCACTAGCGCCCAGGCGTTCGCATAAACACCTTTCCTCCTCCTGTTCGAAGGGGAAGACTTTGCCCAGCCCTGCTCCAGCTTAGTCCCAAATGATGTCAAAGGAGCCCTTGTTGGATCTTGGGTTACTGGGAATGGTGAAAGCGTCATGGATCGAGCGCCTGCACTGAACAGAAGGGCTTTGCCACTGCCCCATCCACTTGCAACAAAGTGCCAGCAGCTGAAAAGGGGCCATTCTTCCCAAGGTGCGCGCCTTGCAGCCGCCAGGCAAGTGACTTCGCAACCCTGAAAGCCGCACAAATAGCTACTTCTGCTGCTTTGTTTTCTTTTTCTTTTTTAGATGGAAATATTAAGGTCCAGAGGGGATTGTCACCACAGCTTGATTTCTGCATCACTATTGGAGAAGTTTTTGGCAGCAGGGAAAAGGCGTTGTTTTGCTGTACAAAGATGGGAACTGGGATCTGCAGATGATTCGAGAAAGGCTTCAAACCCAGCCCACATGGCTGCCAAGTGGGCAGACAGAGAAGGGGTCAGCAGGTGGCTTGCAAGGAGCTGGGACAGTGCTGAAGGGCAACAGCTGGGAGAGTGCTCCGGTCCCTGTCTACCAGGGTGGAAACACTGCAGGCATTGCTAAACCATATCTTGGAACCAGCCTTTCCTAAATAACTGCTGTTGATGTTTGGACCCCAGCCTACAGTTTGGCAGAGGCCAGTCTTGGGATTCAGATCTCGATGTGGACTCAAGCTCTGACGAGCTGGGACCAGGGATCATTGCTGCTCTGGCTGATGGGCCACTCTCACTGGGAGAAATAGGCAAATCGGTTCAGAGGAGTCAGAGCACACGTTCATAAAACCATGAATCCTACCTTCAAAAGAGGCCAGAAGGCATGAGTTACATAAACATTTTAAAATTAAGAAAACAAGGTAACTGTTGGGATATTGGGTCAGATGGTTCTCACATACCAGCAGAAGACTTGCTCACTGATTTCTGCTGAACCACTGAACAATTTCACAGCCAAATCTGACTAGTCCAAGAAATTCAGATCTACTCTGGATGGGTCACTGCCCGTTGATGTGTTTGTCTGAAGTGAATAATTACAGCTTCCAGAGTTCACCCCCACCTGCTACCTAAAGGAAAAAACTGCACATCTTTAGAAATGTAAACATCACTTGAGAAACCTAGGCAAGGACCCTGATATAATTAAGAAAAACTCAAATGATGGCAAGTGTGTAGATGCCTAAAACCCTACGGCACTATTTTCAGAGGACTTGTTTGACCAATAATTCAGTTTACGTCCTGGAGTAAGAAATTCCAAGTATGCTTCATACAGAGAGAGGATATCCAAAATATTTTAAAACCCAGCAGTGCAGTAAAAGAACGGGAGGGAGATACTATTTTTCCCCATGTTATGTCTTATGTTACCCCAAAACACAAAGCCAGAAAAAACCAGGAGTACTCAGGTCACAGTCAAAGCAGATGTACCCAAGGCAGATATTTTTTTCTCTCTGTGGCCCTCCTGCCAGAAGCCACCACAAGGAAACTCCCACACCTTCAGAAAGATTTACTGACACCAACCTTGGTTGAAAGGGAAGGGACAGCTGAGTGGCAGAGCATCAACTGTTGTGCTCCTGACCCTGGTGCAGATGGAGATAAGACCAGAGTAGATGACACCTTTAACCTTGAGTTTGGAAAGAGTTATTGGCCCAGCCACAATTGAGAAATGCCTGTTCTCCAGAGGAAGATCAGCATGCGGGCAGCAGTGAGTTTTCCAAGAGCAGATCTCCCCAAACAGTTTGGCAGTAGGAGCCAGCTGTCTTTGAACAGGCAGTCAACATGTGATCATTTTGGGCTCCTTCCCATTTAGGAGTATGACTCCTGGGGAAAGCTTGACATCAGATTCTGCTCTGGTCAGAGAGTACAACACTGTCAGAGGCCAAGTTTTGTGCATTACCAACTCCTGAGCCATGCTCTCTCTTCCCCTCTGACCCAGGGAGTCTATTTTGGGCTGAATTCCTAGTGACACAAGCAGGAATTCCTAGAATAAGACCCTTGTGCACAGATGGAAGAGCAAACTGTTTTGACCACTGAGCAACCACAACCACAACCCACTTCCATTAACTGCAACCTTTTGCTCCAGCTTTTGGTTTCCTTGTAGATGTTCGGAAGCTTTCTTCTGGGTGAAGTTCAGTGCTCTCAGGGAAAAAGGGCCCCTTTTTTATTGTTGCAAGTACCTGTCCCTTGCACCATGGAGATGCCCACCAGATGCCCTAGAAACCTTTGTCGCTGTGGGCAAAGGAATAAGAACATTTGCCCCAGACAACTTTAATCATGTTGTATAAGCAACTAAACGAGGTGGCTGATCTTCCTTCAATCTCTTTATAATCTCCATAGAGAGACCTTTCTTCTGATGTGCAATTCGGAGCAGGAATTAACCTCACATTAACAGAAAGAGCCTTACAGAATAACCTTTCTCTGTCCCCTGCATAGAGGGGATGTTGAGCAGTCTAAGCCAGGCAGCTAAGTTAGACACCTTAAGCAGACACGTGGAGGTGGATGAGATGAATACTTCTCTGGTAGTCTCCTCTTTGTGTCTCCAGCCCAGTGGGCAATGCCTCATCTGTGCTTCAAAGTCTGGACAACAACTCTCTCAATACCAAACTGACCAAGAATTGATACCAGATAGAAAAGTGACCTGAAAATCTTGTTCCAGGGGGTCAGAGAGGAGAGAAGCAGTTGCTTTCTTCAGTCTGTTGTAATATTCACAGCTTTCTCTGTCACACTGAGGCAAAAATTATGCAATGCCCTGACTGTACATTTATCCACACTTCTGATACTTTAGCAATCTGGTTTCTAAGCCAGAGGCTGGAGCCAAATTATTTTAAGAAATGAGTCTGTGAGTTGAACATATGCTATCAGAAAAGTCTCGTTTTATTATTGACACATTTCCTAACAGGAGGAGAATACACATAGGGTCGTCTTGAGACAGGAATGATGTAGGGCAAAGCCCTCAACTGCTTTATGCCTTCAGGTCACTTGCTGCCACTAGTCTGCAGGGCAAAGGTGTCCAGTTTTGACCTGCCAAGTTAGGGCTAATGGAAGGTATCATTAACAACAAAACCACTACGACAAGGACCCGAGATGATGGCAATCACCCCAAGACCACATTGCAGGCTAGAATGGAATAAGAATGACTAAGCTGCAGATGAGCTCAACATGAAAGATGGCTTAGGGAGAGCTGTTCACCCCAGTCCAGGAGAGCCATGGGCTTGGCCAGCAGTCCGAGGCTAATGCTGAGTCCATCCTGTTTCATTGTAAACACAGAGCAGCTCTTGGCCACTGCTCTTGTCTCTATTTCCATTTGTGCTGATAATACACATTTTTAAAGGCCATGTTAATTGCTGCACTAGATTTATTAGCATGAATATTATCCATCCTTTCCTTTCACCCCATCCTCTCTTCAGCTCAATTCATCATTTTTACGAGAGGGCGAGTTGAGGATCACACCTCCTCTGCTTCCTAGGGATGGCACTACGAACATCAGCTTCATGATCACCAGTAGTTCGAAGAGGATGAGTTCATAGAAAGTTGTGGGTACACGACTGAACTGAGCTCCGAGCGGCCAACTATTATTTTCTCCCGATAGACTCTGAGCAAATCGAGGTGCCAGTAACATTGCATCTAATTTGCAGCAGGGTAATGAGAACAAAGAGCTTTTGGAGTGGAATCCAAACCACATCCTCCTATCAAACCCCGCCGAGCAAGTATGCTAAAATGGCTGAGCATGCAGCACAAAGCTATATAAAGCTGCAAGGATAATAACTGTAGTTTGGTGCCAGGCTTGAAGCTGAAGTGAGTTTTACGGGAGGAAGGTTACAGGCCTCTAATGGGATGTAAACTGCATTTCTGCGTGCAGCAGAAAGTGTGTGCCTGGTGTCTGTGCAGATCCTTGCAAATTGCATCTTTAAATGTAAGCATCGGTGGTGCCAAACAATTACGATGTTTATAGAAACTGATGGCCTACATATGTTTAAAATACTTCTCAGTGTTTAGACTGACAGAACAGAAAACATTCTGCAAAGAGTAAGCATAAATTGGATGGTTTGATATATGTTTTTTTAAAGTGAGAACTCACACTAAATTGATTAACCACTCGAATTCATTAGCATTGTAAGCACTATAGACTGGATACACACCATGAACCTGCCTTCCTGCGTGATAGGGAATTAACAAAATCTAAGGAAATTATTCTAGAGGTGTCCCTGTCTGGGACGAGACTGAAGCGAGAATGTAATGTCACATCCCAGCACTGTTAGAGCCTTCCTGCTTGATCTTAAGCAAGGCAAAGCTTTCTCTCCATTGAGAAATCAGCCTTGCATGCCGTTGCCTCAGCTCCCAATCTCTGCAATGGAGATAGCAGCCATTCTTACTTCAGTTCAGCTGTTTACAGCCAGACGTCGCAGAAGAGCAAGCCGAGGTCCCAGCCTGACCTACTTGCAAAGGACTACTTAGATTGGTTGCACTACACAGAGAAGCCTGACCAAAGCCTTACCTCACCTGCCTGCAACAGCTCTTAATCTCAGCTCCAACACTGTCCTTTAGCACTTTGACTCCTTCAGGAGGCTCTGCAGGCAATGGCTCTGCAGGGTCAGTGGTCCCTCTTCACACCAATATCCTGCTGGCACCATGGGATGCACCTTCTTTGATTCCAGCAGCTTTAGACATGAGCAAAATATCCAGATGGTTTAGGGATGAAAGAAGCAGAGATTTTTGCAGATCGTGACCACGACAGCAGAGCCATATGGTGCTGCAGTCCAACAGCCCTCAATGACACAACTGGCTCTTCAGGGACCTCAGCAAGCCAGTGCCAACTAGAGCCACCTCCAGAAAACCTGGGATTGCTTAAGCAGTGGCCAAACCCCAGTATGTGCTGGGCTTTGGCAAACCATCTTCCCTCAGCCACAGCAGCTAAGCAGTACACAAATTCTCATGCACATACCTGCAAGCTTGCCTGTATGGCCATCCTTGGCTTGCTCTTCCTTGAACGCAGACTGCTGTGCTGTAGTACTTTGACACCTGACTAATCAAAGAAGCCTTCATTCCTTAGGAGCTTGAAATCTTGCTATAAATCTCCCCATAGGTCTCATTCTGGAGTGTCAGTGTTTCAGAACAAAGAGCCCCATTCATCAGACAAGCCTTTGGAGTTAATTTTCTGATTTTTAATGTTTAATGTCTTAGAAGGGGGTGAAAGTTTTATGGGCAAAGCACAGATATCCCAGAAGGGACACCCTGCTCTGGAACTAGTTACAGCGAAGTCCCCGTGGGCACGGCTGCTGTGTGGCAAGTGGGATGGTCTCTCTCCTCTCTGTTATACTGAAAACAAACGTATGGCAGAAAAAAAAATAATAGATCTAGCTCTGGAGCTTTCCCATAGTTAATTGCCAGGATTATTATGGTATCTCGCTTAGTAAAAGGCTTGCAGTTTCCATTCTTCTTTTCCTCCCAGCCAGTCCCTTGTATTTTTAAGATCACTTGTGTCATACACACATGCAAAACTCCAGCACGAAAAGGCAGCCACATCAAACAGAACATCACAAATAAGCAGCCTCCATTTCTTCCAAGCCCTCATTCCTTCTCTGTCTATGTGCTGTAAATTAGTATGCAAATTATGTAAATTAGAAGCACGTGCAGGGGGGAAGTTGTTCTCCCCAGCACTGGCAGCAGTCCCTGCGTGAGCACTGCCAGCAGTATCGTGACCATGGACATCTCCAGGTGAAGCACTACATCCCTCAGAGCAGCTCCCTGAGCCAACACAGGGAGCGGCACAGAGGGGATACCCCAGAGCAACTTTCTCTGCAAATGAGCACAGAGCAAGAGCCATCGCTTTTCCTGCTCAGCCCCACAATATGAAGTGGATATTCTAAGCACTGCATGAGCCCAGCTTGGAGCAGCCTCCTGCAGGAAGGGGAGAGGGACCGCATCTTCCATCAGGAAGCTCTCTGGGGCAGTGGGACTGTTAGTGCTGCACTTTGCAGCAAAGCTACCGCAAAATCCTGGCACATGCCCAGCTCCATGACACCAACGCTTTGTCCTGCTTGCCTCAAGTACCCAGCTTGTACTTGCTCCCACGGAAAAGCATCCTGTCCCCTCAGCAACGATGCTGTCCACATGGGGCTCTGTGTTGTTCCAGCACTGCTACCTCTCCCCCAGTCCCCAAGTGGAGCTGTGTAAAACATGTAGACTTTTTCATCACTTTAACTTATGGCTGCCCTGAGGGAATGTGCATAAGATTACCCAGCGCTCTTTAAATCAGTCCCAGAACAACCTTTTCCAGCCACTACCAAACAAAAGCTTTTCCAGCAGAGTTCCATTCTTCTTTTCTCTGTAAGAAACCCCTTTTTTCAGACCAGCTCAGCTGTTACACTTGAGTACTAGCTGGTGGAAACACACACAAATACCTGCAACCTCACTGAAATTAATGGAAAAAACTGCCATTAAATTCAAGGAGAGTGGAACAGAATTTTACACCCATTTTTCCCAGGAAGGAAAAAAGGAAAGGAAGGAAAAGATCTGTTGAAGCCCAACTTTAGTCCACACCGAAGCAAAGCTTGATGGCTCTCACATCCCCTGCGTATGACAAATGCTACAGAAGCATGCTGCTGCTCCACCATGATGTCAGAGCTGTAAGGATGCAGTCTGCACTAGGCTAAGCCTTCGACCTACTCTTCCTGTGTCCAAGCTGGCCTGTTACGATACACATTGCTGCCACAGAGATGTAAGCACGGTGCTGGTCATAGGCAGAGCATGGTTTTGTATAGCACTAAATGCTATACAATGTTTTAGCCCAATGCTAAAAAAAGCACAGGGCATGTAGGCACAACATCTACCAAGTATCATCTAACAAGCAAATTCTCAAGGGGTGTGGTGTTTTTAGACTTTATTCTCCTACCAAAATAATTCAGCTACTGACATCTCAGGGCAGGCTTTACAGGGTGAGGCTACGCTCTGTTTCCATTTGGTTTGATGAGGACCAGGGGATGCACTACTCTGCACCCAGTTTGCATCCACTATCACCAGTCCAGAGGACAGCCCAGGCTCTCAGGGAACAAAGACTCTTACACTTCCCCAGAAGCAACCCCCTGTAGAGACCTGTTTGCTCCGTCCTCCCTCTCTCTGATTCTCTCACCCGTAACTGCAGCTTCACACCAGGCAAGTGAATCAGAAATCCCAATACCACATGAGAAGGGGTGTCCCTGCCAGGTAAAGGAGCGCTGTGAATGGGCAGAACTTTATGGCTCCCCTGGGGTGATATCTGCTTACACCAGCCAGAGAGGTTGTTCTTTCCACCAGGACTGATAGGTAGATTTTAGGTGAAATCAACCTAACAGCTCTGCTGCCAACTGTCAGTCCAGCTGTGCAACCACTTTCAGACATCTGACATGATCCCACATACTGGAACTTTAAAAGTTTCCCTTGGTATCAGCTGGGATGGATTAATGTCTAAGGCTCATGAGGATGCCCATCAATGACTGTGCACTACAGCAAGGCCAAGCCACCACTGTCCATTACATGGGGACAATCCTGGGGGCATCTCTAGCCAGTGCTGAAGGACCTCACCAGCTTAGGAGACTATCCATCTGAAGGAATACGACATTGCCATCTGTGTGAGGAGACACATCAGGGTCAGGGCTCCGAGACGACAAGTTGTCCCTACACAGCCAGTGTTGGACCTGCTACGCTTTCATATTTCTATACAAATAGACTTGGAAGCTGCTCACATCAGCATTTAGCTGGAGGAATCCCAGCCAGTGAGCCCACCAGGATAAGGAGAATCAAAGTGTTACTAATGAAGAGCCATATCTCACTCTTCCAAATCCACACTCAAAACAGTGGGATGCAAGAGGGAGGATTTCTCATAAGCTGAACTGCTCCAGCAGGAAATGGCACATTTAACACATCTTTCATGACTTTCTTTTCACCAAATTTCTTTTGTGCCCTCTCCAGAGCTCTGCTGGTGGCAACGGCAGCACGCCATCTCTGTAAGCAGATCCCTTCATCTTCAGGAGCAGCACCATGCACTTCGGCCAAAGCAACCTGGAGCCAGGGTGCCTGCACACACCTCTGCCTGGCTGGTCCCCCGCAGCGTGGCCACAACTGCGTCTCTCCCACTTAGCTCTACAAATCACAGTGGCACCAGATTAAGCCTTTAGCTGTGTTATTTCTTGAGGTTTACTCATCACAAATGTTGACAGTAAGGATCAGCTTTAAGTAACAAACCAGAAAACCAATTCCCTTCTATATACTCAATAAAATCCTGTTGCTTCCTTCCGAAGAAAACATGCTGCACCATGTTATTACACAGGCACAGGAGGAAATCACTCTTTGGATTTCAAAAGTCGGTATTAATGGGCTCAGACTGCAAGAGAGGGTATGTTCATTTTGCAATTGAGTTACTTTCTCTGATACACTCTTGATTCTATTTTCCTGGCAAATCGTGATTGCTAATAAATTGCAATAACGTTGAGTTTACATTATGACTCACAGAAGATTATTTTGGGCAGTAATGACATTCCCAAAGTGGAGGGTCTCTCCAGTGAAATATCTGGCATATGGAAGCAATTCAGTATTTACAGATTCAGATGAAACCTACATATTACTGATGAAGAAACCATATTTTGATAAGATAATAGGCAGCAGTACAAACCAACAGACATATTTCTTCAAGGGAAGAAAATACAAAGCTCCTAACATCTACTAGTAAGTCAAGCTTCACCCAGAGCTTATTGAAGCCAATAGACTGAGTCCTCCAGGCTTCGCCAGGGCTGAAGATCAAGTCTTTACCCTTCCTTGCAACAGGAACATGTTCTGGGTCAGCTTGCTCCATCCCAGAACATTTTATCCTACAATAATATTCCAGCCTCCTGATTATTATAAGCTGAAATCTGTTTATTTCCTCTGATATCTAACTCTCTCTCAGTGTCTCATTTTGAAACCCCCAGGGCAGGTAAGTGGGAATTTTAATTTTATTGCACTATTAGTCAAACTTTTTTTTTTAAAAAAAACCACCACCACACTGTTTACACAGAGCAGCCTTCCTCCTTGATCCCCTCTGGTTTGTCCTTTGCTTCTCAGGCATTTCCTAGCTGCTGTGCTTGGGCTCCACCTTGTCATGTAAATCCAATTTAATTTGCACAGTTCTGCTTGACTGGGGCTGTTTTCTAATAAATTCAAGCTCCATGAAAAATTCCAACCAGGTGATACACTCAGAGGCAGCAGCTCCTAATGCAGTATGTGGTAAGGATCCTCAAAACACGATCTAAGAGGAGGCAGGTGGTTTTCAGGGCCAATCAGCCTTTTACTTCTAATATTGACTTTTAATTACCAACAGCTAAACCTTGTTTTTCTATATGATCCATTGCTGCCTCAAAATTCATTTTGTCCTGGGGTTATTGACACAGTTGGAAAACTTACTATGTTTACTTTTTTGAGAAAACAGTTTATTTTTCATGCATTAATTTCAAACTAAAACTGTATCCATGCTCATACTGCAAGCTCTAATTCTGCTCTTCACTAGATTTTGGACTTCTTCATCCCTAATCCTTAGTAGGGAGTTGTCTTCAGAAACCTCTAGCACAGAGATGACAGCATACAGGAAACAAGGATGAAGGAGATTTATTTTATGGTTTTACTACTTTTGCTTCTCAGTGGGTGAAGTTTTGTGAATACTCAATAGACTAAAGAGCAAAAATCCTCTTTACAAAAGGGGGGATGGTTGAGTCTATAATCCCCAGTACAACACCCTGAGTTAGTATCCAGCACGACATGAACTGTGTGGCAATAGAAACAAGTGAGCACCGTGCTCTGCCCAGCCTAACACAAGCCAGGAAATTAGGGTCCAAAAATCCCCTTCTGCTCCAGGCAGAGTCTGGGAGGCTTCGGTGCCTCTGAACAGAGGAAGGCCCTTTGCTTCATGCCTCACATTTCAGCGCAGGCTGGTGCCTCCCCACAAAAACCCAATTTCAGCTGTGGGCTCAGCCCTGAGCGCAGGTTAGGCAACGCATGTGGCTTGCGACCACCAAGCAACCACTGCTCCACCTCGCCCCTGAACTGGGTTTGATCCCCTGCGAAATACCTCCAAAAATAGCAGCATTACATACCTCAGGTACAAGAGGCCAGCTTGAGGTTTAGGTGGCATTTAATCTACTCTCCTGGGCAAAAAAATAAAATAAAATAAAAACACAACCGAAAATCCACAAAACAAAAGAGCCTTAGCTTTTGTTCCACTTGGTCGATAAAAACTGAAAAATACTCCTCCAACAGCTTTATAAATAAATACAGGTCACCACGACAGCTCAGGTGATTTATTGGCACTTAACATTATGAGGGTGACAGAAAGCACTGCAATAGTTAAGTACCACGGTCATGGCCATTATAAACATTTTTTTTAAAGGGGTTTATTACAAAGCCGTAAAAGTAAGCTCTAGGCTAGGAGCTGGCATGTGAGTTCTCTCTACCTTTGAAGTATTTATTGACATTAGAAATCTGGAAGGGGAAAAAAAAAAATCAATTTGGAAACTATGGTTTCATCAGACTTTGAACGGCAAGCGTAAAAAAAAGCAAGTAGATAAGAAAGGGGAGGAAGAAGAGAGGGCACAGTACTGTTAAGATGAATAATGCTCAGCAAATCATTTGCCAGGGAGATCTTTTTGGTTCACCTTTTTCCATCCATAAGTGACTCACAAGGCAGTGGTTTCTACAAAGTTTCTCCGTCTTTCAAAATATTTGCTCAGCCATTTCCATGCAGTTATTGGTGTGTAATTTACAGCTTTTCACAGCAGGGAATGCAAGTCACCCTGGGGGACAGCATGCCATTGAGTGCTGCTAGGAAAGCTGCAGCTCTCTGCCTGGCTCCCTGCTTTCACCGGAGGAAGAATTTGTATCCAAGTGGCTCAGCCCTGCCAGGTACACATTGGCAAGAGCAAGGGGTAAATCCCACCTGGCCTGATTCTCCAGCCAGAGAGCTTCAGAAGTCTGGTCCAGGTAGGAGGGGGCTGCTTCTCCATTCCTGCAAGTACTCGCCAAATGCGGGTACCTCTCAGATGTCAAATCCAGAAGGGACCATTATGAGCTTCCTATACAAGAGGGGCCATGCCATTTTTTGGTTAAATACATTTGGTTAAATGCCACCACAGCATTGCTCTTGCTTATCAGCTACCTGCACAGCAGCACGGTACCATGAATAGGGCACACTGGAGCACCCCTGGGAAGACCCATGCTCAGTGGTACCTTTAAAGCTGGTTATAGAAAAGGGTTTCATAGAAAACACTTAGGAATGGCGTTGCCACCCAGGAGGACAGCAAGGGAAAGTTAACTCCTCCATTAGCACCACCCAGGGTTGCACTCTGAGCACGTTGCAGCTCAGCATCCCATTTGGATGGCTTGTGTGTACCCACCTGCACTCACCACATCACTGAGCCCTGGATCAGAGAAGCCCAGTTCAGTCAAACAAGCAGCTTTCTTCATTAATCACCTCACTCCTCCAGGAAAAACCCCACAGTGAAACCTACTTGGATGGGAGAAACTATCTGGAAAGTCAGCTTGGAACATCTCAAACCAGTAAGGTTTGGTGAAGATGAACCACGCCTTGAACAGGCAGCACAGGAGAGGAGACACCCTGATTTACACCAGCTGGCAGCTTGGCCTTACACCCTGGGAAGTTGATGCTATTTTCGTCTGCCCTTTTCACAGCCACGTTCACCACTGAAATCCTCCCACATGCTGAATTATGGGCTGGATGGATGAGTCCAGCTTGAAGCAGATGTTTATCTAATTTGCTTCCACATGTTTTTAAACATTTCACATGTAGGAAAACGATAAAAGCAAGAAGATTAAACATGGATGTCCAAAGTCTAATTAACATCCCCACTGGTAAGCTGGGTGTGTTTTATCTTTAAAACTGAGTGACACCAGCTTCCTTTGTAACACGCATGAATCCCAGGGGGAAACGATCAGAAATAACATATTGATGTTGTTAAGAATAATTTATTATTATTATTATTACTGTTACAAAGCTTTGGTGAATCAACTCAGTAAGACCAACACAACCTCTGTGAATTAGTTAAACTCTATTTTAAGGTCTTGAATAAGACTTTGATGGGACTGAGTGTAAACTCCTACATATGGGTGAGATGCAATTAAGGAATTTTGACAAGGGCATTTGATTGACCCAGAAAATCCATGCATCAAACTGTCATCATCACCAAATGTGCGTGCCTCAGATTTTCCAGTTCAGCAGGGTTATAGAACATTAGGGCTTTTTATGTATTTAAAGTGCAAGTTAAAATATAATTATAATATAAAAATGTTATAAAATAAAAAGCTTACATTTTACAAGCTCACCACACTGGAAAATTTGAGGCACAATAATCTTCTCTATAGCGGTCTCCATATTACAGTTCCAAGTTCCTCACACCTTGTAATATAATTAAGCATCGTCCTGAATGCTTTGTTGCACTTCAATTTTTGCAGACTATCATCAGAAACGGCTGATCAGGCTTCGCTCTCCAAACATCCCAACACTTGGTGGCTTGGAAATAGACTGCTCTGAAAGCAAGTGTGAGAAGTGAGCCCTAGGGGTAGCTTTGGCTCTATAAACTAACTGCATACACTGTAAGAGAGAAGGGACAAAAATATTTTCTTCCCAGATGCAAATGTGCAGGCAGGTGCCAAAAGTTTCCAACTACATGACTTTATCTGGCCTGGTGACAAAATAAACCCCTGTGTAGGAAGATACAGTAGTTCTAAGCAATAGGTTAGGGGTTTCAGTTTAAGCAAGGCCTAAATAAGTTCTTTATCAGAGGGAACAACACTTATATATATATATTCTTTAATAAAATGTTGGTCCTCAGGTCATGTGTCTGAACTGTTTTCTTTTTCTGATGTTCTAACAGTTCTTTCAGATGTTCATGTCCTGCAGCTGCAGTTCCCATGTAAGCACGGTCCATGCTGCCAATCCTGTGGCAAAGGGATATTAGCACCTCATGGCCACTTGTCGCAAATTGGTTACTCTTTGGCTCAGGGGCTTGCACATCTTTGAACATCTGGGCTGAAGAGGTTAGTGAATTAAATCAAACCAAATGCACCTCCTGATAATTACAGGAAATTCTAGACATGGTAGAGATTCTTTGGTTGAGTGATCGATTGACAGATGCAAGATGTGTGCATGTCAAAATCTCTCCAGTTGTGAGCCTAGGGCTTGACTAAAGGAGCGTAGAGGATGTTTGGAGTATGGATTAAATAATTCTGCACCATAAGAACACCCCATCCTCTCTATTCGTTGTTGTTGTCTTTCCTCCAGGCTCTGTGGGTTGGATTATGCAAGCAGAGCACAGTTGCCTCTCAGGACTCATAGCCCACAGCTGTGATGAAATCAAGTCTTAAATTCTCAGGGACTGTATGGTCCATGATGTTGACCTGGAAACCAAGGGATGAAGTGGAGAAAAGGACAGAAAGGTTGTGCTGTCCTGCCCAGATAAGGAAGAGACTAAATGGGTCTGACTGTGGGGGCAGGGAACATGTCCCAGACCTGGTTCCCCCCATATATGTGCTGACTCCATGCCATTCCTCCATAGGTTTGGGATTTCTTTGTAAGGAGATCCAGGAAGGTGGGCGAAGAAGAGCTACAAGAGGCTTCATTATGACTCAAGTTCTGAATGCTGTCCTGTGCTATGCACTGGCTGTATCCCTTCTCGATTCAGCCCCCAACCGATCCTGAGACAGGAGGGACTACAAGGGTAAGGACCATCCCTACTGCATCTCTTGGGACAACTCAGAGGGTGGACACAACACTGCTAACTTAGCTGCAGGTGGCTGCGCAAAACTGGGTGCACCTTGACAACTTAGAATAGATAAAAATAATCTGCAGCATGTCCAGGGCTGACTCTTAGGTGTTAGGGAGGGCCACAAGGAATGATATTCAGATTTTGGAAGATTGAGTGGAACGTTCCAGTTCTTCCCAAAATATACAGTGGAAATATTTGGGCTCAGAGCAAATGGCTATAGCCAGGGCAGCAAGAGAAACAGCACTGAGTCCTAGCGCTGGCAGTGCTAGAGAAGTTGAGAGCCGACTCAGAAAGCAAATTATCTTTCATGCTGCCGATCGTTACGTCCTCGCCTGGCCTTTGTTAATGCATTTCACTAGTGTACTGAAAGCCAAATCCCCAGCTACAGGTCAAGCCAAAGAGAATGGGCTTGAACGTGGGGAGACTGGCAACAGAAAAGTTTCTCCAAACACTTACTGTGGGCCAGAGGTGAGCTGATCTGTGATTATTATTGCAGGCTGGGAGGCGTAGTGTGCTTGGCAGCTGCTGTTTCCATCTGCTTGCATGGGCTGGATGGGGGAAACCAGAAAGGCAATTTCATCCATGCCACCACCTCCAGCCACCCATGGGCCTGTTGAGGATGGTTGCCTCCTGAATAGATAAACCTCCCCGTGGGACAGCCTTTCCTGGTTCTTTGTCCCTTTGCACAAGAGGTCAGCTTTGCTGACGAAGGATTTCTCACAAGGACATTACAGCACCAAGAATCACAGGACAGAACTATTTCTTTTCCCTTGTCTGCTTACTCTATTTCACTCAAACCATCATATGGAATTTTTTAGTGTTTTGTTCAAAAACTTGGATGAAAGACAGTGAACTGCTTCCAGGCTGAACTGTAGTTGACTATGCACCTCTGGATAGTCTATGTACATTTCAGATGACGCTATAAAACAATTAGTTGCTAATAATCTAAATTTTAGTCCAGTTAAGGTAACAAACAGACTACAATTGGTATCCCATCAAGATGCCACCAGCTTCCTGGGCCCACCAGGGCACTGATGAAGACAAAGCCTCTCCTCAGATTAACATCAACGCATTTAAGACCAGTCACATAAGACTACACAAGGTATTCCTTCAATTTGTGGGAATTTAATCCTAGCATCAGCCAGAAGACCAGCTGCTCTTTTCCTTTTGGCCTTTGCTATATCTAAGTATGGGTTAGCAAGAGGAGCTTCAAACAACTTATTACAAAAGGGGCACTGTGTTTTGGGGCATGTCCCACAGTACCACCCTTCTCATCAAATTAGGCGATCAACCGAAGCAGGCCCAGAGCTGATTTTAGGGCCATGAGTCCAAATTCCCTTCCCACGGCAACCAGTCATAAAAGGAAAAACAGTCAGTATGTGTCCAGGGAGCACGCCCAAGTCCCACTGTGTGGGCATCACCACGGGCTTACTCCAAAGAAATGTGGTGGTGATGTTATTTATGAAATGAGCACTGAGTTTTCCCCACCCTCACTGTTCAATTTTAGTATTTTTGATCATCAGGCAGGAAAGTATAAATAAAATCCACTTAATGTCATAGTCATTTTTCAAGCAGGAAGTCACACTGGTTGACACCCAGCCATTAATTTGACATGGGGTAGTAAAATCATTTGATTCTGCTAGCAGAATTTTATAGGAATTAACCAGTCTTAAGATTTATGGTCAACATATTGCTTTCACTGTAAAGACTGGTATTAAAAAAAAAAAAAAAAGAAAAAGAAAAAAAAAAGAAAAGGAGTATCATCATTACTTATTGTAAAGGGATTTTTTGACTATGGAAACAGTCACTTAGGAAACCTTTGTTTTTCTGTACACCACCACTACCACCCCCCATTTTACTCTAATTTAACAAAAATTACATAGAAAGGTATTTTAGGGGAAGCAGATGTTGTAAGGGGCATAGAGAAATGGACGTTTTTAGTGGTGTGTGAACTTTGCTCCCAAAGAAAGAACAAGCACATGTGCTACAGCCAAAGAGATGGTGGCCATAGTTCAAGTCTCAAAAGGTTTGTTATTGTCTAGTTATCTGATGAAAACCGAGGTGGTCATGGAGGTCTCTGGGCCTGATGAACACCTTCAGCCAGGCCAGGCAGAAGGAAGGATGGAAAAGGCTGTAGCTGGTTGTCATAACCACATGCCCTAATCCAGTCTCACTCTTAGCACAACCACCACAGGCCACTGAAGGACTCCTGTGGACTAAGGCTCTGGATTGCTTCCTCCTAGCCCAATCTGCAAAACTTGACCAATGCACAAGATAGGACTCCAGTTAAGCAAACAGTTTACATGCATTAGGACTCTCTCCCCAAGTACAAGTTTGCAGCTCACACTCTAAATCATAGGTGTATTAGAATAACAAATGCAGTTGTGTGCGAAGCGGCGGTGTGTGCGGAGGGGAACCGTGCCAACTAGTAATTGTGTACATTTTTCCTTGCAGCAGGCTCCAGCCCCAGATGGCAGCAGAGCGGGGCTGTGCTATTCCCCACCCTCCCACCAGCCACCACTGAGATTTTCCCTCCAGCTGGGGGGAAAACGAAGGGCGGGCGGCTGGAAGCACGTAGAGATCCTTATCGCACCGCAGTCAGTAACACCACATCAAGCAGTGTGCCTGATGTATTATGCCACCCTCTTGAGATGAGCCAACTGACCCAAGCCTGTGCTCACAGCTCCGCCAGCTTCCCAGACAGTGTCACTCCACCAGGGACCAGCTCCTTACACCACCACCTTGCTCCTTCATGCTCAGCCGCTGTCTGGCTCACTCAGCCTTCACTCTCGTTTTCCCAGTGCTACCTAAAACACTACAGGGAGGGCAGGGAGATCTTCCCAGCACCTCCAGACAGGAGCTGAACCTGGAAGCTTGCATGACCAGTCTGGAGTCCCTGGGAAGGGATGAGCTGCTAGAAAAGGATGGCAGATGTCAGAACAATCATCCTTGTTCCTTTGGGTCAGGCCCCATGGCCAGATGCACCCAGCTGTGAGCCACCTTCGGCACAAGGAGCACTACAACAACCAGTGCATCCAAATTTGATCGCTACAGGGTCTGAACTAATTAGGTGAGAGCCAATATTTATTATTATGGGCATAGCTGTGCATTAACAGGCTCAGGTGGCTTCTGGCTTACATCCCATCACCTTGGAGCAAGGTGCAGCCAGTCCAGATCTGCAGAGCCAAAAGCTTATTGCTGTTCTCCTGTCTGCATTGCCTCTGCGATGCTTCATGGCCTCAGTCGAAATTCCTGCACGAACCAACTCACAGTGAGAGGGCCTCTGCACCAAGGAGATTTATATGCTCGACAGCAGGAGATTTTGGGGGAGCAGATGTAGAGAGAGAGGGTCATGCAAGGTCACATTGCAAATATATGGCAGAAGCAAGAACGTAGCCCAACTGAACTAAATTCTCACTCAATGGCAAAACCACCAGACCATCCTTCCTCTTAAGAGATTTTCCATGCCCTAACAAGCCTGGTGAGGAACTTAATGACATCTGCGTGCTCTTGCCTGAGCAAGGACCTCATGATTTGGCTGGACGCCATGCAAAAAAGATGTCCAAAAGTTATGAAAATAAAGGTATTTATCTTCATTGTTAGAAACAGAGACTGAGCCTTTTATTTCTCTCTCTTGGAGGATTAAGCTCACAGATTTACAAAGAACTGGTTGATTACCAAAATAAATACATCGCCATGCCAATTTATAGGACACAAATGTAGGAAACCCATCCAACCAAATCAGGCAAAGTGTAATTCATGTGAGAGTCCTCAGCATGTGCTAAGGGCACAGTGCATGTGGAACAAAGTACATAGGGAAAACATGCTAGAAACCTCTATCTGCGGGAACAATTCCCAGCGCAGCATACAATGGAGCTATAAAATAAATGGCTTGGCTCTCCACTGGAAGCAAAGCCCAACTGTTCTCAATGAGAAGGAGGATCATGTATCTTTATAATGAGAATTCAGTCATTTTTAAATGTTGGCTTTGCTCATATCACCACCAAATCTGTCTGCAGAGTTGACAGGCTGCAGACTTCATTTGGATTTCTAACTGTGATTATACATGGCAGTGATGGATACCACAGGGTTTCCAGGGGCTTAGGGTTTAGGGCTGGCTTTTGTTTTTCAGTTGTTTGGGGCTTGGAATTGAGGGGGCTGTTGGGGTATTTTTAGTGTCACTGTCCAATGAGGCTTAAAGAGCTCTTTCCTCATTTTAATAGTTCTGATAATGCACAGAGATGAAAGCAGAGCCTGAACAAGTTCTTTATATTGGCAAAGCTGCCCCTTCTGCGATGAAACCCAAGAGCAGTTTCTGCTTTCAGTGCTCAGTGAGATGGAGCAGAACATGTTTACTGAGGCTGAACATACCATTGCCCTCAGAGGTGTAAGCACCGCCCTCTGCAGCAAAGGTGATCCTCAGAGCACTAAAACATCTGCTTGCTCAGTAAAAAAACAACCCTGAAACCACATTAACATTCACCAGTGTGGCACATTCAGGAGTTAAGGGAACTTTCCTCTCTGTTGTTTCCTACAAGGCAGAATCATTTTCTATAACCAATAGCATATACAGGAGTAGTGCATTTCTCAACCAGATCAGCTCCTTTCAGAACCCAAGCTGAAGAAACAGTTGTCAATTTTAAGATGTGGTAGCCTTCATGCAAGGCTTAAACCCATATTTGGAAGCTGTTCTTCCCCAGTCCTGCCATCAACCTCAGACTGGAAGGCTATAGGCAAGCACAGCACTTGTATTACAGTGGGATGCAAAGTGAGAGACTCTATAGCAGCCCAGTGCAGCAATGTCCAAGGCTTTACAAGAGACAGGCATGGGTAAGGTATTTGCAAATTTAAAACTCAATTTCTCCAAATTTTTCTCCTACTGTTAAGACTAAAGAGCAGAAGGTTGTCTGATTGCTGCTGAAGAAACCAGGTAAATGCAATGATCACCAGGAACCACAGCCTGGTCTCCAATGGGAAAACCAAGAGGCATAATTTCAACTTCTACAAGGCTGTCGTCCATGTATCCTGGGGAAAACATTACTGCATTTGTGACAGAAGACACTTGGAAAGCAGCAACCCACATTTTAGGCTACTTTGAGGTGCTGTCATGCAGACTAGAGTTTGGGCATGTGTGAGAAAGCGGTGGTTGACCTGACTATTGCTGCACTGAAGACAAGTTAAATGCATCCGAATCAGCGAACTGATGACACGTATCAAGTCCACAGCATGTTCCTTGCAAGCGGACGTGAAGCGGCTCAGAGAACTGCTTCAGATCAGTTGCCAAAAACAAGTGTGCTCAGTTGAGCTGATCTGGCATGCTGCAGGGCTGGGTTTCAGCAAAGAGGATCTCTCCCATACTTCAGAGCATTGTGTGGTCCAAGGCACACCAGCTCTCCACAGGAGCTGAATAACACCTTGGGGCTCCAGTCCACTGTGGCCTTCAGAGCAGCAATACATGGCCAGGTAACGTAAAAGCAGCTCAGGAACATCTAGACCACACCACAATCCTTGCAGTGATGGGAACACACTAAGATGCTGTTCATTCTTCACGCAGGGGTGGAAGGCTGGATGCAATGCTTCTGGGACTCCCATCCCTGCGATGGATATCAACCTGCCACTACATTGCTAAAAAAATTAAAGGCAATAAGGACAAGTCCACACTTCAAAGCAAACTAAAGCACAGATTCCCCAAAGTTCAGCAGCAGCACTGTTGGAGCACAGCTATATTGCTCTCAGTACCCCAGCTAAGTGCTGCTGTGGCATAGACCAGCTGCAAATGTTTTATAAAGGAAAGTGCACAGCAGAGCCAAGCAGGGCTCCGGCTCTCCTCAGCAGCATGCCAACCCCTTCAACCCAGCACTCCTGCCTCAGCTTTAGCCATCTGTGCAGAGGCCTCGAGGCCAAAATGAGAGGAGCCTTCCCAGTTGCAGCTTTTGGAGGAGGCCAAAGTCTCTATACGTTGTGAGCTGTGAAATATATGAACTCCCAGGCTTTACATGAGCCTCACTCTTCTGTGCAATATCATATGGCTTTCAGATTTGTCTGCCCTGTCCACCTCTCCCATGTGTTTCCAATAATTGCTTACATATGGAGGGGTTTCTCTTGTTTGCCCTTAGAAGGGACATGCTGTTGTTCCCCCTTCTTAGATGAGACTACAGACGTACACATCATTTTTATTGGTGTATTTTATTGCCCCTACTTCTTTACAGCACACGCCACCGGTCTCCCCAGCCTTCATTTTCAGTCCACTGCTTGCCCTTGCCTCTCTGTTAGGTCTCCTCATTCCCCATCTTTCTCAGTTGAAACAGGGGCCCCTAATTAAGAGAATGCCTTATAAATCTCTCCGCATCCAAATAAGATCCAGAGCCTGGCTGGGGAGACAGATCTGGAGACAGTGGGTAGGTCTGGCATTCCTCATGTTGCACACAGGCTTTCTTTAGCATCGCTCTGCTTGGCACGTGAGGTTTGGTCTCAGCACCAGCACACACTGCCAGTGCTGAGACCCAACCTCACGTCCCCACTGCTTGCTTATAGCAAGCAGCTAGGAGAGGGGTGGGCTGGAGATCACCCACTTGGACCCCAAAACCTTGGTTATGCAGAGTGAAGACCCAAAATGGGATGCTGACCCTGCAGGAGAGGCAGCCCCTTCATCTAGGGCTTTCTTGCAGGACTCCATGGTGCACTCTGGTATGACAGATGGGTAGCAATCCCTCCCTTGGAAAGCTGGGGGATTCAGTTCTCTCTCAGAGAGATGGCCAGCAGACCCTTGGGTCAGGAGGTAAGCTGCATTGAGAGGTTCTTCTTCCTCTGCCAGGGCATATCCTACTCTCAAAACCCTTCAAAGCAACCTAAAGCCAGGATGGCTATTCCTGCTATGAAGCCCTGCCTGGAAACGGCTTTGTGCCCAGTTTCACACTGACTGGTGCAAGGCAGCTCCTAGCTCAGCTCACCCATCCCATAGCTAGCCCACCACCCAAGGCCCCACAGAAGCATCCCAGAGGCTTGCTCTGGTTTAGGGCTCCTGGGTTGCTCTCTGCTCTTTCCATCGATGTTGTGTGTACAGAGGGAACACGGGTCTTAACCCAGCAGGATCACCCTGCTGAGACAGCAGTCTGTGATTTAACATGCACATCACCCAAATTACATGTCTAAAGCAGAAGGCCCGAGTATGGCATTCAAAACTCACAGTAATACCAAGCACCACACCAAAAACCTGCTCCTGGTGGAAGAACGATGCTGGGAGCACTGTAACTCAAAAAGCACAAAGGATAATAGTGGCCCGAGACAGAAAAAAACCCACCACACTAAATCACCACGTTACTTTTGTCCATGCTTGCCTGCAGCCCTGACTTTTGATCAATACTGTGCCTGCCCAGAGACTTAAGCTCAGCCTCCAGTGGTGTCTCTGCATTACACTCACACACAATAATTTCCTCGGTGTACACATCACTGGAAACACAGCTGGTGCCAGAATTCCCCAATACCAAATCCCTCCTTGGGCCAGTGCCCAGTACTCTGAAAAGGCCGTCAACATCTGGAAGCAGTGATACTGCACATCTGTGAGACCCTCTGAATTACAGGATGGAGCGAGAACTACCTACAGGATTACTTATGTTGATAATTAAATCCCAAATAGAAGGACACTAGACGTATTCACCTTCCCTAACACCGTAATGCTTGAACTATCACATGACCCGTATGCAACGCTGCTGCTGTAAACAACCCTTGGGGTAGAAATAGATGGGAATTTTGCTTGCACTTGTAACAGAAGTGCAGCTGGAGAGGCTAAGCAGGTAGGATAAATCTAAAGAAAACATCCCTAGTTATCAAGGGACTGATTTTGAGTCTCTTATTCATGCAGAGTAGTAACAAAGCAGATCATTGCACTGGTTATCAGCATGACTCAGGGCACTAGATCCAGGCTTTAACCACAACCAGGACCTCTGTGGCCAAACCAGGGTCATATACAGCTTCTCCAGGCTTCCCACAAACTTGAGAAATCCATTTACCCCCTCAGGCTTCACAAGACATGGCTTTTCTACTATACCCGGCAAGATACCTTCATGCTTCTAACATACTGGTTTTCTGGATGCCTGGTACAGAGCCCCACAGAAGAATAGCCTGTGGTTTTAGTTGGGTTGGAAACATTCCTTATTCATAATTCTGGCATAATTTAAACCACAACATACAAGATACCTTGCTCCAAACCATGTGACACTGTATCTTTAATGCATTTTCTTTCTTTAAGTCATTTAGGTTTTTACTACTAATGAAGTCCTGATTTCCTGGCAGCAGGGTCAGATTTAGCAGAACGAAAGAAAAGGCGAGAGGGACTGTAAGCCCTCCCTGCTATTCCCCCATCAGCACTGCATCAGCATCGCCCAGCCTGTGCCATGGCAGAGGGGCTCTGCTCAACACCACACCCCACTTCCCAGCTTCGGCCTGGCCTGGCCAGATTTTTGCAGACACTCACATACACACATCACTTCACATGCCTGAGAAACCCCACTGACACCAGTGAGGCTATTCGGGCACCTGATGCTAACTGCTGTGCTGGAGTTTCAGGGATTGGTGACAGGAATTTTATAAAGTCAACCAAGAGTCAGAGGTGTCAAAGAGAATTTAAAAAAGGATCTACTTCAGCTGCTGCATTTGTGTACTAACATCTCCCACTTGGCTCCAGGGCTATGAAAATCAAAAGAGGCATTACTTAATTTTTATGTATTTGTCTATTCTATTTACATTCTTTATGCAAAATTCACCCCTTGATAGCCAAGATCAGGGATCTTAATCATGCCAGCTACCCCAGGAGCTCGGGAAAATGTTTCCCCATGGTGATTCTGAACAGAAAAGACATCTAGACCAACAAAACACTGTTGATACAGGCTATAAAGTAGCAGAAGCCACCTGTACACACTACAAGAGACATTCTGCTGGACGTGATATACACACTACAGACAGATAACAATTTGCAAAGAACAACATTTGCAACTGTAACATGAAACACAAGGTAATGAGGCTTTCTGACACTCATTTCTTTGATCTGAGACCTAGGCTCATTCTAGTTATTTTCTAAGTCATCACGGATAAATACTGTTCTGCATTTTCAATGACCCCAATCAAAAGCTTTTCCAAAATCAGAAGCTCACAGGACCGTGGTGCAGTAGCCTTCAGGAATAAATTTTGGAGAGGGTGAGGCAGATTTTTGCTCTTTTGCTAGTGAATAAGCCCATTATGTGGACACCCAGTATTGAGATGATGAGAGATCTGGGTTCAAAACGAGGTTTTTGTTTTGCTGTAAATCCTATTTATGGCTTAGGGTGCAGCTGATACACCGTTAGCTTTTATTTCATTGATAATTCTGTGATTGTAGTTGAAACCTTGCAACTTAATGAGCTGATGTTATTACTCATACTGTGTGGCCATCTGGAACCAGTTTGGCCAGAGAGCCCAAAGCACCAAAAGCCACCTGTAATGCATTAAGCCTCAGCCCAGTACCAGCTCCGTGGATTTGAAAAGCCAGGCCTGCATAAATACTAACCTGTGAGAATGTAATTGGAGAAGTGATATTTAAGAACTTAGAGTTTGCCAGAAATGCTCATTCTCAAGGGAATGTATGCAGAGGCTTAAAGTTTAAAGCCAAGCGGTGTTTAGTTTCAACATTGTGAATCAAGAAAAATCATTGCATATGGATGTTGTTGAACTGTCCAAACCACTAGGTCTATCCAAACAGGCCAAGCTATGCCAGTGATTTTCAAAACCAAGGTTCCCTCCTAGCACCTGAGCCTCGCTTTGCACATGTTGCTTATTACTGAGGTACCACCTTGAGACATTCCTCCAAAGGGACTGAAGAAACAAGGGGTAAATGCTTTATAACACTTTATAGTCACAAAGAACACACGACTGCCACAAACACCAAGAAAAAATAATCACTACTGAGATTTCACGTATACAACAGACAGCACCCAACAACTTGAAAAGGCACAAAACAGCATCTAAATATCCCAACAAAACATTCTAACAAATATCATGATCAGATATGAGCTGCTGTTGGGCCAAAAAAAGAGGTGGAGTAACTTCATTACCTGCAAGTCCCTGCTCTGTCCTGAGCAGTCCCATCCTTGGTGGCTGTCTCCTGAGAGAGGGCTTGAGCTGGAATTACTGGTAGCTCTAGCACTGGTACACCAAAAAGGTAGGCTGCATTGGCAGAGACATAAATTAGCGTGGCTCCTCTCTGCTAATTAGCTCATTGCTCATTGCTGATTTTCACCAGGGATGTGAGTCACTACTCAGATTTCAGAGATCTGAGTAAAATAAAATTCAAGTGAAATACCTTTTTTTGCTCCTGATTTTTCAAAATCTTGTTGGCATTTCAATGGTGAAAAATATACTGGGAATTGCTTAAATGTTACCTAAAGCCCTGGTTCAGTTAAAGACAAATAAAGCTGTGACGCTTCAAGGTAGGGGTGCAAATTCAGAGAAAGAGAGGTGGCTCAGCCCTTGCAAGGGTTTTAATTTATTTTCTTCCCCTGTTTGTCCTGCAAAAGGAGAATTTATAGAGCAAATATAAATGGTTGTCTTCTTCTACCAAACTAACATTGGGCAGAGAACTCAACCAAATCTCCGTATTGTTCCTATTCATTCAACTACAGATACTTCATAGTGTAACCATTTCCAACCACAAGCCTTCAGAAATGCTCCCCTGAAAGCAGGACATCATAACTGTGTCTCTTAATACCAGCGGAATGAGCCCTCTTCTATCTGAACTGCCGCATCCCCAAGACTGGGCTCCTTTGCACTGTGTCAGAGTGGTGACATGAATTTCGGGGAGAGAGGTTTTGCAAAGGGTAATTCAGAGCATGGCTGGTCTGGGCCAGCCCTGGTTTGGTTTAGCAATTGGGAGTGCACTTTGTCAGGGATGGCAGCTGTTTCTCATACTTGCAACAAGTGGCCAGTTTTTACCAGGGAGCAATTAGGACAACAGAAATACAACGGGATAAGGAAAGCAGCCCAGCTGTGTAGTCCATTTTCCAGCATCTGCAAAGGGTAAAGTAAGTTTTGTTCTCAACAAGAAGCAAGTGTCAGTGAAGACCTCGCAGTGGACTCATGCAAAATACTTGTCTGCAGCAGTGTGACTGCTGGAGCACATGGAAGCAGGAAACCAAAGCCATAAAGAAGCACATTATGTGCTTAGCAATAATTACAACATGGTCCAGAGGGCCAGCCAGAATGGAGAATTTGCCTTTAAGTGAATTTTTTTTTTCTTTTTTTTTTTTTTTAATCTGTAAGAATTGTTGAACTGGGGAAATAAAAAGTACCACTTGCTTTTCCTAGGCTGTGTTTGTAGAATGTGTGGACACCTCTTCAGAAACACTCCGTTGATGAGTGGACAATGGCTTCATTGGAAGAAGAGAGAAGAATACATGCTCTTTCTTTCAATGGCCTCGCTCACACCCCCATGATGGAGTCATTTTCCATTGAGCTTCAAGACCTCCCCAGATCACAGTTAGACTTGGAGGCTGGTAAAATGTACTGAGTCCAAACTTTCTCCTAAAGGAAGTCTACTTCAACAAGACGCCACTTTTTCAAAAGTGCTTAGTCCCACTGACTTCCACCTGAAGCTTTTTGAAAACCAAGAGAGGAGCTCCAAAGTTATCCAGAACATCTCATTTATGAAGTCTCCTTTATATAAGGTATTTGGAACTAATGTTTAATGTGGAACTGAAATGGTTGACTTTTTCTGCACAAGCAGTTACCTTTTCTCATGATTTCCCAGTAACACAATGACTAATGCAGCACACACCTGAACGGGGTGGGAGCAGAGCACGATGTGACAGAAGATGTGTGTGTTGTAACAGACAGTGCCCATGGGGAATCCTCTTCTCTCTCCAGTAAATACAGGCCTGTTTGAAGACACCATTGATGCATGAGCATTTTGTCTTAAAGGAGAGCCTTATGTGTTTCACAAGGTCCATGTAAGCACAGAAACATGGTACTTGTGTGAAAAAACACATTTTGTTCAGCATCGTGTGCATTTTACCAACTCAAGATACATTGCAAAGACTCAGCATGGCCAGCATCATCCAAACCTCAACTATCACATCCATCTGTCTTGCCTGGAATTCGTTTGTGTTTTATTTATTATTTTTTTAATGCATTTTAGTGACAGGAATTAATCCGTTTTTGATGAAGGCTGGAAGTACCTCTTTTTGTACCTCTTTTTTCTCCCTGCATAATCCTGAAGTGCTTTGAAATTCACAAACAGTCATAAAAAAAAAAGGGCCAAGGAGAATTTTTTCTGATCTGGTTTTGATATAAGTGATGCAATGCAATATAGAAGAGCATCTACAGAAAGCCCACAATAACAGCGAAAACATGAAGAGGTTTGATTTTAAACCCCAAAGTGTGGTGGATATATTAACCTGGAGTTGGGGAGAGGTCATTCATTCCTCACACGTAGATGTTTTCCAATCCCATCCCTGCCTGGAAAACGCTCCAATCTTTTCCTCCCCCCATCCCCATGGCCAGGTAGGGCCTGCAGCGGAGGCAGCACATGCCGGGGCCATGCCCATGGAGAAGAGGGTTGTCCCCTGGCCATGTTGACCAAAGCCTCTGAGACCCACCACAGAACACGGGAAACAAAAACAAATCCCAAAAGAAGGGCTGAACTTCCATGTGGACGTGTAGAAGACGGATCTGGCAGCTGCTTACTTTTCATTTATTTTCTTTGTTCTGTGTCAGAATATAGTACGATACAACTCTTTCTGGCTTGCAGACATAAAGCCTTTTTTTGTGGGACAGTAGATACTTATTTTTCATGATTCTTCAGACACTTTTTTTTCCCCCAGCAGATTTTTCAATATTTTGTGGTGGGCTTTTGAGTAATTCAGAGCTTAAAACTGTCTAAGGAATTTTTCTTTGTAATAGTTCTTCGTGGGTTGACTTCCTGCAAACATACTTGAGTGAGAGCTCCATCAAAAGTACTAGTATCTCTTAAGTTATCTGGAGGTTAGGATGGGAGGATTAAAACCCACAAAAATTTTGAAGGTTTCACAAAAGCATTTAGAAAAGTTACTGAAAAATCCCCAGTATTTTCTGGGAAATAATGTATTTTTTTAAAAAGAATTCCATGTTCTACCTTTTCCCTGAAATGTATTTGTGGCTTGGACTGTGATAGAACTCTCTCTCGCCAGAATTTTGTTAGTCTGAGCATTCATAATGCCATTTACATGGAGGCAACAGGAAGAAATACCATATCATCCCCTGCGATTGCTGCACGCTGTTGGAAACCTTGGGCTTCTACCCTACCTTGGAACCTCCTGATCAGCCCTACTTCTTCCCTACTTTCTATTTAAAGTCATTTTCTTCCTCTGAATCTTTTCATTCTTTCTCGATACCTCATCTGAGATGGGCATCCCACACATGCCTACATGTCATTTCCCCAACCATGGCAGCATCCTCCCAGCCTCCTCTATTGCTATTCCACCCATGTTTCTTTGATATATAAGATCTCTGAGGCTGGGGTAGAAAGACGTTTATTCCAAAATTCTCTCACACTTAATCAGTCTCAGGAAAAAATAAAAAAGAAGAAGAAAAAAAGAAAAAGGATTATATTAAAAAAAAAAAAAATAAATCAGGATTCTTGGGAAGCTCAGTTTGGAAAACATTGGTCACAACACCTTGAAAGCCTCCCTCTCACTGATAAACCAGTTTGCTGCTGGTGACAGCTCCGGTTCCACGTGGGCCCCCACAGTGACAGCAGGGACAGAACTCATTTCAGTGGTCTCTGAGCAGGTACCTGGCTTCCTTCAGGACAGGGATGCCCAAGCACAACCTACAGCAGATGTGTTCCCATTGCAGCCAGGAGCCATCCTTAGAATTGGACCTAAGCAAAGGTGCTGTTTGCTTTGCCATGCTATCTCATATAAACTGCTTGGATTTTCTCTAGGAATAACAAAAATGCCTTGCTACTTTGTTTGCATTTTATTCATTCACAGCCAGGACTTCCAAGAGCTCAGAAGTGTGGGCACACAGACGCTGCTCTGCAGTTAGCCCAGCATTTGGCTGTCAGAATAAAATTCAACCTACACTCAGTGTCTACAAGAAAAGAAAAATAAGGAAACCCATCTAGATTAACTGGCTCATTCAGTGTCCCGCAAGTTTTCATTCACAGCTTTTGCTGCCAGCGTTGCACCATTACAAATTGAATGGTTCAAAGCTTTGTTTCTCCAGAGGCTATTTCCTTCATATAAAATACGTGTTATTGCAATGCATCCCGATGGCACCACGCCAGCCAAGATCAGCCATCTACACACACCAGAGCAAGAACTCACTCGTGCTTAGCCAAAAAAAATGGGGAAAAAGTTCATTCATGGACCACACAGTGTTAAGTAGAGGTACAAGGGCCATACCTGTCCTGGATGCCTGCTCAGGGTCATCTCCAAACCTCAGCAGCATGTGGGCCATCTGCCTTAGATCGAATCTGTCCTACATGCTGCTACGATTTCCCCCAGCTGTCCCAAAAGCCAAAGCAACCCCCAACTCTGCACACCAGTGCCTCTTCCACTGGCAAACCCAAATTCCTGGGCTTGAGTCTCTCCAGAGAGACCAAACCTGGCTCAGCTTTTCCCAGCCGCTGCCTGCTCCTGCTACACAATTTGCACCTTGCTCCCTTCCCTCTTGCAGTACATTAAAACCTAGAAAACAAAACCACCATGATTTTATAAACAATGTGGGGGAAAAAAACCCAAAACCAAAGCAGAGAGCTCACATGACACATCCCATCCATGGCTTGCTCAATTATTTTTGCAACATTACATCTTTAGACATTAAATTGCCCTACATGCATCTCCTCACATATATTGAAATCTGCCTGTGCAGACCAGCACTGGGGAGAAACCCTTTATTCTTGGGCTGGGGGTTGAGCAGGGCAGGCGTTTCCACCCTCCTTTGCTGAGCATGTAAAATACTTATTACTGATATAAAGCAATAGGAAATTACATTCCTGGTGTAACAAAACCCAAGCACCATGTTGCAGACCCGTGAGCATTTCCCCCATTCCTGCTCTGGGCTTAGTGCTGCTAAGCACTGTTGTTCATCCACCAGGAACCTCCAGTCCCATTTGAAAAAACAGCGTAACATTTTTAAAAAGTAGCATTCCACATACACAAACACATGTTTTGCTGTAAAGATTTAGAGAACATGTGAATCCTCAAGACAACAGGGCAAAGGGGTGAGAGCATCAGCAATTGCTCTCATTGTTTTCCAAACCCCAAACACTAACAGTTATGGTCTTTCTCCATCTCTCTCGTAAGGAGTGTTTCTTCTTGCAGTAGCCCCTCTGCATCCCACTGCTGTGGCGCAGGGATGCCTGACACTACATGCTTGACACGTTGCACTCCGCTTGACACTTTATAGGACTTTTAAAACAGCAGGTGTGCAAGATGCAACCCTGGGTCAGTCAGTGGGGATGAGAGGCTCCAGCCAGTCAAATGAAACAAAACAAAACAAAAACGCTCCTTTTCATGGCTTGCAGCTGGTCATGAAAAGGCCAGAGTGCTGGAGCCCTCCCTAACCTTGGGGCTGCCAGGGTCTTCTGTGGGCGGCGGATGGGTGGGGAGCAGGCATCCAGTGCTACTTGCCTCTGTCTCTGTGGAAGTGCTTATCAAGTGGAAGGAAGTTATAATAAAATTTACTGCAGTTCCACAAAGTACCGCTGTTTGTGTGTTATTAATCACTTACACGGGTCCCCGTCAGAGGAAATGGCAGCCCCGACAGTGATTTATATGCTATTTAGATAACCTGAGGAGAGCGCATTACGAGCTCCATGCCTGTGCTGTCACCCACTGAGGGGTGCTCCCTCCTCCAAACACCCGGGGTCCCCTTGGACCCTCCCTTTTGCCTTCAAAGCCACCGCTCGCCTTATCAGGGCCACCGCCAAAGCAGACACTTTCCAAATGCATCTGAACACAGCAGCTTTTCCCATCACTGCAAGATCAAACAGTCCCTCCTGCCTGCAAACAAAAACCTGACTGGGAAACAAAGTGGCCGTGCCCTGCCTCGTGTCCCAAGGGACACCAAGTGCAGGCAGATGGCCATGATGCTGCTCCCACCTGGTGCTGAGCCCTTGCAGGGCAATGACCAGCACAGGTCCCATCCCCTGGCCACCCCAGCATGGGAAAATCCCATTGGGATATTCATTTTGCAACAGTAAAATGGTTAATGAAGGGATGTCAGTGTCCTTTCAGAAAAAGAGACACATTTGCATAACTTATGCTTTGGAAAAAAAACCTTTTTATTTTAAAATAGCCTTCAGCAAGTGAGGGGTGCAATATCCTCAGGCAGCAGAAGGTGTTTGGGTTGAAAGTATTTCTGCGGCACTGCGCTGGGCTCCAGGCAGAGCCCCGCAGATGTTGAGCCCCATGCAATGTGCAATGTAAGGGAGGACAGTGCGGTCAGGACCAGAGAATGGATCCTGCTCTTTGCTGGCACTGAGACCCAGGCTAACCACATTATAGCACTCTTTTCTCCTCCTGATCGTTCCTTCAGCAAAGCTTTTCCCACTCATCATCCTTCACCCTACGCTTGGGGTGCTCTGGCTACTGATCATGCTCCTGTAGGATGAGATCTTGCTCTGTGGTCCACACTTGGAAGCACAAGAAAGGACTCACAGGACTGAGGTCTGAGCCCGGTCTGAGCTGTGGGCTGGATATGGCTTGTTCTTTCTGCAAAAAGCTGCAAGATTTCTGTTTCTTTTTTTCTTCTCCCTCCCTTACTTTCTCATTTTGGTAACTTCAGACCAGCAGGAAGGCCCAATTTCACTCACTCAGTCTGAACCGAAACATTCTTCTGCACAGAAAAACCTCAAATCTCTCTTTCCATCCTGATTTTTTTTTCCCCCTGTGATGTGGAAGTTTATGTATCCTTGAAAAATCCATGTCTCTGTTTCTGAGACAGCCTAGAGGAAGCGGTTCAGGGGATAGGGCAGCAGCACGGCTCGTCTCAGTTTCGGTAGAAGGGTTGTTTTCTTTGCCCCTAATCTCTCCTGCATATCGCATTTCCTCTCTGTTTCATAAATGAACAAATTTACTGTAATCATTAGAGTTTTACTCCGAAATTAAAGGCAGGCTAATACAAAAATATGCACATATTAACTTCAATTTTGCTTTTGTTAAGTCAAATGTTTCTTAACCAGAACCATATTTTTTGCAATGTCTGGTGATTTTAAGCACCTTTAAAAAAAAAAAAAAGAAAATACAAGAAAAAAAAAGGAGTTAACCTTCCATTACATATTAACCGTTCCTCATCATAAACAACTCAGCTCCAGATCAATGGTGTTGACATTTGCTTTCGCAAATGCAAGTGTTTGTTTCTGTCTTTTTGTAAACAGAGGTAATGTCTTCATGGCCTTTTCATTTTAGTTGACGTTGAGAAACACACAGTATAGAGACACAACCCAAAAAGCTCTGGCTGCAGAACTGGCTCTTTTGGAGAGGTTCAGAGTCCCACGCTAAGGGTGGCCCTGAGCTTCAAGCAGAGCTCCATGGATTTAGAGTGCCTGAAATCCAGAAACTTTCTTGGAAGTTCATTTGGAAACCCAGATCTGACATTTTGGCCTCTGCATCACTCCAGCTGGTGGTGCAGAAACACTGCCATGTGCTGCAGGTTTCAGTCAAGCCCCAAGCAAGCTCAGGACTCAGGACCATGCATTAAGTGGGGCAGATGCTCTCGCTTCTGCCTGGATGATAGAAATCATGATTGCCAGGAAGCAACAGAGGCTGGAGACATGTATTGGAGAGAAAAAGGCCACCCTGACTTGCAAGTATGCTGCACCCAGCAAGGGAATGCTTGCTGAGTGCAATGCAGGTCTCCCCTCCTTCCTGTGTTCCACCTTTCAGTCTCATGTGGATGGTTTGGATACCATCAGGGACTTTAAATAACATAAGATGCCTGTGTTCATCTGAAATGATCCCTTATTTTCCCTGTATTTGCAGCTTACATTAGCTTTCCCATTTTTTAGGTCCTGTTGCAAACCTCAGCTGACCCCATGCAGAAGCAAGTGCAGATCCCCTCAAGACCCAGCTGGCAGGACTTGTATTTCAGCTTGGCAACACATCAGGAAGCCCTGCCCCAAAGTGGTGGCTTCTGTGGCACCAGTGCTATTTTGCTTTCCTGCTCTGGAAGCACCAAGGATCCCCAAACGGGACAACTCCTGCCTCGTGCTCAGCATCGCACACCCACAGGTCTGAACGCATGCATTCTTTCTCAGCCCTGCATGGTCCAAGTGCTGTGTTTGCTGGAGCTTCTTTTGCCCTAGTCAGGTCACAGGAAGGGGAAGACAAACACTGCAAGCTGAAATGTGTCCTCGCATGGGTCGGGTCCAGGAGCAATAGGGTCAGCGTGGAAATACAGGAAGATGCTGGCACTAAGTGAAAGGTTGCTTTCCCATTCCCCCAAAAGCTATTACAAAAGCTTTTGGCTGCATGCATTTCATCACTCTTGAATTTAGGGTTTGCACCTGAGGCTGTTTCACCAATGAAACTTCTTCCCACTTTTCCCCACCATCCCATGCTGGAGCTCAAGACCTGCTGTCTTGAGGAAGCATTAAAACTGCCGGAGAAAGGATTTAACAGCCCAGGAGACCTTATCCTGCCATGACATCCCTGTCTCTGCTTCAACCACAAGCTCCCACACTGGCCACAGGGCTAAAAATAAATCAGTGCTATTTAAATCAGAAAGCACAATGTACTTTTTTCTCTTGTCCTGCAGGTTCAAGTAGTCGCAGCTAAAATAATGGATTTGTTTTGTTGTTTTCCTCATATGGATAAGTTATGAAATTGTGGTAGCACATTTATTGACTTAAAGTAATCATTCAGTAGCTGCAGACCACTGAAACCCACAATTTTACTCATGAAGCAATCCCACTCTGAACAGAAGCACCAGTTTCAGGCTCATAAATAACAACAGTAGAGAAAGACAAAAAGTCTAAATGAGATGGAGAGTGAGGGTTCAATAACAAACACAGCTCGCTTTTCAGAACAGCTTTACAAAAATGTTGTTTGTACCACAGATCTCAGCTGGACAACAGGAGAAATGTCAGGAATCTCTTTTCTAGAGTCTAGTCTTTGGGGAAAAGGCAGTTTTTAAGAAATACCCCATGATACGATCCTGAAAACAGTTATATAAATCACAGCTGACGCAGCCCAGAAAACAGCTACTTTGGAGCTCCGGCAACCATGGCAAGAGACGTGCACGTATCTGTTACTTTTGGTCTGTGTCTCTTACAGGACAGTTTATTCCAAGACCTAAGTGCTTTACAAGTATCATAAATGACTTTTCATACCAACACACTGGAGGAAGGTGTTTGTGCCTGAGCTCTTATGTCAGTGGGCTCATTTGGCTGGTGCACCACACATGAGAGAAAAACATTTTTGCAGTAGTAACTCTAACTTATTTACAACAATGTGACAAATGTTTACTTCTCTTTCCTGAGAGTGCGGCAAGCACAAATGACCCGCTCATGGTGACAGAGGACATCAGTGGTGGTACGAGTGCCAATGCTCTTGGTGGCAGCAGTTTGATCCCATTCTGAATCAGCGTTTCTAAAAAGCTTTACGGACTTGAAAGCCCTCGCTGAAGGCAAGGGAAGCTGGGAGGTTTGCCCACGACCTGCACCCTCCTAAAGGAATTAGGAGCTCTCATCTGCTAAGCTGACATGACCCAGTAATGATTTCTCGCCAGGTTTTCCTTCACATTTTTATCTCCCGGCTTCATTTTCCTCCTCAGCACACAAAATAGCTGCTTTTCCTCACTGACTCATCACCGTGGGGCGTCAGCGAGCACTGTCCCACCTTCGTCAGCATGGCTGACAACCAGCAGAGGACAGAAACTGCAGGAACTCAGCCCAGTTTCCCCCACAGCATTTCCTAACTGGTAGCACCAAGTGGCAGAGATGTAAAGGCATCTACTGCCCACATGAATCCCCCCAGCCACGGGATCAGCTGCGTCTCTAGACTCGCCACATCAGCAAGGTATCAAAGAAGGCATCCAAAGTGAATCTCCAGGCCTGCTGGATGTAAACCTCTGTTCATTATGTGCCTGTGACACAGAGCAGAGACATGACACAAGAGCTTCCTGAGGATGGATGGGCTAATTAACACACTGGCTGTCTCTGGGGAGCTGGTTGGATGGAGCTGGCTTAAAGGATGGAGGCTTGATGGGCAGGCGGGGAGCCTGCGCACTTCTTTGACATGCTGCAGTAGTGATTTTTTGGTGAAAGATGATGACAGCTTTGGAAGCTGAAGGATCAGCCCAGGGAAGGGAAAGAGAAGATCTAAAATGAATCAGCACAGTGTCTGCACCGGCATGCCAGCGCTGCCAGGCACCCTGAGGGGAGGTGTCCCTCGGAGCCCCATCTCCTTCCTTGAGGAGAGGATGTGCTGGCCATGAAGCCCAGGGTT
Source organism: Ibycter americanus (assembly GCA_035590275.1). Lineage (NCBI taxonomy): Eukaryota > Metazoa > Chordata > Aves > Falconiformes > Falconidae > Ibycter > Ibycter americanus. Next base: position 30,211,551 of record JAVJGI010000032.1, on the reverse strand, counting down.
ACACAGGCTACTGGTCTTCCCCCATTCCCCAGACAAGGAAGATGAAATGGCACCAACAGAGACAGTGACTGAACAAGGCTGGATGCTGGGAGACAACCCCCTCACAGGTGATCTATGCAGGAGCAGCATCACACCACAACTCAGCCACCTTCCCCTCTTCAGAGCCTGTCTCATGCCATCTGTAACCCTGTAACAGGGCAGGGAGCGGAGTCTGCTGGTCAGCAGACAGATTCCTATTCCCAATGGATTGGGGCTTCAGAAGAAAAACCAGTATGTTCTCCAGACATACCCTGTGTCTACTGAATGCCTAATAATGAACAGACCTGTTCCCTTGCTCCATCATTAGCTCTGCGTGGACAGCATCCACATCCGTCTTGGTGGTACCCAAGTTCATTCTCCCTCCCCCAAGCCCCCCAGCTGCAGGACTTCGGGATGTCTCAGCTGGTGCTGTCCCATATCCGCAGTCAGAATTTGGCCCTGCTACCCCCAGCATCAGTGGCTAAATTCCCCTTATTTGAGTGTTGCCCTAAGTGATTAACCAGACAAACACCACCCTACAGCGTACCAGCTGGACGGGTGACTTGAAAGCAGTTTTGCTTATGACATGCTTGGACTCTGCCTGGTGAGAGCTAAGGGTGAAGCTAAAAACATCATTCACCAGAGAGCACATTTTTGCATTTCAAAGAAAAAACAATTTTACTTGCTAATAAATGATTTGTTTATTTACCCTTTCCTCCCAGAGAATGGTTTCATGGCTGCAAGTCCAGATAACTTATGCTTCTATTTAACCCAAGTGTGACTTTGAGGTCACCCATTCAGGGAAGTGTAGTATTTCTTATGGTGGTATGGAACAAAACTAGGCTGGACTCTTGCCAGATGAGAGGGTTGTATCTCCCCACACAGAAGACACCCAAGTGGCAGTCTGGCTGGTGGCCATGCGGAGCGGAGAGGTCAGGGGCCATCCATCAGGTTGGGTCCTTTCTGGGTGAACAGAGCCGAGTAAATAAGTAGTTAAGTTGCCTGCTCCATCGCTGGAATTGGAAAAGCCATTGGGAGTGGTGTTTTTTTGCCGTGCAGTACAGCACAGCACAAACTGTCAGCCAGTTTGTTGTGTTTGCTAATGTAGCCCAACAAATGACTGGTGGGTTAATTTAATCGGTTTGAGAACACACAGTTCCTGGATAGGTTTTGAGATATGCCCAACAGTGAACCCATTTCCCTGGACTGCTGCAAGGGTTGGGGTTTTGGTTTTGTTTGCTTCCCCTTTGCTTTGTTTTTAACACAGAGCAGACCTCATTTATTGTAACAGGAAAACAAAGAGCTCTATTAAAGTTGTGATTATGCTGTTGCCAAGTATTTGGGATGCTACAGTCAGGGCTTTTTTTTTCAATAACAAAAATCTCCCTGCTTCCCTTCACAGGTAAACCTGTTAAACAGTTTTCAAAGGTCAGTTTTCCTTCCTCTTCCCCTTGTGTCAGAAACATTTGTTTCGTACGTTGGTAATTTTCAGATGAAAACAATTAAATCTCAGTGATTCAGAACTAGAGCACCCATATTCAGATTTTTAATAGAAAGCAAAATTTTCCAATGAGACATTTCCGTTTCTTCAGGAGCTCCAACCATTGCCCAAAGAGAAGACTGCAGTGCTACAGATGCTGTCTAATTAATCCTCCTTGCACCTTGGGTGTACAGAGGGTATTAACCTCAATTTACAGATCAGAAAAATGAGACAGGAGGGAGATGAATGACAGCTGTAATGAACACATTGCTTCACTCAGCCAAGGATTACAACTTGTGAACCCCTGGTTCCCAATTCCCTAATTAGTAAACTACATAGCTCCTCCAATGGACCAGAAATGAATATTTTCGAATAAAGCAAAATATTTTCCTTCAGATGTTTGCGTTCCTGCAAAATATCTTGCTACTGAAGGTGATTACAAGCCCTGCTTCTGACACTGTCACCTCTCCTGGTTTTGTTAATGACAAATTCATCTTCGGGGAGGAAATATCTGCTGTCACACCACGTCATAGGAGGAAGCATTACAGAAATGTAACTATTCAGCAGTCTTCAGGGGATCTGGCTGTGCTGGGGGCTGTTCTTCACATGCTGATTACGGCTCCCATGCTGTTTTATTTGCCAAGTGTTTAGGTCTTAGAGCCAATGGAAACCCATATTCATCAACAGTTTTTTCTGGCATGAGAACATAAATTTGATTAAAAATTAATTCAGATCACCTCAGTAAAGTTCTAGAGCTTTGTATAACTCCAACAAGTAAAAACCAACACCTCTCTGTAGATGTTATAGTCTTTTGCACACATTGCCTGTGAGCAGCGTGCCTTGGTATGGGCAACAAACCCTGCCAGGAGCAATCCCAGGGACTCCAAAGCATTGCCCCGTGACAGTTGATTTCACTGTTGCAGCTCTTCTAACAGTCCAGAAGAACAGCTCACAGTGCCACAGAGAAGCCTATGTATTTATGGCCACATCCTACCTACCCATACCCCTTCAATATTTTCTATCTATGCACTTTCAAATCTCAAACTTTTGTAGGCATTTTGGGCTTAACAGAGTGGTGTGCACATTTTCCAGTAGAAATTGTTTGGGTTTGGTTGCGGGGTTTTTTTCCCCCACTGGAAAAGAAACAATATTCTATAAAAATTGATGAGCTTCACAAATTTTGTATCAAAAAGATATCTCCCCTCCAAAAAATATTCTGATTTTCCTGAAATGGAAAGGTTGACATTATTCTGACAGGTACATTTTAGCTTTCTCTTTTGTTTGCAATACAATGATATAATTTTAGAGAAAGGAAAAACATTTTTATTAGGGAAAAAATCAGTCTATTTTTCTTTTTGAGATTTTCTTCCCCTTTGGAAAATGTTTTCTTTCCTGTAGTTTCAGAATGTGTTTTCTCTAATTTCAGATTTTTTCCATAAATAACAAATCTGATTCCTGCCCTGCTCTACTGCATCCTTTACTCAAGGTCCTCCCAGGAACGGCATGCCTCAAGGATTAAAGAGATGTAATGTTTGTAGAGAGATAAAGATTAAGTTCACTCAGTTCTTAGACCTCATGCCGGCTCTGAGCACAAGACTGCATTTCACTTTGTATGAGTTATCACAACTGAAACTGCTCTTCGGTGGAAACCACTATGCAACCATCCATTTGCAGTTGTAAAAGTCAATATATTTAAGCCTGCAGTGCATAACAATGACCCCTATGGATCCTCCAACGTTTTTCTTGGATCTGTATAAGCCTGTTTTTAATATATTACTCATCTAAATTGTTCCTGGGACTTGATTATTTGCTGGAGTTAAATATCCAATCTTAAAAGATTTTTAAACATGTGCACACTGAATTCCCCACTGCAATAAGCTTCATTTAGCTCAACTAAAACTGCCGTGCCATAAAAAAATGCTTTAAAAGATCTCAAACTAACTGCTCTCCTGGTTGGTGGAAGCTCCCCAGGCAGGATTCCTTAGTGATGATAATCTCTGGTTTTGGCTGGCTCTGTTTGGTCCCTGGAAGAATAAAATCCAGTTTTCACTGAGCTGCATATTGAGGTGAAAACAGAGGGCACAGCCATCCCCTCTCCCCTGCAGCGTCCTTCCCCATAGTACATGGATACTGGATGTTCCCCAAGGAAAAAAATGTGGCAAGCCAAGCGATCTACAAAACAATATTGATTTATGCTCTGTCTCTGAAAAGCGTATGAAATCACCCTCATTTGCATGCGCAAGGGCTCGCTGCATTCCTTCCCGTCACCGGGGCCATGGAGAGCCCTCCGCGGTATTCAAAGGCAAATCCCAGCACATCCATACCCCCCAGCCCAGCACAGGGTCCCTCCCTTTGTAACCATCAACTTCTGGGGCAAAGCCTGCTGAATTCAAAAGCCGATCAAAGACCACTCAGCCTTTGCCTGGTTCGCTTTCCAAGCCCCAGCTCCTTTTCATGATGCTAGCGTTAAATTAGGGGCCAGTCTATTGAAGGAGATGAAGTTATAGGAGAAAAGAACTGGGCCAAAAAAAAAAAAAAAATCCCCAAAAACACAGCACAGAGTTCAGCAGGCGACTTTTCCTCCTCCATTTCTTCCACAAAGGAGAACTGGGTCACCTTGAAAATAACGGCACAGAGCCCAGCATTTCCCCCCTCCTCTCCTTTTCTGTATGGAAGGGCAATTGGGCAATCATGCGAACAACTGCATGAAGTTCAGCAAAAGGGGGGGGTGGGGGGTGGGGTTCTCCCCCCTCCGTTGAACAATCTTCCCTTTTGCTCTACAGCAATGAATACTAACAAGGTGATTCTGATGTGTTTTTAGAGGGTTATGATGGTGTTCAGAGGAAGTGCCAAACATTTATTTCTAAAACTTGAAGTTTTGCAAACTGTTCGCCTTTGTGACTCTGAAGTCTGGGGGGAAACACCCTAATTTATGTATCTTTGATTTTTGTGGAAATCCAGAATGTCTTTATCTCAGCCATACATTCGGATTTCTGTGGTTTTGGCCACAGAGCCTCCCTACATTTTCAACAACTTGATATCCAGAATGAATAAATCTGATATGTGTATGCTTTTACAACCCCCTTGTCTTATTCCCCCAGGGAAAAATATCATCTGCCCTATTGTTGACTGCTTTGGATTTACCCCCACAATATCCCTCCCATCAACATGTGATTAATCACCCTAAACCAGCAGGCACCTCTCAGGAACTCAAGACCTTTTACAAGCCTTAATTAAGCCTTGCAACATCCCTGTAAAATAGGTTGAAGCTGGGGTTAAATGATTTGCCTGAGGTGACAGAGCAAATCAGAAGCAGGGATAGAAGTAAGAAGGAAAGCTGCTCCTTCTGAAGCACGTGCATGGCTCCCAGGGTCAATGCAAGATACCAAAGCCTTTATATTTATTTTTGGTGATGGGGTGCTACAGCCACAAAAGCCATGGCAGCCATGCAGCAAGGCTTCCCCGGCTCTCACCCACTGCATGACTTTGCCTCATCCCTTCTGCCTGGGCATCCCCTGCAAGCCCAGCCTCTCCCCTTACCCCTGCTTCATGTTTGCAGTTCCCTAACCTACTATTTGTCCGAGCTTTAACTGCCTGTAAACTGGCAGCTGAGCCCTGCCCCAGAGCTGACTGTCTTTTCATGAGCCACCTTCCCCCATTTGACACCCAAATTGAAGTCAGACCCTTGACTCTTGGCACATCATCAATTCTGGAGACCAAGCAGGGAATCAGAGCCAGGTGTGAGGATGCTGGGGTCCAGACATCTCTCTCACCACCTCTGCAATCAGAGGGGAAAATCACATCAGGGAGGGTGAATCCAGTGAAGCCTTCCGGGAGGCAAAAGTAGCAAAGAGGGTGAAAAATGCACTTTTTTTTATTAACTTTTTTTCATGACCTGGGAGCTCCTGTCACCTTGCCAGGGGTCTTCTTGTAGGATCACTTATTTTCTAGACTGAGGAATTAGAGAGTCTCGCGCAGGTGGTGGTGAGGATTGTCCATGTGCTCACTTCTTCCTCTCCACTGAGTTATGAAACACAATGTGGGTTTCTGAGGTTGGTTTTCTTTTTTTCTTCCCAAGAAAAATCTTTGCTTTGTTTTTTTCTTAATTTGCCCCAGATTTTCATGGCAGACTCCAACACTAAACAAACAAACCAGCAATCCAAAATCAATGTTCTCTCAGCTGGTTTAGTGGTTTCCTCAATGACCCAGCAGCAAAAGCAGACTGGCAGGGATAGGGAGATCTCCCTGCGGCATCCATCAAAAGAGGCTCCGTTGGTAAGGATAAATACCCACAGCTCCAGGAGAACGACCCTTCCCCTTGGGGAACAGGGTTCCCCTATCCACTCTGCTGCTTGTGCAGCTCCTTCAATGTATTCCTAAAGGTCATCCAAGGAGACATTATTCCTAGAAAGTTCCTGCTTCCCCAGGTCTTTACATCTCCTCTCACAACCTTTACCCTGCTTGGCATAATACAGAATAAATAAAACATAATCAGTTCTATGGGGAAATGATGGTCTGAGACCCTCGCGCACACCCTGCCACTGCAGGCTGATGAGAGCATCAGCCCCGCACAGCGTTACTGAAAGCTTTAAGGAAACATGAGAATAAACAAAGCCAGCAGATCCCCACTTTTGTCTGGCATCTGTCTTATCTATCTTCTTCGGAGCCAGCTCAGATCTTTGGCATATATCTAGGCTGAGGGGCACCCTGGGGACATCCTGACAGAGATTCATACAGAAAATACTACCCACTGCTGTGACCCACTGAGCACACAGGACTTTTCCAGCCTGGTGGCCTAGTCCACCATGTGTCCCTGGAGACGGTCCATGCAGCATGCCAGCTGATGGGGACAGAAGGCCGGTAGAGCTGGTGGCCCCATGTGGCATCCCTGGGGAAGCTCTCGCGTGCCTGTCCATGCGGGCTACTCCCAGGAACAGCTTGTCTCCAGGTTTGCTCTGCTCGCACCATGGTATAAACATCTGGGCAAGTGGCATACCACAGTGCTCAGGCATCTTTGCCTCGAGAGGTCCCCTGGGAGCTGCATCAAAAATACTCCTCTTCCTTCTTGACTTCTGCTCTGCAGTTGTATCAGCCACCCTGTCACACACATGCTGTGCACAATCAGCACACAAATTCCAGAGAGTCAGACCATCCCTGTCCAACGCTCTCGGTCTGGAAGTAGTTAATACACAAGGTGCCAGGAAATGATGCTAAAAATACACTACATGGTTCCTCTGTGGAACATGCCATACCTTACACATAGCTTTTTCAGTGTGGTTCTTCAGATCAGCCCTTAACAGAACATTGGGGGTTCTTTTCCTGCACCTATTTCAACATTCCAAACAGAGCCACAGGCAACGGGTGGGTTGCTTTCTCCATCTTGTTGCAAGGCCAGCGTTCCCAGTCCCTCACTCCTTCTGGCAGGTTTTGCAACATTTGGTTATTTTGAAAGCCCAAGATAAATTTCCAGGCCTGTGTTTACAGCAAAAGGCTTGAAAACACCAACTCTAAACCCCGGAAGACAAATAGACACAACTCTAATTGCAATGTTATTCTAATCCCAACAATTTTAATTAAGTACTTGGGTTCTTGCTAGGATTGTGCTTTTTTCCCTGCCTTTTGCAAACACTTCCAGAAATACAAACAATCTCAACAGTTGGACATGAAAATGGGAAATCAAAAAGTGCACAGAAAATGCTAATTAAAATGGAACCAAATTGCCGAAAGCTCAGCATTTTCCCTGCCATGCTCCCCGTCTGGCTTGGCTGTTCCAAACCTGCCTCTCTGTGCTGCAATGGGAACTGGGCAGGCAGCATCCTAGGGCTGAGACTCTGGGAACAGAGGCTATTCCTGTTTCAAACACCCGAAGGTGCAGGTCAGAAAGTCCGTCCTGCACGGATCTGATTGCTGAGCTATGGACACAGGCTGCACCATCTATTTCCCAAAGTCAGGCTTGGTACTGTTGCTGCTATCAACTGAGTAAAACAGCACTTGTTCCACAAAAAGCAGCCAGGAAACAGTTAATCCCAATTAGTTCAAAATGGCAAATATCATTCTTTATATTTTGGCAGTTCTCGTTTCAAAGGAAAAAATATGTTTGTGCTCTTGGAGTCAGTCTGAACAATAAAATCGGATGCCAATTTTCTGGTCTAAATTAGGTGAAAGACCAGACTTTTTATCATATGTGTGTGTCTGTGTGTGCTGTTCTGTTACATGTTTATTTTACTCCTCTGTGTATTTACCACCAAAATCACAGGCTGCCCAGAGCATGCCGCAGCGTGGTAGAGAAACACGACAGCCTGTTTCATTTACTAAGGTTGGAAATTGAACCTGGCACCAAGAAAACGCGAGACGCTATCAATTGCAAAAGGAGATATTGCCAAAAGATAAACATAATAAAGTCAGTCATTGTCAGCGTATCGTGTGACAGCCTCTCCAGGGTGTATGAATAAGGGGTTTAAACTTTTGCACTGGTTGAAGTGTTTTCATGTCCGATTTCAGTGTGCACTGAAAAACATCCAAACGCTGGGCTTCAAAGAGGCTAAAATCAAAAGAACTAATGAGTGGTAAAATGCCATGGGAAAAAAACAAGGCTGGCACATCTTCCATGGGACATCATCTACTGTGAGCCCATAGCCAAGGTGCAGGCAGCATTGCCTCCCATCCAAAGGGAGGGAAGAGAAAACGCAAGTAAAAATAAGCACGTTTTCAGCTCCACTCCACACACTGTTCCCATCTGCTGAGATCAGCTACAGGAGCCCAACCAGGGGAAAGCTATGCTGTGTTACCACCTCTCTGCCAGGCAGGTCTCGGACACCGCGGACACCGGCCAGCCCGCAGCGTGCCTGGTGACACAGGGCACAGACCAGCCTGTCTGATCCAGCCGGGAAGGCTCTGATACCTGTATGTTTCTTTCCATGCAAGTGAGCTTTTCATAATCTTGTTTTCATCATTCATGTTCTTCAGATGTCACTAATTTTCAGGACAGGCAAGAGGATGCCAGACTTGCAGTCAGCACAGACGCCGGCACGCAACGGAGAAACTATTCTTGCAGTGGAGCAGAAGATACAATGCAACCCAGCCAAAATGCGCCTGATTAATCAGCTGGTGGCAAGCTCTGCTCACAGCACGATGCTCCCCACCCAAAATCCCTCCAAGCCCTGTCCTCTGGTCATCAGTGAAGGTGCATGGTTATGGGCAGAGCTTGCTGACATCTGTTTTCTGCTCACTTAACTAGAAGAGTGCCTCGGACGTTAGATCTCTGACACCCCGTTTACCTCCTTCAAACTGTTTTTGTGACACTAGAGGGAGACAGGATTCAAATAAGGTTTTGCAATCAGAAACCAGTATTTACCAATGACAGAAAACATCCTGAAATGCTCGCAGATCCCAACACACCCAGGAGAAAGTAGGTGCCACCTCTGAGCGCGGCCAGCTGCAGCCTAGGCAGACCCTTTGCAAAAGGGGATTCAAGAGTATTTTGGGTATTTCACTCAAGAAATGCACATAAAACAGATAAAATTTGAGCACAGGCTTAAATTTAAGCACACACTTAAGAGCTTTCTGGCACAAGGGCTCAACCAAGGATTAAGAGCCACACACCATATTACTTTTGATTGAGCTACTGTCTTCCCATATGTTTTTCCCTGGGGAGATCAGTGGCTGGCTTATGAGTTCAAGTAACAACATCAGTTAAAAGAGTATTCGAACAATTGTGGCTGGCAGTTCTCTGAATACTATGAATGTTATAGAGTGTCGGAAAATGTCGTATCATCAATTTTCTAGTTTCCTGCACTCATTGCTTTTGATCTCCACTAAAAGATTTATTGAATGGTTTTCATTTTTACATTAACCTAGTCCAAATTACACCAATTGAGAGCTGGGATTTGTAATTTTTTATTTTTAAACATACAAAGAGAGATTTTTAAAGCTGAGGCTTTTGATTCCTTCCAGTTTTTATTGTTTGAAGCAAAGGGCTGTTTTGGCAGGTTTATGAGATGGCGTCTATTTTGCTGACAGACATGCCTGATAGATTGCTTGTTCGTGTTTTATTTTTGGAGCCATTGCCGTGTTATCTGCATTTGAAAAACAATTTACTTTGATTTAATTTAAATCACATATAAGGAAACATCAGCCTTGCTTACAATCAGATCTTACATCCATCCTGTTGAGCATCTTTTCCTCATTGTGGGTGAAATGCAATGCAGAAGAAAGTGATTCCTTCCCCTCTGGCAATGCCCACACTCAGTCATTATTGCTCACAAATGAGGAATAATTCCTCCCCATGAGCCATGCAATGCCTTGAAAGGTGAATAAGGACACTTCTTGTACTTCCTGGCTAACCTAAACATGCTATTGATGAGTGTGAAATTAAAAAATTCCTTAAAAAATAAAGTTATAGCAGCCAGGTCATTGACTTAGATGATTTCCTGCATCAGTGCATTTTAAAGTGACCACAGCATACACGAAGGATTATTTCCTTTCATTTGTCCTGGGTATTTAATCATTTGTAGCCTTTGAGCAGTACCCTAGGGATCACGTTCCAGGAATTTGTTGCTGTTTAACAAGACTATTTTCACTAACCTGTGCCACACCGTAAGTTTTGGGTAAGTTAGAGAAACAAAACTGAGCACTTTTAGTGCCAACACCTCTATGCAAAAGAACTTGCAAGTCAGTGCTCTTCCTTCAGTTTAAAATAATACCATTTGCCATCCTCTGAGGTCTTACAAGCCTATATTATTCTCTGTTAAAAGAAGAAAAAAGTAGATCTTTCATTTAAGCCACATAAAATAGAGCTGTCTTGTGTAATGCATCGAGACCTTCACTGGTGGTCATGAATACATAAATAATTAAATAAACAAACAAATAAATAAATAAAACAGAGCCCATTTTCCTCCACTGCTCTTTGCTGTTAGACAGCCCAAACATCCAAACATGTTGATAGGCCAAGTTCACCCCCCTCCAAAGTCCAGCTGTGACAGTACTGATGAGCTTGGCCTTGATGATGCTTCTTGAAATAGCCTCCAGCCCCAAAATAGCCCTGCACACACCACAGCACTATTTCCGGAGCGTGAATTGCAGGGACGAGGCGGGCAGGGAAATCTGTGGCAGCTCATGACTGAATATCAGATTTGAGGACGGTCCAATTTTCTATAAATACAGCTAAACAAGGCAGAGCATCCCTCCTCTCCCCCTCTGCATTCTTGTTTTCCCTTCTCCTATCTCAGCTGAATTTTCCTACCAACTTCCTGAAAACACTTCCCAATTTCACACCATAAACATCCTCCGCTTTTATTTGACCAACACTTCCTATGCTGAGAAGCCTTCCGCCCAGCTTCTCCAGTGCTGCTTCTATGTTTCCCCTATCTTTGATATCTCAACAATAAATGAAAAACAACCTTTCCTGTGCTTGGTACTGGCATGCTTTCAGCATTTTTTTGTTCTCCCCCCCCCTCCCCTGCAAGCGGTGAGTGCAGGCTATTTCATACCTGGATTAGCCAACAGCTTGCTTTGCAAGAGGTAGCAGCGGTGGTGGAAGGACTCAACAGTCCCAAATCAAGGATGGGAGGAGCATCATGCGCAGAGGGAGCTGACATGGTGCTGGGGGTTGAGCCTGTGGTGCAAGGATTCCTCCACACATCAGTGGAGGCGCCTGGGGAATGGGACTGTCCCCTCCTAGAAGACAGAAGGTCACAGCCACCCTGGTCTCCATGAGGAGCACTCGCTCTGAGCCACACACCACTGTCCTTGGATCACCTCCTCCTCCTCCTCCATTGGGGAATTCCCAGATCTCAAGCCAAGACCAGCTGAAGGCAAGAGCTGTTGTTTGTGTTGACTTCAGCAGCCTTGGACAAGGCTTCCTAGAAGAAAAGTTTCCTGGAGAGCCAGCATTGATGGACAGAGAGATGCTTCCTCGGGAGACATGCCACTGCCAAGGTGCATGTAAGGTGCAACCTTCGTGCTGTCTCTTTGTCCTACAGAGAGCTTTATTCACTGGTGGAGACTGACCATGCCTTATCATATTGTTGCCCTTTTCCAACTTTTTATTTTGCCACTGAGTAACACACAAACTCCCCAGAACTCCAACCATGTATGACGCTTATTGGAACCATGAGTGTGCCCAGCCATAGCAAACAAGAGAAAGGGCACATTCTCCGCTGCAGGCAGCTCACGAACACCCAGGCCCCATTTTGTTAGGCACCGACTTAAGCTGGAAGAGCACTGTTCAACCTTGCTGGAAGTCAGACTAACATCAGAGCTAAGGTGGAACGTAAAGGTCTAGTGGGTACCTCAGCTTTAGTGGCATGGTAGCAGGATGTGCAGCATCCAGAAAGGGCCTGATTTTTGGAAATAGCATCGCATCAGAGGGCTGACGCGCTCCAAACCATTCAGCTCTGATTTAAGGAGAGGCCATGTAACCTCAGCTTCTGCAAAAGTCTTTACAAGAGGCATTTGGCTAATGCACTTCAGCAGCAGCTTTGGGAAGATCTTCTGACACATGAGAAAGCAAAAGGATTTGCCAGGAAAACTAGGCTGAGGAGCAACAATGCATATTTATGGACAGCCTGCAAACGGACCATCTTAATTCACCACAATGGTATCGGAGCCACTGATGGACAAATGCCCTGCTTCTGATGTAAAAATAAGAAAGCGAGGATTAGTATGAGAACTACTATATTTTGTTTCAGCCACACTTTGTTAGTATCAGATGCAGCCAGGGATACACTACCCTGCCTCTGAGAGGCCAAAGATAACATGCAAAGTTTTGCTAGAAAGGATGACTACAAAAGACAAGGGAGTGATGGGGAGGACACACAACATTGTGCATTCAACCGCCAGCAGACGTGTACAGAAGACCTGTCCCATTACCTGTCACCCACAGTTTCTCCCCTCAAGTAGCTGTATTTTTTCCACCCTGTAATTCATAAGTGACTCTCATCACTAGATACCATTTGACTGCATGTAGCATTGTTTATTTTAACAAACTTTGGGTGGAAGCTGAGAGCATCCTTTGCTTGTTAGCCATGTTTTATTTGAAATCAGGGAGGCAGCAGGTTCTCTGATTGTTCACATAACGTAAGGTAAGAAAACCAGCAAGGGAAGCCTGACTGCCTTAGTTGCAGCAGGTCTGCACTCATTATTACAGATAAAGCACACTGTTGAGAAGACTTTAAAGACATGAGAGCCCTGGGATGCAGAAAAAATACTGGCCATTTCATTTGTGTTTTATGCTGTTGCTTTTTTGCTTAAAGGGAAAGGACAGAAAAAAATTCCTTTTCACAGTGTTCCATTCAGGCAGGATTTAACCCACCTTGCATCACTAAGAAAACCTGTTCGGTGAACAGAAAAAGAAATAGCAAAGTGGCTGTTTTCATAATTCCAATATTTCTGCAGCATTAGAGCATGATAAAGCAAACCTAAGTTGTCCTTGTTTAATAGTTACAAGATAACAGTTATGGAGACATTGTTATGATGCTTTAGGGGTCAGGACACCTGCCTGCCCAGTGTCCCACCACAAAATTTAAGTGTACGCTACTTAAGGCTGCCAAGTATGCAAAGACCATTGCTTGGAAGAGACACAGCTGGCTGCAGATGATGACTCCTGTTTAATGCCTCATGTTTGGAGCTGAGGAAGGCTGAGCTGAAGCAACACTGACTCCATCCTAACCAGCAGCACCATGCCCCCAGCAGCAGGGAAAAACAAGACAACATGTAGGATTTGTTTGGCTTGCCATGGTGCTGCAAATTAATTGCCAACTATCCAGTCACTGGGAGACACAGTAAGGTTCTAATAGATTTTATATACTATAACACTTTGTGTACTGATAATACTGTCTTATGAATAGCTTTGTGTGCAAGTATAGAATTGCCTATATACTCGCATATATATTTTTATACATTTATTTAGGCACACACAGAGATATGCAGAAGCAATGCATTAAAGAACTGAAGGCAAACATTATGCAGCTGCAAGCCTCAAATTCAGAAGCATGACAAGAGCATTCAGCAAAGGGAGATCCTGTCTCGATGGTGCCTGCAAGCAAACCCAGCCAGAAACACAGACCAACCCAGCTGGACAGGGAGTTCAAGGCAAACGGGAGCACACACTGGATGAACCTTGCTCAGCTCACATCATCTCCATTAATTTTACACTTGTATCACATGAGCAAAGAGCTTTAAGGAGAGACTTGCAGAGGGACAGCATGGGGCTTGTGCACACCAATCAAGTTCTCAGGGCACGCAGCTGCCGAGAGCGGCTTGGCAGGTAACCTGGCCGTGCACAACAGCCGTGATCCACACCCTCACAGCAGAGAGGCTGCTCTCGGCTTCCCAGAGCCACCCAGAGATGACAACAATGTGAAGCTCAGCCTCTAAGAGCCTTACGAGCAAAAACAACTCCAAACTCATTTTCCTCCAATAAATCTTCACTCAAGGTGAGAATCACTGGAGAGTTTAGTTATTTTTTTCCAATACACAAAAAGCAACCATCCAGCCCAATGTCTGTGTAACAGCTAGCAAGAACAAAACAAAAGAAGGACAAAATCAAAGCTGAACTCCCCCAAAAATGGGCTACAGGAATCCTTGAGAACAACATGCTGTCACGCATGGCACACAGGGAGAGTTCTGCTAATTGAAAAACAATTAACCCCTCCATGTCAACCGAGGGGACCATTAACACCAACATGGGTCAATATCCTCTGGCATCATCTGGCACAGCAAGTTTTGGTCCTCAGTGCAGGCAGCTCAGCCCTGATACACCATTGCCCTCATGTCCTCTCAACACAACCAAGACCACCAGATTGAGCGTACTTGTCCCAGGTCAACTTACTGACTCCCAGAAGCTTGCTGTCTTACTAAAATAACACCCTTTTGTCATCCAGGCCCTAAACACCTCTCTGGAGCACTTGCTGAAGGCCTGAATACCCAAGGGTTTCTTCAAGAGAAGAAGAACTCACACTTCTCACAGGAGCTGGGCCGAGAAGGCTGATAATCATCCTGTGATCACAAATTACTTTTCATAAGGACCATTTATGAGGTAACAGCTGGCATGTGGAAAGCATTTCATTTTGCCAGCAGCTTACTGAAAATGAAACATCGTGAACCCTAAAAAGAAACCATGAATCAAAGGCTGCATTCTTCTCTTCTACAGTGACCCCTTTGTTTGGTTCTACCCAAAAGTTTCATTACGAAAGTCTGATACAGGAGCCTTATTAAATTGTGATTAAATGACGTGTCTGCGTAGAAGTCTGCTCGTTCTGCTGTTGATGTGGGCTGGATTTCTTAGACTTCTAAAACATACAGGCTTATGAAATAGCTGTAATATCTTTTCCCATGATTGCTAGGGAACGGAGGGTCTTTGCTCCTGCTCTAGTCGTACCTGGCCTTGCTCCAGAGGATAACATTTTCATTAAAAGTGCATTAGGTGCACAATTCAACATGCAGCCATCCTGACGAAGTGCCTGATCCAAAGCCTGTTGACCTGGCTCAGAAGACTTAATGGGCTTTGGTGAACTTTGCTGGCCTCTATAAAAACAGAATCACCCATCGCCAGAGTTACTTTGAGCTGCTTTTACTATCAGTTGGATCCAGTTTGTTCCCACTGCTTCCCCCTAACTTTTTGGGACTTAAAAAAAGTAGCACAAGATGAATCATGGCTCAGGCCAGATAATTGCTGATTACTTTATTAGAGCGGCAGGGCTGACATTTGGACAGTTGGGACACCTAAGAAAGGGTTAAACAGTAGAAAGTCAAACCCAATGACCCTCCTCACCATTTCTGACCAAGTGTTTTCTCAGAGCCTCCAGTAAGCCCGCAGCAGTGATGCATCTTTCCCTTTAGATGACTCATTTTAAATAGTACCCAGTGATTTACACACAGAAAAATGTATTAATAAATACAGAAATGCGCGAATTTGTATGTTTTAAGGCCAGGGGAACCGTCACAAATGTTCAGTCTGACCCTCTGGAGACTGCAGCCTCACCCAGAAACTTCTGCCTGAAATGCATGGCTTCTGTTCGAGTGAAAGCATCCAAATATCACAGTGGAATGCTTTAAAACACTTTCTTCTAATATTTGTCAGAAGCGATGTTATAAAAACAGAATCCCCCCTCTTTCTGCTGTTTCAGAAAGTCTAAGTCAGGGCAGGGATACCAAGATTTTTTATTATTATTATTATTATTATCCCTTAGTGATATGCTATTTCCATACTGAGAGCTGTGTGGCATAAGGCTTTGGGGCAAAGCTGGTTGGAAGCTCCCAATCCATCCCACACCTTCAGCATTGTCACAGGCAGCTCCACCAGCCTGTCTCACCCAGTCATACTCATCTATCCTCTAGACCCTTGCAATCAACACAATGCTGGAGTAATGTAGCTGGTTAACAAAGCCACTGCTTTGTATCATCTATGGTTTCCTCTAGGCAAGAGCAACACTGTGCTCATTCAGCATAGTAGATCAAGCTACCCACAAAAGGTGGCAGAGGATGGCCAGAAGCTTTTATGGCAATATGGGTTATTTCTGGGAGATGCTGGCAGCCTTCTGGCTGAGTCAGCAAGAATTCTCCATGGGGCATGTGTCACGGGCTGGCCTCCTCACAACCCCGGGACCAGAGGGCTGGATCACAGAGGCACCGTCTCACTCGTCCAGCAAAGGCAATTTAAATCATGCTTTACAAAGTACAAATGCATGTAAATATTTGTGTAAGATAAGATCGGTGAGCAGCCTAGTAATATTTCAAAGAGCTGAGCAAGGGCAAAAAACAAATTATACATACTGCTTGAGAAAAATAAAATTAGGAAATCTAGCAACGTGTTTACGTTAGGGTAACATTTGCTCTGGAGTGGGTTTCTGTCGATGGATGTCCTACAGATGGAACAGGCAGTGAAAATACACGGGCAGGGCATGCAAAGAGATTTATCTGAAGATCAGACCTGAATCTCACGAGGGACTCCTACTCAAGCCATTCGCCAGTCACAGGACATCAAAAAGCTTTCAGGAAAGGTTGGTGGATCTGTCAGGTTGACATTTGCAAGCACAGGCAGCTGATTCTGAGTTGTATTTTACTCAAAGCAAACACACAGTGAGCATCTCTTGAGATAATACATCTTTTCATACTCAGGAAACAAAGTTTGTTATCTGAAGTAGCTGCAATGCTTTCTGACAAGGATACATTCCAGATTTTCTCTGTTTAAATTAACATTTTTCATTAATACTTGTAGCCCAGGCTCACACCACTGTGGACACCATCAAAACCCACCCTGTACTGGAGGTTTGAAGACATACCGTACCAGCTTCCCACCCTCAGCATGTGAATGCTGCTAACGGTAACCTGTGATGCTTCAACACAAAAGCATAATCTATTTACAGAGAATGCAGAAAGACCAATAAAAAATGTCTGCATGTTTTACAGGTAGGAAGCAGACAGTGCCAGTCTCTCAAATGGCTTAGCCCAGAGAATGAATAGCAACTCTCATTTTCATAGAGACCCGCACATTTCGCAGGGCTGACCACGCTGCAGCATCAGACGAGTACAAAAAGCACTACATCCTTTTATAAAGACTTTGTACACCTCAGCTGCATTTTGCATCACAAACCAGATTCTCAGCATCTCTTAATCACTTTGTCTAACACTTTAATCTACCAGAGTCAATGTAGCTTCTTCTGCCACAGCCAACTGTATCTTCACTCTGGGAGCAAAACCATTCAACCCTTCCCTAGCACCTGGCATTCAAATCATGCATGGACAGCGCAAGGTGGTAGGTAATCACAGTGTAATGACTTGAGCTTTCTAATTGTAGCCATTAGATCTGAAAACATTGGGCTACATCACTTCGGCAAGGCACAAGAGAGTGGAGCAAGTGACCATGCTCCCACCACCAGGCCAGTGACTGCCTCCCTCACTTCACAGACTCACTTTTCCAGATGCTTTGCATTTCCCCTTTCCTCTGCCAGGTGTTTTTAGTACATCAGTGCTAAAAATTCAGCATGTTCTAGGATCCCAGGCTGCCTGTAAATAAACTACCCCAGATCTGTCTCTATGGAAGCCATTTCTTGCCAGAAATATTATCTAATTTGTAAGCATTTTATGATTTTCTAAGAGTTATAAAATACACCATTAAGAAACAAGTGGGCAACAGAAAAGATCCCTTCTGGTAGCCAATGTGTCCATATAATTGGTTTTTATGAACAGCATCTGAAGAAATGAGTCACAATCCATATGGCTATTTTGGAATCTAGATACACATCGTGTTTTAAGCCTCTCAGAAGCTTTATCCAAGTTTTCCGCATATAATCAATGGTGATTAGATGAGGATATGAATCATTACAGTTCCTAAAGCTGAGCACATGTTTGAAGGGTGAAGGATTCACACATTCTAACTCCATAAATACCCATCCAAGTGTGTTCAGAGCATGAGAAACTCAGAGGGTAGAAAGTAAAAAGGTACTGCAGAACAAACTGCAGACTCATTACAGAACCAAAGGTCTCCTCCCTTAGATGGGTGTAAATATTATTAACTTAGGACACAGTTTAAACTTCAGTTGAAGTCAGACGGAAAAACTTTACCTCTAAGGCGGACTGTGTATCCTCTTTCTCCATGGCTTTAACCATTTTCTCATAGCTTGGCCCCAGCCAGTGAGGAGGTTAGGTTACAAATTTGCTCACTCAACTGTGATGATCTATACAAATAACGCCCACACAGTTCACATGTACACACTCTTCCCATGGACATCCCAGTGGTGCAGAAACATCTCTCCCACAGGCCCACATTTGCACAACCACACGCGTGCACACATCACACATAACACACCTTCGTACACCCAGCCTTTTTCCTGGGTGCTGCATGCAGCTCCACCGTTTAAGCCTGCACTACCTTTTCCTGTGCCAGAGGATTCACATTCATTTAGTGTCAACACGGGACTGTATTCTGCATCTTCTGAAAGATGCTGAGAGCCCTGTCTTCAGTTGCTCAGGACTTTTACTACTGTCTTCCAATTGATCCAACAGCAGTGTTGGGAATTTTTTTTACAATGACAGTAGATGCAACAGGTACAAAACCCTGAGCAACTCAGTCCCTGCGAACATGATTGTTAAATTCCATTATTACTCCACTTATCTTGCTTTGCATTCCAGCATCAGGTGCTGGTCCACAATACCCTTCCTCTGCTCATGACACGCAACACCAGAGCACCTATGCGTAAGAGAGCACGCCAGTCTTCCAGGGCTCCCAGAGAAAGAAACATCTCCCAGTACAAAACAGCCATCTTGTTACCATGGAAATCTTGGCCTAATAAGTATTTTGTGAGTTCATTTGCCATGGAAGGAAAAAAAAAAAAAAGCATAAGCCAGGATTTATGCATGATGCTCCATGCATACTGTCTCCAATGCATATCTTTCCATCCATCAGACTCATATGCAGGCATGATTTCCAGCACTGAGAATAGCTGCCCACAAATACTGGAGATGTTTGGCCTAGATTGCACATTTATAACTGATAGGCTTTTAGAACCAGAAGGGACTGTTATTATAGTCCCATCCAGCTTCCTGTGAAACACAAACCAAACAGTCTCAGCTGATAATTTCTGTATCAAGCCCCGTGACTTCTACTTGAACCGGCACGAGACATACTCCTGACGTGCTACAGCTACTATATTATATACCTTACAGTTCCTGTATTCCTCCAGGCAACGCAAAGGAGAGAAGGGAGCTACAGTCTCTTTTGCTGCCTATTTGCCCTGATAAATGAACAAGCGAACTGAGTGTTGGCAATATTTTTAAAAGCTGTCTAGTCTTGGAGGCAAGTAAAGCCTCTGCATTCCTTGGAAAGAGATGATCGGGTGACAGAGAATAGACCAGGATCCATAATCTGTTATGCAGGTTTACTTTATAACACTAGCACACATTCAGATCCCATTTTAAAGGGAAGCTGAAAGATTAACGTTGGCTCCTAGACCAAGCCTGTTGTAATGAAACCCTTGCCTATAGTTTGACAGAGGCACTAACAGGGTCTCTTACGATGACTGCCAAGGGAAGTCTTCAAGACAGACGAAAACTTTGAGGTTAAAATTTGAAAGAAAGACAAACTTATCCTCATATTCATGTTACAGCACATGATAAACTATTCCAGAGGGGATTCCTACCAGAATGCTAAGAAATTTTATGGAGAACTAGAGTCATTCATCTAAAATGAGGATGAAAGAGTAACATATTACCTAGGAGGAAACAAAGAAAGGTAATATTTTGCCCTCAATTTTATTGTGTTTGTAAGGCAATTCAGTCAGATAAAATTTGTGAAACCATTTAAAGATGAAAAGGCCTGTACAATAACCAGATCCAGAGGATCGTGATTTAAGGAAATATTATGCCAGTTGTAGCAAAAGTAGTAGTTTTCATATTTAAGTTATTTCATATTATTATGAAAGATACCAAGAATAGCATTCTTCTACCAGGAGATTTCCCAGATTTCCCACCCACATAGAGCCTTAAATTTCTATATAAGGAGTTTTCCCCCACTTCACAGATCAAAGTAACCTTCCCCATGCTGGCAGCTCAGCTAGAAATAGGGCTGACATCCCTCAACATGCCGTTCCACATCTTTAGTCTTGACTTTAGCCCCTCAGCTAACCGTTACAGCAACAAGTAGATGCTTTGCAGCCTACTCTTATTGCTCTTTGACTAATTGCCTCCAAAGGTAGTAGACGTGTGAGTCTCTCTGAGCACATGGAGAAAGATTTTATTCCTTGAATATTGGAGGCACCTATCTGGTTGGTTCCCCAGTTAGCACAGATGATTAAGTCACCTCTCCAAGACAGGTCGGTGTACTCTGTCAGTGTGGGGCTGGGGGGTTCGGACCCCTTGGGCATAGCAGAAGCCTCTGTGGTGCCAAGGAGCACTGCTGAATGCAGCCAAACCCAGCCTCGCAGCCTTGGAACTGCTCCCGTGCCAAGAGCAACAGTAAATAACCTGCTCTCAACCAAGAAGCATGAGGGTTTCCAAGCTCAGCTGGGGCCTTTTCCCTTTTTTTTTTGCCTGAGTAAAGTCAAAAAGCTCTGAGATGCCTTCGAAATACAGTACAGCAAGTGCTGCTGAAGGGGATATTTGCAAGGAGCCCTGCCATGACCTCAGCTTTTAAAACACCGGAAGGACTCAGAAGTCATGCCAATGCCAAATTATCCCCATGCAATACAAGAAAGGAAGCTAATCCCTGTTTCTTGATGATAATTAGCACAATGAGAAACACCTTTCTGACATGATTTAGCTCAGAGCCAAAGCCCAAGCTGTCTCCGAAGAAAACTTCTTCGACGGAACAGATGACAAAGTCCTGAGAGGTGCATTGCAACCACACCGGTGCTGTTCAAAGAAACAAAACACCTGGCCATCCTGGCTCATCTGCTGCCTCTGGCCATCAGCCATGACCCACCCCCCATGCTTTTGGATACAGGCACAAATGTCTTCTTCTTTCCAGTGGCCAGGCATACTTGATTTTCTAGCTATTCCACCAAGGAAATAAACCACCAGGTGATTATGTGCTAAGAGACTCTGCACAGTGATTCAGCCCTTGTGGCTTTCAGTGGAACCAACTTCACAGGAAGATTTCTGGGGGAAAAAAAATATTCTTAGTGAATGTGACAGTGAAGAGATGTGGTATGAAACTCCAGGCAGATGCAGGTTTAACTCCCAGGTGTCTTTCCATGCACCTACCCTCATCCCCGGGCTTGAATTGGCTCTTTTTAAGGGAAAAGGCATCACAGAAATAAGATTTTCCATATGGATAATTTGGAATGGTTGACTGAAGTTTTGCCACTGGCACCTACAAGATGACAGGTGAGGATTTTAACCACAGTGTTGCCAAGCAATACTGGGGAGAGGATTACACCAAAACAGAACTACCTCAGACTCAAAACCTCATCGCTGCTATTTTTCAAAGAGTTTGAGGCTGCGAATCCAGAGCTCCCTCGGCACCAATCCTTTCCAGCCATGCCCCAAGGTTATGGGGCAGGGGAACGATGCATTTCCACTAGGATGCCTTGATTGCCTCTGACCCATTGAACTGGTAAAGGACAGCAGGACCAGAAGCTTGAAAAGGTCCTGGCAAGATCTGGGAATGGATTTTGATGTGCAAAAAGCCCCAGATGCCAATGCCTCTCATGAGGGCACAGATGCCACCTGCCCCCATAGCCAGAGAATGCATCTTTAGCCCTGCCTTCCCAGCATAAGCAGCGAGCAGGATACACTTGAAAGGAAATTTAGAAACTCTACCAAAAAAAAAAAAAAAAAAAGGGCAACAAAAAAACCCCCAAACCCCTGAATTCTGTTCAGCAACAGCTCTCCCCTGGGGGAGATAAGATGAGAAAGAGCAAATCACTTGTGACAGATGGCAGGGGTGGTTGGGAATGCACTAATGGGAAGCACACATATCCCAGGAGGATGAAAGCAGTATAAAACCTTATAAAAAACCAACTGCATGTCTCATTGGGCTGCTTCACTGTGGTTCCTTTTATAAAAGATATATTCATTCAAACGCAAATCTTGATTTCTGTCATGAGCCCATTATTACACAAGTGCTGTGAACTGGTGTTAAAGATACAGTTAGTCTATATACACCCACATGTATATTGAACCCAGATTTATAAAGTCAGTGCCACAGGAAACTAGGCACTTTTTGTATTTACTAAATGTTGAATTCAGTGCATCAGCAGCAAAAACTGCAGTGAGCTCAAAAGCAAGGTCTTGACTGCACTGCAGCATGACACCGCAGCTGCATACGTTATTTCTGTTTAGAACCATTGTGGCTGTGGTAAAAGGCAGCATTTTCTTTCTTTCTCTTTCCTGATGGTGCCTGAAATTAGCATTATTACAGGAGTGCTGCCTTTCAGCAGTGTTCGTGTACAGCTCAGATTTCACTTTCAGATCCAACCCTAATCCTTTGTCATTGTGGGGATGCAGAGTTTTGATGGAAACTCCTTTCTAAGCCCTCATGCTGGCTGCTCCACCCACAGTCCAGTGATTCCCACCACTCTACCAGGTGACGCATTTCATATTGGCTTCCTTCATTTCATTATACTTCATCCAGTTATACACCCTTTTCAAATTAGTGTACCTGCTCAGGAAAAAAAACTAACAAACACCCAAATACCAGTGCTGGGGCAACTGGGCCTTGGAATGCAGGGGGGCATTCACCCAGGTAACTGAATATAAGACAGGACAAAAGATGAGTAATGAGAGCACCATGGAGTCAGTCCTCCTCGGTTCTCTGTGCTCTGTGGGTTCTCATCTAATTCAGGGCAATGCTTAGGCAAAGGCTTAGCTTTAAGCAACACAATCTCATTTACTTTATACAACCAAACAAAAGGATAGAATTCTCTGAATGGAATAAACCCACCTAGCACTGGTGAAAGAGTAGAAGCGGTAGGTAGGACCTCCAAAATCTACACAGCCTAGTAGCACAGCGCACAGGTCCCCCAACCAGCTCCAAGTGAGTTAACAGGACACACAAAGCCACAATAGGCTGGTGTTGTCTTTGAGTTAAAGACATATAGATATCTAACTCACAAAGTCAAAGCTCGTTACCTAGTGCAGTCTCCTACCCCAGCATGACATATTGCTTCTGGTATAAGTGAGGTGGCAGAGATACTCAGCATCCTTCCAGGCACAACCCACCTCCTTAGCAGAGGTAATCCTGGAAAGCACTTTTCAGTTTCATTAGAGCACGTGAAGCATAGTGTGAATTTATTGTTTGTATCTTCTGACACGAATACATCTACTACCTGCTTTCAGGATGTGCAGGCATCCCACCAGGCTGTTAGATACAAAAATCTACCAAAGAACACTGTATGGAGAATATTGCATTCCCACCCTCAGTGGTATGAAGGACTGATTTCATTTCCGAGATGCAGCCCACTGCTTTATAATAGCACATGCTGGTTTTATGAGATGGTCCAGAGGAAAACATCCAGAACACTTATCAGCTGAAACCACAGGTAGCACATAGGGAAGCAGATTAAAGGAATAACATGTTTTGCGCAGGCAGCCATGCCCTATGCACACATGAAAAGCCCAGGGGACAGTTAACCCTCAGTACAGCTGCTAGGGTTTAGTACTACAGACCCACTGAAAGATTTATCTCTAATTCTCAAACAGGCAGGAGTTTGGTATGGATTCAAGGAAAACAGTAGTTGGTCCTCTTTCATTAAGCATCCTGAGCAAGTCTGGACAGAAGAGAAATTTCAGAACGAAACAGCGACAGGTAGGAACTGCTAATTTCTTGAATGAAGCTCAGACCATGGGAGGTCAGCAGTAAACCATGCCTGTCACCCCATCATGACACATGCAGCCCAGCCCAGCCCAGCCAGGGTGCTCAGGAGCCCTGAGCTGGCAGCAGGCACCAAAACCAAATAAGCTTTCAAATCATTAGAGTCAGGAGGTGATGGAATCACCTTCTACTATGGGAATTGGGGTTGAGAATATAGACAGGTTTAAGATGGGTCTTGACCAATTTATGAAAAAAGATCCAAGATGTGGAGTTCTCCAGCAGCTGACAGTGGCCCAGGATACCTCTCAGTCCAATGGTCCAAACATTTGTGCTACTCACAGCAAAACATCCTGGGGTTAGATATTTGCTGCACCAGCTCCAAACTGTTGTCCTAAATAGTATCTGTGATCCCCACTATAACACATTGCTCTTTTTCGTTATGTCCAAGTTTTCCATCTCTGGGTGTGCCTTACCATAGTGAAATCTGACTCTGCCACTTAATTAATACCATAACTGCACACTGTAACCACTTGCCCTGAGCTGAGCACCATCCGCACACTCTGAAGTATTTGTTGCTGTGACAGGGGAATACAAAGCTTTACATGCAGGCGATGGAAAAGGTTAAAGTCAATATTTTGGCTGGTGGAAATATTTATGGAAAGAACCCGTGAATTAGTGAGCTGTATTCATTCCACTGACATTTCCTAACTGCGTTAACCTTTTATATTTCTTGTGGTTGGCTCCTGTTTAATATGTTCTAATTATATGAGAACCAGGAAGCAAATGAATGGCTGAGATTAAAGTTAAACAACTGCCATAAATACTGCGGGACAGATTCTCAGCACTGAGCCTATAGGTTTGTGCCTCTAAGTTCAATGCCTCGCAGATGAGACACATAAGGCTATCAGACACATGTGCAGAGCTCATAGTTTCTTGCCCACTCACTCATTTGAGGGCAGAATTTGTCCCTTTGATGGCACTGTGTTGATGTTTCATTCCGCATGTAGTAAAGCACATTAGTTCATTCAAAGAGGGTTCACAAAGGACAAATACCTCCTGCAAAAATCACCATTTCCTCTGGTCTTCATACAATGAGAAAGGCAGGAAAGGGAAAAGGGATTCGAAAGCCTTCAGTTAATGATGGGCAGATGTTCTCAGAGGCTTCGGCCAACCTAAAGCACTGATCAGGTGCTACTACATGCACTGTGTGCAGTAATAGCTATTCCATCTAACATCCGAGCAGGCAGTCACTCAGCAGTAATTTATGAGCACAGCAATACATGTTACAAAACACCCAACGACTGGAATAACTTTCTCCCAGCAAAACTACATCACAAGCGAATGCAGGCAGTTGCAAAATTCACATCCACAAGTGGAAGATGTTAGCAATCTGTTCCAGTTCAGCTCGATGCACGGAAACACCAGATGGCTACTCTGCTGTTTACCACCTCCAAAAGTGGATGGAAGAGGCTCATATAGGCAAGTTGTCCCTTTTAAGATAATACAGTCAAAGCTGATGAACAAGGGGGCACCAGCAATTTGCTGACACTGTCACAAACTCACCAGATGAAAGCTAGCTAGGGATGCTGACCTGTGGAGCGATTGCACCCCTGCTGCAGAATTAGATGTAGCTTCAGTGTGAGACACTCAACCATCACAGCCACTTTGGGGCTTAAGAGTGACAATACCAGCTACACTGATGCTTACACATGGCCAAGGTGCTTTTAGTCTGCAGTCCTGATCATGCTGCCATCCATATCTGCATGTCTGCATCCTTTGCCTACCATGGGATAGTGCTTATGATGCTTACGAGCTGAGCAAGAGGATTAATGAGATTGCATAGGCTACTTTGATGTAGCAACCTCCTGCCTTCTCGCAGACAAAGCAGAGATCCATGTATAGTGACAAGGAAACAGGGCACATCTTTCATCTATTTGGCCTGTGTAAATGCATGTCCTCTCAGCTATTTGCTCCCTTCTCCATCCATGGTCTGTATGATTGCTCAATACGCCTAATTGTTGTTTTGTATCACAGCTTCCTATATGATGCAGCATCAAAGGGGTTCATGCAGGTGGTTACAATTAAATCTGTGCTTAAGCACATTGCTGAACCCAGGCGTTCATTGAACTGCAATTGTTTCTGAGGTAGGGGCCATCTTTTCCTATAACATGCCTCACACAGTCAATTTGACCCTGATTGGCCTTCTCTATCCCACTAAAATAAAAATAAATAACTGGGAGTAATAAAAATAAATGGTGTCACCGTGGTAAAAGTTTATTTCCTTTGTGTTTCCAAGAACGGTACACAATCTTCAAGGAGGGATGTTGCTGTCTCCGACCATCAACAATGCCAAAAATAAATAGAAATTAAGTGAAAGATTCAAGTTTCAAGTGGCATAAATTCAACCACAGCAAATATTTTGTGTGGATGCGGTATAGTTTAGACTCCAACATGTTTCCTTATGGTCTATCTACTTCCTCAAAAAAAATATCAACCATAATCACTCTACAACAGCCAAGCCTAACACAGCATAACAGTTCAATAAACATCTCTATTCCACTATTGCTTAAGGGGCAAAAGGAATCCTAGTAGGTCTGTAAAGGATTTTTTGACAGCAGACCTCTTGGCTGATCTGTTAAAAATCACAGTGTTTGCCTTGCACAGCACTAGCAGAATCTGTTAATAGCCCAGACAGTCTCTGCTTTATTTTCAGTAACACTGTTTCCCTCCCCATACAGCCTTTTTTTTTATTTTTAAAAAAGTTATTTAAGATAGTGATCTTGGGTATTTTTTGTAAATACATACATACATATATATACATATATATATATGGTGCCTATGCCACCGCAGCCTGCACGCATTAGGCAACCCCTGTTGCTTTGCACAGGGAAGAATTTCCCCTTTGACTGGTAGTTTTGTGCATTTGCAAAAGCCTCCAACTCTCACCGCAGTTTTCCCATTTGTAAAGCCAGCATCATTAGAGACTTGAAGCACTTAATGATTTAACACACTTTGGGATAAATAGTGTTACATTAGCACAGGTGCAAATAGCTTTCTAATTGTTATTAATTTAATAATACGGTGCTGATGGTACATACTAATTTGATTCATGTTGTTCTATACTAGGGGAAAAACACCAGAAATTTCCACAGCTGTCAGCTGCTGTCTTCTCACAATTGCTATGGAAAGCAAACAAACCGTAAAGGCAATTCATAATTATTATAAACACTCCCTAACCTAAACCACGTTGACATTTCTAAATCAGAGTTGCATGCTTGCTCTTGTCTGTGGTGTCAGAAAGGGAATAGAGCCAGTTGAAGAAAGGACAACCAGCTATTAGATAATTTGAGGGCCAAGCAATTAGTTTGGTTTTAATGAGCTGTTTTAACATGCGGAAAGTGCTTCCCCCATCACTCTGACCAACCCATCCCACCTCTCACTGCATCATGTTGATCTTAGCTTGAGACAACATTTGGCTTCCCAGTATTTTCTGGAGTTTTCCTGCACGGTAAGTGCTGTCCTGTCTGGAAAACGCTTTGCCATTTCTATCCATGGGGATTCATTCCTCCCAGCTAGAAGAAAGGAAGGAGAGATCCAGTTCCCTATGCCCACTGCTGAGTCCCTCTGGGTTTGTCTCAAAAACTCATTCCAAGAACATGGCTTAAGATCTTAAGTGATATTCAAAGCCCTCAGCATGAGGTTTATGGCTTTCAATGTCTGCTGAGAATATAGTCCTAACTGACAAGTTCAGAGGCAGGTATTTGGATGCTCTTCCACAAATACATCCCTGTAAAACAGCTCGCAACTCTGCAGTGACCAAGGCTTAATTTAAAGTGGTTTAGTAGAAGCAGCTGACTGACAAAAAAAGGTCTTCGCACAGACAAAAGCCTCTGGGGCTGAATCTGCAGCCGGATGCCTTTCTAGCGGAACCAGGACACTCTGACTCTCCACTGAACTGTGTCACTCACTGATTTCGACTTTTTTAATTTAAATTGCCAGCCCTACTGTAGAAGAAAGGAAATCCTTGTTTGCTATTTCTCTTATATTATGGTTTCATTTAGATTTCATTACCATAATTTTGGTTTCAATTTGTGGTACTTCCTGAATGACTTCTTTGTCTTCTGTGAAAACCCCCAGAGGACAGTCAGAGCTGACGAGCTCAGGGTGTGGGGATCAAGAGGCTCTCCCAGGGGCACCTGCACCCCCCTGCACGTTGCATCCTCAATGGATGGACATGGCTTGTGGAGAAGGATGCAGAGAGGAGGCTGCCAGGGTCAGCTCATGCCAGCCTCAAAATTGGAGTGACCCCATTTGTCATCCCCATCTGGCCAACACCAAAGGGCGCTCCAGAGGACTCCTGAAATTCAGCAGCATGAGAAAGCAGGAAGGGAACCAGAGCAAAATGTTTCAAGAAGAATCAAGTCCAGCAACAAGCAACCCCCAGCTGTGCAGCACAGGAGCATCCAAAAAAGAGCTAATGCTCACTTACATATTCCCAAGGCTCCCGCAGACAGAAAACCCAACCTGCAAAAGAAAGCCAAGCTCATGTTTAACCTTTTTGGTTAAAGTGTAATTCCGAACGCTGGGAAGTTCACTCTGACATATAACCAGATATTCATCATCTTCAAACCCTCACTGAATGCGGGTGGCAGCAAGGGCTTTGCAAGCGTCCTTTTAGATGCAATGAATTCTTCAGAAGTCAGATACTTATTTTACCAGGGTGCTCAGAGAAATGCCAAGAAGGAGCAGAACCCTGTTGCGTTAGGAGTCCCAGAGCCTCCCAGCCTCAAGTAGCTGATGGTTTTGAACAGCAGGGCATGCCAGCTCAGAAGCCAGTGATGAAAACATTCACTGGAGTCAGGGCAAAAGTTGTTACTACTCCTTTAGTGTAGCAACCAAAGGCTCAGGCACATGAAGGACCCACACTGAACAGTGTAACAAGAGATACCAGTTTCTGAATCTGCAAACTGCTCATTGTTTGAGCAGGACAGAAAGGATATCCATGTTGTGCAATACAAACATACCTGCATCAACATCAGACAAGCAGGGAACGTCCCCATGGACACTGTAGCTGGGAGAAACCTATTTGTGCCTTTTTCCAAAGGTCTCTGTGCTGAGACAACACTCTTCCCCTGCTCCCAGAGCACTGATATGAAACCAGGCCAAATGAGAAGTGGAACTTATCTGAAGGATTATGTTTCACTACCGTAAAACACTTGGCAAAAAGGCTGCGCTCAACCTCCAGCACCTCCAAGCCCCATCAATGCTGAGCAGCTTGGTCGTGCTGCTGCACCTTGGCATGGCCACGCTGCCGCCAAGGGCCAGGTGGACACCTTCACCCCTCTGCGCTCTGTGCAAGCTGGGCTCAGAAAACACGGTAGTTATGGGACAAGCTGTATAGCTCTCTCGCTCTAGTCAAGCAAACAGGAGTCAACCAAATTGCTTAATTGGTCTCTTCCAATCACCACATAACCCTTCCATCTACTGCACAGCCACTGCACATGCATGCTGAAAAGCAAAATAAACAGCCTCATTCAGAAACTTCCATTCCTTTTACATCGCACCGTCAAGTTTGAAACATCATGTTCAAGACCCCCCATGCACACAAAGTATGCAGAAAAAGACCATTTTTTCCCTGCAGGCTGATTCCCACTTTGAACCAAAGAGCTGTATAACACACTTTACGTAGGAAATTGGATACGGTACACTCTTCTCACACTTTTACTAGGTCTCCACACAAGCATACAAGTTTGACTTTCTAGCCAAGACCAGGTGGGAAAGTCCTGCTATTAAAACACTAACAGGAAGCTGTGGGGTCATTCAACATCCCTACCCTCAAATAAAAGCTCCTCTTCCACTGACATGTAGCTGAGGGCTCTTGCTTGTCTTTCCCCAACCACAAAACTGGACTGGATGTTAATTTGAAATGGAAAATGTATCCAAATGTGATGACAGTCTACTAAAAAATAAAATAACCTTAATGTAATAAACTCTTTCTAAGTACAAGAACTGCACAGTATAAACACTGGCACTCATAAAGCTTCATTTGGTCTTAACAACTTTTCTTTCAGCCTGGCCTATCCTCAGCAAAGGGTATTCTTTATGTCATTGTGATCACAGTGAAACATCTTTAACAGTGCTACCAAAAATAAGAAGAAAATAAAAATATAAAAAGCATGTCTTTCCGTATATCTTACAACTTTCCATCAAAAGCTCTCCTTCCCCTACCCAAGTCGGCATGATGCATTTGGAAACCCAACAGCTTCTCGCCTGGCCCTTGTATGAGCCAGGGCTCACCTCCAATGATGCACCAGGTGCTGTCCTGCATCCTGGGAAATGTAGTGTGGGGAACAGCTGAAGCCATCACCACTCCAGCTCCCACAGCCTGGCAGGCATCAGGCAGTGCCTCTAGGTCTCAGAGTGTGCCTAAGGAAAATAAGATGATTTGTCTGAACCCAAGTTTTTTTCGGGACCTTACGTCCGTCCCATGTAAGATGTCTCAAGACTGACTATTCTTGACCTGCCATAGGGTGGAGTCAAAGTTAAAAATTTGCACAGCCCAGAAATGTTGCTAAACTTGTTAACCCTGGCCCTGGTTTAGAAACTGGGATCAAACACATAAAGTTCATCCATGGTTTATTGGACTGGAGAATTTAGATCTTCTGTTTTATCTGGGGATAACTAAGCACAAAAAGTCCCTTCATTTCAGTATTGCATGTCACCTGCTCTTACTGGGACGAATAATCCTTTAAAAAATTCAGAAATATGGCAGGAGTCAAATGGAAAGAAATTATGCTGAGCAACACTCCTGTCAGGGACAGATCATTTTGAGGTAGGATAATTCATCATCCACAGTCTAAATGGCTTCTGTCTTAAAGGACTTCCTTCTTCTCCTAACATATCCTCTGTGGGTCAGAAATGCCAGTGTAGTATTATCATTCTGTCTTTGCATTTGAAATACTAGCTACCATGTTGATGAAACAGACCTTTATTGAACTTCAAAGGCCCATAATTATATATCCTTTCCTTCAGCTTTGATATTTTAATATTCAGCTGGTGAAATTATTATCTATTCTAGCCACAAAGCATTTATTTATTTTGCTTGCTTTATCTCTGTTATTTCTGTGGTGGTAAGAGGCTGAGGAAGAAGCCCCCCTGCTTGTTGGCAGCAGCAGAAAGTGGGAATTGAATGTACCAGGACTTTTATCTCCAGCGGCTGAAGAACGAAGTGTTTGAACTCCTTCTCGAACCCTAACGGGACTCAGAAACCTCTCCCGGCAGCCAGTTCCTCTCATTTATGCTTTTCAAGAGCCAGCCAATTTTCTTTATATAGGTTTCCCTGTGCCATGAGGGAGCACAGGAGAGTCAAGAAGACACCATTCAGTACTAACGATGGCATGAATTTTTCATCTGAAAAGGGCACTCTGTTTCTGGAAGCTGAAAAAAAAAAAAATCATTGCTTGTGTTTGCTCAGCCCCAGCCTCACCAAGGTGGATGTATGTGCAACAGGGGCAAAAATATTTTAAGTATACATCCAGCCTGCAAACATAAATACCCACAGGTAGAGCACAGTTCCCCCTGCTGTCTAACAAAACATGGTGGTGTTTCATGGCTCTGCATCCCTCACGAGAGAAAGGCCCCGTGAATGTTTTGTTCCCATCTGCCAGGGAATTTCAACAACAGGACTGAGCTGCAAAATTCAGAGCAATACCTGGATTTTCTAAGCTCAACTCGCAGGCCTGGCCCAAACCTTCAACAAATCTAAGTGAAAAATGCATTTGCATCACCAGGAGATTTCAAAATAGGGCGAAGACCCCACCATTTTCAGAGTATGTCTGCATCTCATTGAAACAGACCTGAGGTGAGGAAATGCTGGAAATCACATTGGAATGATGTTATTGAGAGACTACAGCGTGATTTCTAAAATAAATCCCCTTGGATGTGCCTGGATCTTTCTCCTGGAGAAACAGGCTGATGGCTGATCCTGTGCAGGCATTTCTCAAGAGTTATCACAAGCTCTCTCTCTCTCTGTTGGGTCATTTCCAAATAATCCTGAAATCAAACCTGTGTCAGATGAGCCCAATATCAGCCTATGGCTTTCATCAGATGATTTCCAAGCTCTTTAGGAATGTGACTTAATTGCACCTCACAGCAGCCCCTGATGGACTTCAGCAGTCTCTGCTCTGCCCTACTGAACTGGAAACTGAGGAAAAGGGTCTATGTCACCTTTCCAAACTTGCAAACCAAAGCAGCAGAAGTGGCATAATTAACATTGAGAGGTTTGAGCTCCTTGCCTGATGCTTCCCGGGACAGGCTTCCCAAAATCCAGCTCCCTTAAGAAAGTAATTCCCCATGAGGAGGACAGAAAACCCCTAGCCAGTTGGATAGGACATTAATGCTAAAAGATACCCTAAAATTGCAACCCTCCACTTAAAAAAAACACTTGAAATGATGGATCCTCACCATGGGCTTTCCCAGCATTTAACCTGAAGGTTTTGCTGCAGCATATGGAGTGGGTGTACAGGCCAGAAACCCATC
Organism: Ibycter americanus; assembly: GCA_035590275.1. Taxonomy (NCBI): domain Eukaryota; kingdom Metazoa; phylum Chordata; class Aves; order Falconiformes; family Falconidae; genus Ibycter; species Ibycter americanus. Next base: position 30,179,266 of record JAVJGI010000032.1, on the reverse strand, counting down.
TCATTCAGTCCTGGGGGTCCAACCCAGTGGGGTACAGGTATTTAATAAGTGGGTGCAAGTCTCTAGGAGAGGTGCACAGTTCCCATGTGTGGCCTTACATGGGCTGCACATGTGGTTGGGTTTGTTACCTCCAGACACCTCCTGAGGCCATTCAAACCTGTGCCAGGGCTTGCCAGGAAATACTGGTAAATGTGGACATGTTCCCTTCCTACCAAGTCATGCCCACACAGGGAACCTTCAAGAGGTTTTCAAGAGGAAACCATTCAAGGCAAATGGCCAGGTGTGCAGCCTGTGTGCAGCCGCTAGCACCTGCTCCCCCAGCAGCAGGCAGGGCTTGTGATGCACAGCCCGGTGACAAGAGTCATCCAAGCCCAAACTAATTCTGCATGGCATCATGAGAGCCCCAGACCTCAGCCTTACTCCTTCGAACACTTCCAAGCATCTCACTTTTCATGTCTATTGTTGTTTACTCAGCATTTCCCAGCAATGAAGCCACTGGTGAGTGTGTTCCTGGACAGCTGCAGGAGCCTGCTGTCTGTTTTTGGGATTAGGTTGTTTTTCTTATGAGGGCCATTGGGAAAGCTATGATCTTGTTCATGTCACAGGCAGTGTTGCTGTATTCCAGAGACATTAATGTCTGGAAAAAAGAGTGATGCACCATTTGGGACAATGGGAACATTAGTTGAAGCAGAGAGGTGACCAGCAGCCAAAGCACCTCTCTGTTGAGCGATGGCTTGGCTTGGTTCTCCAGCTCACAGCCAGCTGAAGGATGCTCATCACAGGAAAGATACAAAAGCCTCTTAAAGCCAAACTGGGTATGTATTTATTTACCAGGAAATTTGGGAAGAAGGAATGGGAGAACCTCATAGGGCACATTCTTTTTTGCAAATGAAAGAACTTGAGATTTAGCTTTTAGTAGCACTAGAAAATCTTGGGGGTTTATTTACAAATTTTCATACAAAAATGACTTTGTATTTGGAAATGTTAACGCCTGACTTCCAGCCCCTGAAAAGATGCAAAGGAAATGGAAATCTAAACGAGTAGCATATGCCATCCCCTTGGCTCCACCAACGAAAATATTTGGCTTCCACTTGCAGCTACCCCAATCAAAAAGAAGTTTGGGTTGCAGGAATGTAAGTTGAAGTGAATGTTAAATTTACATTAGGCATTTGTTAATTAGCCAGCAAATGAATCACCCTCATGGACCAGCATGGTCCACACATTTTAAAGCAAACACTGTTGTGTCAAGTTAAACTGTTGCCCTGGAGTTGACTAAGCAGAAACATTCAAAAATGTAATTATTAATAAGATTTTCTTGTATTATTAAAAACATCAAGATTAAAATACCATGGTGGATATTTACAGGCAGGGAAGTAAGAAGGAGACTCAGTAGGTGTTTATTAAATCCATTTCCACATATATATCCACGCTTCATGTGCTCTCCATTTCCCTGCAAGCAAAAGCTCTCTTTTACCTAGTGCCTGTCCCTGCGGGCACCTCTTCGGTTATTACACCTTGGTCAGCATGATTTGTTGGCTTAATCAATACTCAGGTTAAACAATTATTTCTTTTAGCAGGAAGGAATTCTGTCACCCTTCTCAGTGGGTTGTGCCAACACATTAAGGGACCAAAATATTTTCCTGGGGTATTAAAGCAACATTCCTGACACAGTGCCTCAATGGGGGGACTGGAATAGCTCTTAGAACTGGAGGGGTTGTAGCATGTACCAAGTCTTGGCTATTGAGTCTTCCTCTTCCTCTTGAAGTTGCTGACCCCTTAGAAAAGGCTTTGGTAGATTTAGGATTAAGGAATCACTGCAGCCTCAGTTCCTGATCCACATGGTTTTTCTGCTGGGTTTTCTCCCCCGTGAACAGCAAAACCACCCAAATAAAGCTATTGGGGAGTTGGCTTCAGTATTGACACTGAGACCCTGATAAACTTTCTTGTACACTAACATCTGAAACTCAAGTTCCCCAAGACCTTCAGAAAAGGATGTCAATATTTTTTTTGCTTCCTTTGAGCTTAGGCCAAAAGCCAAAGTCATAAATAGAAACAGTTATTCTGGGCTCAATATCACCTTTTGTGCAATGACAAAAATAATGTGTTGTTGAACTGTTTGGCATGACTGCCCAAGCATGTGACAAGAAGCTAATTACTTTTGAAGCCAAATCTACTAGAGAAAACAAGAATCCAACTTATAGCAACTCGTATTTTGCCAATTTTGCTTCTCCAAATGCATATTTTCTTCCTTTCTTCCTCTCTCTCATGGCATTCTTTCCTTCTTCTTTAAATATCCACACAGTTTGTAGCTGAACTTGCAGTCTCTACTGTCCTTCCCTCAGCCTTGCTCAACCCCCGTGATAACCAAATCCTTCCTGCAGAGCTGAACTCTTTTCCCACCATCAGACAGTACATTAATTCACTCAACACATTTGTTTGCAGCTGTCTTCCATCACCAACCCCACACCCGGCTGGCTTCTCATAGGAGAGCAAAAACTTAATTTTTCACTAACGAAGGTATAAAGCAGGTAATTTTTTCTCCTTTGCTCCTCAGAAATTTTTGCTTTATTTTACTGGGAAAACAAAAAATACAATAAAATGCTTGGGCTGCTAGTTTTGGTCTTAGGGTAGGTGATGAAGTATGAGCCTCTTCAGAGAAGGAACAGCTTCCAGACTTTTAAGCAAGTTTAGCCAAATGCAAAAACATCTTCTCAACACAAGCTGGTCATTCCTATATATGTGTATTTGTTCTGGGGTAGGTACAGCTACTGATATGTTAAGAATGATCATATTAGTGGCTTCTTCCATTGCTCCCCCAAAACCACACCCTTGTTTACTTTCACCTATAAATGCTAAAGAAAAAAACCCACCACAACAACAAAACCAAGCCCAAACCAAAACCCCAATAAATGAACAGCCAACCAAATCTCACACACAGAGCTTTGCAAGATTTGCTTTAAGGGATACCCCCAAGACTGAGACTGCAAACACAGCATGGGCTTTTCTGTCCCTTCAAATTTGCTCTGCACCTGATATTTGGGAGGCATTTTCCTCTTTTCTCCCTCACTATTCAGCTCTTGCTTCTAATGTCAAACACAGGCAGCAGCTTTGAAGCTTTTCCAAATGAAAATGCCAGAAGAGTCCTGGTTTTCCAGTCAGCCTGCCAACTCCAGCAATCATTAATTTTATGTGCTAATTTTAAAGTTGATTGTTTTTGTGTCTTTGACTTCAAAGGCAACTCCAGTGAAAAACCTAAAATATATTTTAAAAGGTAGAAAACAATTTTCTTGAAATGTCTTTTCTTGCAAAAAAATCCATTATTTTTAGTTTAAGGAACGCAGATTTCCTCCCTATAGCCTGTATAAATGTTGCTGAAGATTTTCATGCCAAATATTTGGTTTATTCTGAAGAAGTCTTTAAAAAAATTAAAAGAGTTAAATAAATCAGACTAAAAGCGTTTTCATTTGTTCCACTGGTGGCACTGTGGATTTTATTAGTGAAGTGTGCATGTAACATATGTGCAGAGCAATTATGTTTTTCAGTTACAAAACACTAATCATTAGATTAAATAAAATGACAGAGATTTTGGTCTGGTTCTGCCCTCAGATATTACACAGGCACTTGACTGGAGTACGATTTTGACTGTTTTCCCAGCTCATCAGCACATTAAAACCAGCTGTGGGTCTCAATAAATTGTTTCAGCAGAACCCACTGAAAATATCTGTATTTTCCTCCCTCCCGGCCCAACAAATGAAACTTGGAGGTCATTATGGTAGTTTTAATTATGATTTGGTAGGGATGTCCTTCATTGAAATCTGTAGTTCCATAAACAACATGCTTCTTCTGTCATATTAGATTTCTTCATTTCAATTGTGAAGTCACAAAACCATGTGCTTCCCATTTTAGCTCCTGGACCCCCTGCTAAACTTATACACATGAAGGAGTGGTAGCAAAGGGAAAGCAGCAGCCAGGAGTGTTCATGGCCTTACTCCTGCTTGTGAAAAGATGTTTACCTATTCTGCAAACAAAAAGGAAAAAAAATAACAAAAAGAAGAAAAAGAAAAGGGGGGAAGAAAACCCAAAACACACCAGAACACAGCAGAAAGGGAGCAGAATCAGGCTGGTGTCAAGGCGGGTGCAAAGACAGAGCTCCAGAGTGATAGGGGTTTGTAAACGTATAACAACTGCATTAGCTGCGAGCCTCGTACATGGCTCTAAAGTGAAACCAGCTGCCAGGGCCTGGCTCCCGCCGCCTCGCAGCAGAAGCTCTGGGACACGTCAGAGAAAAGTTCCCCAGCGCTGTGAACAATTACCGTGGTTTTTTATTTGTCCCATTTTATCAAAGCCCTTAGACTAGAGGAGAGAAAAGAGAGGAAAAGAGAAATTTGAAGGGAAATAGCAACAAAATATTTAAGAAGGGCTTGACTTGGGTTTTGTTTGGTCTTGACTGGGTTAAATCCATGAAGAGGTTCCCATATCCCACTCCTGTATCCCACTACCAGAGAAATCTTAAGTCCCTCCTCAATCTGTGGTAGCATTTAGGCTGTATTTTAACAGAGTCCTTAAGCATGTGCTTAATTTTAGGCAACCGATTTATTCCACTGACTGCAAGACTAGTCTACCAGTGGGTGATGCAAAATGTAGATAAACACTGATTTGACTCTATTCAATAACTCTCAAATAATTACAGGCCCATAACATAAAGATGTCATTACACTAGTTTATTATTTCTACCACATGCAATATGTTTCAGCATCCTGGACACAACCAGCCAGTTAAAGTGCTGCTGAGATAGACCCTTCCAATTAGGAGAATGCTGGAAAAACATATTGACAAACAATTGTCTTGAACAAAGCCCAAGCATTCCCTTCAACAACGTGCATTGCATTTATAAGACAAATTTCAGCTAGAGAAGGGACATTCTGATGAAGCATTAAGCGTATTTGTGAAAGAAAAGTTCCTGTGGAAACCTGAGAAGGTGGTTTTGCACTGAGGAGTTCACACAGTTGGCTTGACCTCCTATTGATCCCCGTACAGATTCACATAAACACTTTAATTATCTCATCACGGACTGGAAACAATATAACGAAGGAGACATTTGTATCTGCCCCACCGTGAAACATCGCTTGTGATAAAGAATTTCATGTTTGTCAGATGAAGAATTTATGAGACCGGATTTAAGTTTGGGAAATATCACAAAATGTCAAACTTCTCAGAGGGCAAACAAGTTTGTGAAAATCAAAGCCAGGAACAAACCAAAGTAGTGGAAATTCCAGCTGAAAATGTTAGACTGGTTCCCTGCCTTTTGTTGACAATCAGATTTTGGAAAAGAACAATTAGTGTAATAGGTTCTGGGAGCTACTGAGCCAGAAACTGAGAAAAATGGAAACCAAGAGAAACAGCTGAAACATCTTCTCATTCTCATTTAGGTTGCGGTTAGAGCAGCTGAATGGCTGTTTTTTTCTGGTCCACTTGTGTAATACTGAAAAGTGGGATGGGAGGAATTGTCCCAAGTCGACCTCATGGAACAAAGGGGAAAAACCGTGGGACAAAAAGGACAAAGAAAAGAAAAAAAATTTCTTTGGAGAATTGAGAAGTGTGCAGCATTTTCTGTTGGGACAGATCGATGGCTTTGCTTAACCCCAAAATTAGATTATTTATTTTCTTTACAGACTGTTTTTAAAGGGGAGGCAGGCGAGATATGCTCTCTGAAATTCTGAAAATTGAAGGATATTGCAGGGGGAAAAAAAACACTTCAGATTGAGCAGCAGAATTTTTCAGAGGAATTTTTGAAGAGATTTTTCAAATTAAAAAAAAAAAAGAGAGAGAAAGCTTTGAAATATTGCTGGGGGTGGGGGGGAGCGGGGAGGGGGCAATTCTGTTTTCATGTGGAAAAAATGAAGGCATTTCACACAGGTTTGCAAAACAACCAAATCAACCTCTCTTGAAGGGAAGAAAGGTGAAAGCACTGTACCATGCCTAAGGTGGATGGTGGGGCCCAAGCCCCCGCACATCATGGCAGAGCCCCTCTGCCCTGCTCAGCCCAGCATGGGTCCTGCCCCAGGGAAGATCTTTTCTGGAGCCAGGAGCAGCACCAAGGCACAGAGACCCTCTTCCACCTGCAAATGTGGGATCTAATGTCTGTGAAGACCCTATGTCAGCAGGAGCACAATGCCACCAGCCCAAGGCAGAAGAAAGCAAACATCCATGGGGCGCTGCAGGTGAAGAGAAATGTAGGATTTGCAGGGTGGGGATGAGACCTGAGTGAGATCAGTCATCAGATCTCTCCAAAGAGTCAGGAGAGGAAAGGCAGACATAAACTGATTCCAGCAAGCCAGGTGCTGGTGCCACGAAGCCAAGCAATGACGACATCCCCCTTTCGAAGCACGGAGATTTGTTACCTGCCAAGTCGCTGGATGCCTGCACTCCTGTTTCAGGGGCCCAGGCATGATATTTAGACTATAAAACCCTTCCAGACCATCAGGGCTCCAAGGGTATATTACTCAAAAGTGGTTTGGGATGTGCTATATCTTTCTAGTATTGGCTTCCTATAAGCCAGAATTTTCCCTTTGTGGGGACAGGTGTCCAAAAGACATCATTTCCTCTAAAGCATGGGTAGAGAGGGCGTGTTGAGCTGATGGATCTGTGTCAACAGGAGGTTTCCCAGAATGGATACCTGCAAGGCGTAGCATTTAGCTTTCAGTGTTTGATCTAGACTAGTTGTGATCAACTACCCATGAGCATAGGGTCTGGTCACAAAGGACTCCCAGACTGAGTCCTCGATGCTCTCATCCCTTGGGAGCTCAGCTTAGCACAGGGCCCATAGCCCCACAGAAGGGCTGGGAGCATGGCAGAGGGTTCACCATCACTACAAGATTTCACGCTGGAGGCCTTTTATGACATCCTCCAAGATAATGTCCATATGCCTCAGTGGGCATTACTGCATGCTGAGACCTTTTGGGTTTTTATGTCAACTGCTGGGGTTTTTTAAGGATGC
>JAVJGI010000032.1:30048012-30172169 GCA_035590275.1 Ibycter americanus | reverse complement strand
ATATGCCTCAGTGGGCATTACTGCATGCTGAGACCTTTTGGGTTTTTATGTCAACTGCTGGGGTTTTTTAAGGATGCAAGATACAGCTTTCTCAGGCTCAGATGATAGAACCAAGCCCTCACCACCCTTTACAAAAGCTTTACAAAAAGCTTTACCACAGCTTTACAAAAAAATCCTAAGATCCCAAATCTAGTGTCCACAAGCAAGCCCCATGTCTCCAGTCCACCATGCTGGTCCTGCACATAGGCAAAAGCTGCTCCACATGGGTTTGCTCTTCCAGCTGTCCCAGGGGGACCCAGTCACCTGTACCTATTGTACGGCTAAGGCTCCCCTCTGTCCCCAGGAACCTTCATACACAGACCCCATGGGAGCTGGTAACTTGAAGTCAGACAGCTAAGGGAATTTAAGAGCTTAATTCCAAGGAAAACTGGTGGTATCTAAATTCCCTTAAAAAAACTGAACTTGCTTGAACAAGTTTCAAAAAGTCCCTTTGGTGCATTATTGAACACGCAGAAGGAGTTATTTACATCACTGATGTGGGCAATGCTGGAAAAAACCCTACAGAGGAGACCAGAGTCCTCCCCTCCACAGATACTCCAGCTGACTTTGACGGCACTAAAAATATCTTTTGTGGCACAAGGAGAGGAATCCAGGTATGATCTTGCCCTAATCCTTCACTCCTGACTAAAAGGCATTACATTTCCAAATGATGGTTCCCCCTTGAGCTGCTAAAATTGCCTCGGATAACAGTGTGAGGGAGGGTCCATAGATAACACTAGGGACATGAGGGACATACTGGTGGGGCCACCCTCCCTGCAGCTGCTGCTGTCCCCTGGTTCAGGCCACCTGCTCTCTACTCTCAGGACACCTGTAACTTCAGCCCTCAATGCTGAAATGGGGGTTGCTTCAAAGACGGACTTTTCACAGAGGAGAAGTGCCAAACCAAGACCTTCACAGCGCTAACAAACAGAGAATTCACACACTTTCTGGTTCTCACGGTGGAGTTAGACACAGCTGTGCTCGGACCGGGTATTGGGCCAAGGATTTTAAAGCTATTTAGATACATTAGCCTTCCTGCATCTTTGAAAAGGTTGTCAAGGCATTCTGTGAAACAGCTGAAAAGATTTATTAAATTCTGCAGAAAGCTCCAGAATTTCAAACAGGCTATTTTGTGTGTATTAAAAGGTATTGTCACTGGTTTCCCCTGCACTCGATCCCGGCTGACAGCACTAAGCCCTAACATGAGGAGATGCATTCACTGGGTGCACTGAAATCATCCATTGGCTCATCCATTGCCAATTCGGTTGTACATCTATTCCCCCTTGACCGTAGTCCTAAGACACATACCCCAGCCAACCATTCGGATCGCCCAGATGTCTTACGAGGTCATTATTTAACAAATGCAACATCATAGTTTGGTGAAGCCCAAACGGAAGCAAAGTCATGCACTCAGGAGCAAGGTTCTCTTTTCATTTGGGGGGGGGGGGAGAGGCACAGCGCTGAGAAATTGCAGGTGTCTTCCAAAAACAAGCAGTGGTGGTGGGAGGAGGCAGGCAGTGAAGGGGTATATGGATTGAGGAGTAAGGTCTGAGGGTTGCTCCCACTCCCTGCTTCAATGCAGAGCCAGGAACAGCTGCTGCCATGCTTGGGAATTTTGCCCTCAGAGCAGCTTCACACCCACTCTCCCCAGCTGTGCAGAGGTCTACACAAGACCCCCGGCTGATGCCGTACTAGATATGCCAAAACAGGAAATGTCACAAATGCTTGGCTGGGTGCTCTCCATTATGCTTGCCCCACCTCACCGCTACGGCATCGGTGCCCTTTGGCAGCAGAGAAGGAAGTTGTGCTGAGGGGCTGTGAACCACCAGCCTTCTGTGGTTGCATTTCCACAGACAGGAGATGTGTCTTCACACCACCTCTTAGAAGACCAAAACCCGATGAGGCTGTGTAAAATCCATACAGAGAGTTGCCCCTGCTCCAACAGGAATTGCAGGCAGATTCATACAACTGCAAAAGATAGGAATCTGAGTTGCATGGACAGCTTGAAAGTCAGGGCTATAAAACAAAATTAAGCATTAAATATTCTTAACAAAGGCAATCTGAGCTCACTGTGTTCTGTTTTTGTTATGTTTTCCCCCTGTTTTATGCTGCTTTAACCTTCAGCTGTTGCTGTTGGAATCCTTTTTGCACTGTTCCACTTGTCATTCTTCTTATTTTTATTAGAGACACTTTGGCAGAAGACTTATCAAAATGCGCTGAGCTTGTCAACAAACGTCATTAGCAACGAGTTGAGGCAGACAGTGTAAGCAGGGAAAGGGCATGGGAAAATATGCAATATAAAATAATTTTATATGTCGAAGAAATGCAGCAGAATAATAATGGCAAAGGCCTTGCCATAAATTACTTCTGCTGTAATAGCAGTAAGTTCCCACTGCTAAGTGGTTTCTAGTCAGGCTTCAAAAGGTCCGTGGAGGGGACCAGATGCTCTTCTGGAAGAAAATGGCATAGCTTCATCAAAATCAAGGGCCTGGCCACTCTGTGCGCAATGTAATTGAGTTGAGACACACCACTCTCCACACTGGATAACTTTAAAATCCCAAATGACAAATTAAGGACCAGATCTCCAGCTCTGGAAATCAAAATCAGTCCACTGGCAAAAGTGCAGCTGTACCAATCTATGCCCAAATCATAATTTCTTCTGGGCTAATATTACACACTGGAATATCCAAGTGGCCTGCACATTCAGCATAGTGCTCGGGTTCGATCTCAACATGCCAAGTTGCTAGTTATAGGGCTAAAAAGCTGCCCTTCTCTCAATCCCCTGCTTTGAAGTTCCCTCAAAGACATTTGCTTACTTAAGCTCATGCAAGAGAAGGTGAAGTCTGACCCCACCATCCACTGGTGGTGTCCACTTTCATAAGGGAATGAGAAGAAAAATAAATCACTGCAAAATGAGCGTAAGCAAAGTCTTACGGTGTGCTTACCTAATTAGGTGTAAGGTTATATTGCAGGTTGCACCAGGCTGCACAAGAAGAGCTGGAATTCAGTAGGCTTAGGTTAAACAAAATAAATCATAAGGTCAATGGTAAGGTGAAAATAGAAAGGCATCCCACCCACCCACCACAGTACATCAGCAGCAGGCAGAAAAGTACACTCTTGGTATCCCAAAGGCCAAGGAAGACATATGAGCCTGTAAGATTTAGTCCCTTCGGCTGCAATTGCTGATTACAGCTCTTCGGAGATCAGCTTCTGATAAGTAAATAGGTCAGACTGCTCCTGGCCAAGGCTAATGGTCAAGTGATGTTATTTAACCTCACGTGCTTCCACAGGGCACTGGAGCCAGACGGAGAGCTACCACCGAGGGTCACTGGACGTGGGTGAGCACATCAATAGCAACACGGGTGAAGCCCCAAGGAGACGAAATGGCAGTAACATCGACCCTTGCAGCTGCACCGGCCAGTCTCAGCAGCCGGGGGAGGGGAGCATGTGGTGGCTCATAACACATCATAAACACTGCTGGCTGCAGCTCACAGGGAGGGATGGGGCAGGGAGAAAGCACAAAGGAGGGGAAGCTTGGAAGAAAAAGAATTTAAGACGCTTTAATTGATCACATCATTAATCTCTTCAATACCCTACTAAGCGTGATGGGCTTCAGCAAGCTTGCTAGACCACACGCGAGAACTCAAACATCTCAGGTATGGAGCTGAAGACAGTGTCCTCCACGGGGCAGGGAACCACCCTTCCACTGCTGCATAGCCTTGTGCAAGGAGCTCTCGAGCGAGTACATGTAAGGAACAGGGGTGCAAACCTGTTTCACAAACCTGACTCAGCCTTGGTGGAAGCTAATGTGATTTCATTGGGCTGAACCTACGTCTTTCATAGCCTGTTTTGCCTCAGGGAGCATTTTTATGGCCAAAATAATATCTGCCATATGGGAAAGCCCCGCAGAAATTAATAGGAGTGCAACCAGTAGGATTGGAGAGAAATGAAATAATCTATGGAAATGGCTGTGTAATCTTTAAAATTTGATAGAGAATGATCCTCTCTCGCAAAGATTTTTAAAGACATTCTATAGAATTGCTATGATGTAATTCACTTTTAAATCCTACTCAAAAAGCTCCAAAGCCTAAGAATGGTTATTGTTTTCTTATTAAATTCTGTAAGACTTTTCCATAAAGAAAGAGCTGGTATTCTCATAATATCTCCACTATCCAAATCTGAAGGAATACAAGACCACTGGATTTAATTATATCAGGCACATAAATGCCTTCCAAACCATTACATGTATCTGTAGACATGAAAACACTCACTCATACAAATTAGGTGCCATTGGAATCAACAGAGTTGAACGCACTCCGATGGGACCAGCTACTGAAACAACTACAGTGACTGACATGCTTTTAAAGGCCACGGAAGGGAATGGCCTGGAAAGCTCTTACAAAATGTTTTTGGAGGTGGAAAAATACCAATGCTCTGAGATGGAAACTGGAGGAACACAGTGGGTTTGCTCCCAGCTCTTTTGCAAAGAGGAACTTTTGGTCGTGTACGGAGAGGGAGTATGTGCTCACCCCAGTCCAGAGCATCCTGCGGCCTGGAGTGGGGAGGCCAGCTGGGATGTGAAAAGCACAGCTTTTAGAGCTGGGAATTGAGCCTGGAGAGCTGGCAGCCTGAGTACTTCCCTCACCATGGGACTGTAAGGTATTTGTTCTCCTCCTTTCTCCCACTCATTCATTTCAAATGAGACCTATTGGTTCACAGTGATCAAGAGGGAAAAACAACCCTACAATCACAAAGTGTTGTTGTGAGATGTAAAAACTGGGTTTTACCCAGCTCTGGTCCAAAAAAATTAAGGGAAGAGGTGAGAGTGGCTGCCCAGAACCTGCCTGTGGGGTATGAGGGGGCTGCGCACTGGTGGAGCATGCCTGGGATTCCTCCACCGTGATGCTGAACAGGTCCTGGCGATCGCAGCCAGGGGGAAGTTGCTCAATGTTGTGAAACATAGGAGGAAAAAAGCTATATTAAAGTAATAAGTGAAAGCAAAAGTGCTCTCTGTAAGGCAGCTGGGAGCAGGGCAAATCTCGGTGTGTGGTAGACCAGTGCGAAATGCATCTTGGCATCATCTTCTGCACTGAAGGAAAAAGGGACATAATTACATGCAAAAAATCTTATGGAGGGCTGGTAGAGGACGCATGTACATGTCATTAAGGAGTTCTGATCCCTGATTTAGTGAAGTACTTCAGTGTATGTTTAATTTTCAGCATGTTATTGATGAACTGGGTCATAGAGCACTAATGAAAATGACTGGTGTTGATCTAAAAACCTAAAAATTATGAAAAATAAACAATGAAGAAACATACATATTTCTTTTTAATATTTCTTGGGAACATTATTGTTTAAAAATAAAAAGCACTTAAATATTTTTAAATAAACTTTTGAATTTAAATTTCATATTACACTCAACTCCTCTTCCCAAAGGAACCTAGAAAAAAAATAAAAAAATTGGAGGATTTTCCTGGAAAATGCCTAGTTTTGCCATTTTTTTAAACACAAATGTATGGCTGTGGATTTCCTGGCAAGGGTCAGGGTCATACCAACATAGCCCTTCTGGATGGTAGAAACAACTGCACCATACATGTGAAAAAACTCAACGCTCACCTTTCACATCTACTTCCAACATGTGGCGGATTTGCCTCAACTTGGCTTTTATTATGCAGTTCAAACGACAGTCCCTGAGGTGGACCAAGTTTCAAACAAGTCTTGGCTGTGCTTCAAGGGGGCAAGGGCCACTTTATAGCTTCAGGTGCAAAGACTCCGTGACTTTCTTTTTCACATACATTTGACGAAGTTAAAATGTGACAATTTTAGCCACACTGTGGGAATCTTCTCAAATCTCTGCCTTCTCCAAGGCCAGCTGTAGGAGAATCACGCCCTGAGCCTTTAAGCTGCTCTGATTTGTATTCTATTATTTTATTGGACATCAGGAAAGACCACAGTTAAAAAATGAACAGCGTATCATCAAGGCAAAAGTTTTCCTTTAGTTAATTGTATTCATCTGTCTTTTCAACAAAGGCAGTACAGGGAGAGGCAGCAATTTTGCTGTATCAGCCTAAATCTTAATTAAAAATGTATAATAAATTCTTCTTGTTTGGGAACAGAGAGGGCAGAAGAAAGCCAGAAGTTGTTTTTCTTTATCCGATAGCCATCAGAAGTGAAAAATCCCAGTTTATATACTGGATTTCATCACTTCTGCAGACTCTGCATGTTGTATAAGATCAACCTGCTACCACCAAGGTTGGCAGTCTCAGTGCTGCCAGAGAAATGCCCTGCAGAAAACAAATGTTCATCTGGGGGCGGGGGGTAGGGGGGTGGGGGGTGTTCAGCCTCTGTGACCACCCACTCCTGGGACAGGAGATACTGTTATATGTAAGGCAAGCTACTGTGCAGGCACTGTGAAACCTTGGAAATCAGACTGGAAGCATTCTTTGGGAGGATGCTAAATGCTTTTTGCTCCCAAATTTGAAAGGCCAGGCCAAGTTCAGGGCTGAACCTCCTCAGTGGTCTGCAAGTCCATCTTAGGTAGGGCGTTGGAGGAGCCATCTGACATGCAAAGGTATTTGTCAGCCTGGGGAGTCTTGTGCAAGTGCAAATGCATTTTGGCTTCCCCCTCCCATGAATGACCTCCTAAGAGGCAGTGGCAGCTGCCCAGGATCCGCTCTTGCTGGCAGAGCATGCCACAGGTGGAACCATCTGCACCACCAAGTCCAACCCAAACAGCTCGTTTCCAGCTGCAGGGAAGGGCCGGCAACATGATAGTGACTCCCAGGCGGGGTGAAGGGTGGCTCACACACTGGTTCCCTTGTGGAGGAGGAACGGTCAATAATTAGCACCTGCAGGCAACTCCCAGGCCCTGCAATAAACACAAATATGTCTCCTGGCATGGCCAGCTAGGAAAATATAAGCTGAAAAAGCCCCCTGTGCCAGACACATTCCACTGTGTGTGTGCCACTGCTGCATGCCAGCTGTGTGCTGTGGGTACGTGCACTGGAGAGCCAGCAAACGTGAGCCTGCTACAACATTGGGAAGGCGAATCTTTTCCCCTCAGCTGTTTTCACATGCTTAATAGCACGTATGGACTTCAGAGATACTCTCGGCTTCAGATTTTCTTTTATGACCAAGGGAAAGATGTGACCACAAATGGATTTATGCTATTATGTGATGTATGTTTAATTTGTCCAGTTACTTCGGTAAGAGGCTGACTGGAGGCCCACAAGTGTCATGCGCACCTTTCTATCTCCCTCTCACCCCTCCTGCCATCTGAAAGCACTCACGTTGCTGCAATGCAGATGTTAGGGCATGAGGAGCAGCAGATGTGCAGCAGGAAGAAAAAAAAGATGGTACCAGTCCAAGACACTGAAAGAAACCTCTCACAATTGGTATGGTATCTTCTCTGATGCCCAGAATCCACCAGCTTGTGGGATGTGGAAATTACCTTGACCATAAGAAATGTCATCACGGTTGACAGCCCAGGCATGAAGGGCAAGCTGGCCTGGTGATTGCAGTGTGGGAAAAACCCAGCTGGTCCTACACCCAGGGGGACATTCAACAGGGGGTGGCCATCACCAGGCTCCAAAAGGACACATCAGGCAAAGGGAAGAGACAGCCCACAACCTTCTGTCACCATCACTCCAAGAAATGAAGGCTGGACATGGGAAGATCCCAGTCACCACTCACCCCACCAAGGGGGTCTGTCGGAGGGGTTGATGCTGCCACCAGCACAGCTGCAAGCACACCAGGCCCAAAGACAATAAACAAAGGGACTTCGCTCTCAGAGCCAGGACTGGGCATGAGGTTATGTGATTTTTGGAAGCTTTGCAAAAAGTTGTGTGTGACAGATGGAATTAAAAATCCCTTCGCGTTGCATGTACGCCCTGGCACTATGAGACAGATCTTGCTAAGCACTTTGCTAGGTGGCTACCTGCTGTGCAGCTAGATCTAATCAGCGCTGAACATCTCCAAAGGAAACAGCTCTGAACAGTTCCATTGTTTTAATTTTTTTACTCTGGGCTCACAAAATCCTGGTGCTCGCTCTCTCAAGTGTGAAAACTGAATATAAAACAGATCAGACTCAGCTGTGGCTTAGTGGGCAGTGTGAGCTGCACATCAGTGATGCGCTTGCACATAAACCACTTGGCAGAGCTTCCAGGACAAGACAATTCCTGGAAGGAAAGGCGGCTAAAAGGTATGAAACACACTTTGCTTGTACCAATAAGCACTAAGGCCAAATGTCTGACTGTCAGATTGATGTAAGCCATAGGGCATTGACTATTGAAAAGCCTTCTGCTCCTGAGCAATCACACCTGAATCCTTGCTTCTCTGAAATGCATCTCCTTGATCAAAATATGCTCTAGGGCTCAGCAGCTGAGCTGTCTTGTGGCACAGTGTCCATTAGCCACAGTTTAGCTGAAATTCCTGCTTGCTTCCTTCCTGTGCCAATTTGGACCCTGGTTTTACCTGTGACTGGCCATGGTAAGTGTCTGACTGCTGCTGTGTATTTTCCCATCTAAAAAGGGCATTTGTATTCTTTCAACCAGTGTGACTTTTGGTTTAGATTCAGGGGGAAAAGCAAACTTTTCCTAACAGGGGCAAAGAGCATGTCACCTCCATAACATGCTACATAAACAAGGTTTCCCTTCTGGCAAGCAAGACCCAGCTGAAATACAGAAGAACAGCACTGAGCAAACACACTTAGAGGTGTGATGGAGCTACCAAGGGCTGCCCAGTTGTCAATGCTTGCACTCCAGCGACTCCCTCATCTGCTTGAACAACCAGAAAAGTCACTGTGGATAGGCATGTGTTGGCCCAAACTTGACTGTGCATCTGCTCTTATTCTTGGATGTTCAGATGATGTTCCTCAGCACTGCTTCTTTGGTACAGCACAGGTACAATGAGCAAGTATTAACAGCTTAATTCTTTCCACTGTGACTTTTTACTCTCATTGTCCTTATTACCCAGAATGGAGTTACTTCGATTTAGGTTCTTGTGTTGAACAGCCTTATCAGGCTCAGAGTTCGTGAGAAAACTATCCTGCAGAATTAATATATTGCAAAAGAAACTACAGGAAACCTCATGTTGTCCTGCATCCAGGAGCAGTGCAGTTTTAGCACGATGAGTTTAATTTAAACTATTTGGTAATTTGAAATCAGATAAATTTGGATGAGTACAGAACTGGCCTGAGGATCTGAGATGGCAAACTTCCTAAATAAAGAATGGTGATCTTAATGGTTTATAAAAACCTCCAACGTACTTTCATATTTTCTCTTTTTCACTTATGGCTGTGATTAATGTTGTGCCATTGCTATGGTCCAGATAATAACCACATCAGAAGGAGCTCCTTTATTCATTTACAGATAGACATGACCCATGAGGCTTCTGAAAAACATCTCCAGGTCACGGTCAGTTTTCCACCATACTTCCAGCACAAGCATCTTCACCCTGCCAAGGAAGGAGTGCTTTCCCAGGAAGGGGGTGACTGCCTCGGTGACCGTCATGACTCTTTGTAGATGTTTTATGCCATAGTCCATGGTCTATCTAGAACGATGCAAAGCCACCAAAAAAGGCAATCAGCCCTGCTGCTCACAGAGAACTCAATGCTAATTCATGATTCCACCTGGGCTGAAGACTTAAATTTCATTATGTGCTTTATAAACTTCAAGAGTTTTAGAAATAACATATAATATTACTGGCTCAGAATGAATTTCCATCTAAAGGCAATGCTCTGAAAGGGATATATTAAATCCAGGGAAATTCTGCTTCAAAAGCTCCACGTGCTTCTGAACATAATATCCCAAAGTCATACTCTAAAGTTAAAATTTGATAAAAACTGGAAATTACTTGGCATCTCAGCATATTTGGAGATACTGAGTAATAAAATGGATAAGTTCTGTGCCAAGAATAAGATGAATTTTCCCCATTTCTTTAAATATTTGAACTGTACAAAATGAGAAAGTGCTGCTCAATATTTCCAAATGTGGCAGACTGTTGGTGGCATTAGTTTATATGTCTTTATCTACTTCTCCATACTTTTTTCTCTCTGAGTTCAGTGTAGGTAGCTGAGACCTCATCTCCTGCTAAAGTCAAGGTTTAGGTGTACAGCCAGAAACATCTATATAGAAGAGAGTTTTAACCAATTTCCTGAACCTGTCAACCATCAGAAGTCTTGTCCATGACCAAGTTCAGAAGAGATTTGTCTTTTTTAAGACATTAAGTATTGTACTCTTCTGTCACCCATGACTCAACATGCGATTGCTTCTCCTTTGAACAACTAAGAGAATCCTTCACGCCATTTCACTCCTCAGAATATAATTTCCCTCAAGATTTGTATTTTGGCTTCTTTTTTGTTGTTGTGTTGGGTTTTTCATGTCCTATCCTCTCTAGGGTGATAAATACCCAAGATGCTAGGCACAGGTTATTGAAAACAGAACAAGATAAATACAAGCAGGGAGGAAAATATGTTTTCCTGAGTTTGTTTTTGAGGGGGAGTTTTGCAACTGGAAGAATGAACATTGGTTGACTTTGTTCTAAAGGCCACAAAGAAAGAAACACGATACTGGGGGTTTTTTTTATGAAGCCTTCAAACCGCATTATCTGCAATAAAGAGTTCTGCCTGAAACAAAATGGGGTTTCTTCGGAAATGCCTGCTGAAAATTAAACACTAAGAAGATGTCATCAGATGTGTTGGGCAAGGTCTTTTCCTAAGGCCACTTCAGTGAATAAAGGCAACTGTGGATTTTAACAGCCACCCTGGGGAAGGGATAAACCAAACATATTTGGCTCATCAGCATGTAACGAGTAATCAGTGATTTAGAAATAGGTGTGGCAGAGGAACAAAACAGGGGACTGACAAAAGGATTCACACATCAAGAATATGGAATAACTTGAAGGAAATGTTTCAACAATGTTGAAATGGAGTATGCAAAAATAGCTGTGTTCCTACTCAGTTAACCCAGAGGTGATTTACGTTTACATGCAGAGGAGTAGCCCTCTAATCCAATTTGCAGAAGCAGGTGGGATTGGTTTGAAGAAAATGTGATTCCCTGGCCAGAGGATCAGTTCCGGGTTGCAGTCAGTGTTGGCAGAGCCCAGGCACCTCTTCCTCCTTGGATCTTGGACATAGTTACTTAGTTTCGTTATAGCTGTTTGCTTTTGCCAGTAAACAAACTGAATTGTATTTAGGTATCACCTCTATAGCACCTCATTCATTGGTTTATAAAATACCTCCAAAGGAAAGATGTGAAGAATGGTTATTAACAAGGAGCCTAAAATCCTAGAAGCCAAAAAGAAGACAGTATTCAGAGTCTTAATAAGGCTACCAGCAGACTCAGATGATGTTACCTGTCATGGAGGAGATTTCGGTCTTTGATTTTTGACATCACTATTTGCAATCAACTTATCTAATGCAGTCTGTTTTCTATCTTTAAGAAAAACCACAAAACCAGTTTCATGAAAATCCCAAGTTACTGTGGGACAGCATCTCCTGTTTAAACTCTTTTTCTTCTTTGCTATTTGCAGTGACATTGAAGAGCCATTGACATAAATATCCACCTCCAATTTAATGCAGAAATAGAGACAGATGCATTTTATTAGGAGTTTGTACCGCTCTGCAGAGATGAGAAAATATTTACAGATAGTTCAGCTGATCTTTTAAAGTGGCATGATTTCATTACCATCGAATAATTATTATGAAAACATTTGCAAGGGTTTTGTTACCTACCTTCCCTTCTCTTTAGAAGATGTCTTTCTGGAAAAGATTTTTTAAAAAAATGGGGCGTAATGTAATACATGGCTATAACATAGATTGTTAATTTTTAGTGTAGCTGAATCACAGCATGCTTTGATTGAGAGGAGCCAACACAAACATGCAAAATATGTGCCTCTTTGAACAGGATACACCACATCCTGCATTTGGTAGCCAAAGGTTCCAGTTTGCATCACAAATGTAGTCCAAGATCTCTCTCTCCTTGAGGTATGTACCTCAGAAAGTGCCAAATCTGCAAGACACGCCGTCTTTTTTTTTTTCTTTCTTTCTTTCTTTCCTATCTAAAAAAAAAAGTTTAATCATTTGCTTGTTTGCGTTTTAGTAGAGACTCAGCAGGTGATTGAAAGAAAGGACTGCATTGTCAGGAGGGACTTTGATTAATCAGAGACTTGATCGTTTGATTAATCATCCCAGAAAGAGCTGACTCTGGCAAAAGCACCCCAGCCAACATGTAAACACGTCGAAAGAACATTTTCGAAATACATAAAGACAAATTGCAGTTCAAAGCTACTCTTACTGGCCTGTTGATTTGACTGCTAGAAACAAAAGCCCTTCTGCCTGGTTGATAGAAACCAGACCTTCCATGGGAGGAAACAATTGACTTCAGGTCCTTTCAAATTTTGAATAAAAAGAGCTTGACATTTTCTTTTTTAATTAATTTTTTTGTCTTCTCATTCTTGTTTACAGTAATAAATTACAGTTCTTAGTCTTTTTATAAGGAAAGTTAAGTTTCCTCTCATTTTCAAGGAATTTATAACACATGTGTAAGACCTTCAGCTACACAGTGCTCTGCAGAGCTTTCCAGCAAAGCATAAATTATCATAGTGAGGTAGCAAACAAAACATTGTGCTATGTGTCACCCAGTCATCATCACATTCTACCTGCCATTTAATGGTACCCAGCAGGAGCCCCCCAGTTGGAAAAATACTCAGAAAGTCTGCCTGCTTGCCTAGAAATCTCACTGTGTGTGGCGGGTGGAAAGGGGATTTGCATATTCAGCTGTCTCCCAAGCTAGTGGAGGTCATAAAAACTCTTTCTTGTCATGAAAACACACGGTGAGCTGACTATAGTGAGCTGCATGGTGCACATAAGCGCTCGACAATGTTTCTTCTCCAGTTCAGGAAAGCCCATGTACATGCTAAAGACCAGACCTGTTCAGAACGGCACGCGAGGAAAGCCAGTAAAAAGCAGAATTAGCATTTTGCAGGAAATTTGGGGAGGGCAGGAAACAATTTTCTTTCCGGAGCAAAAATAAAACTTTCCTGCAGATTGTGCAAAACACAGAATATGGGGAGAAAATTGAATATTTCCAATGATCAAGCCAGAAGCAATAGGTTTGGTCTTCACTCCACACTACCTGGAGAAATGCCTGATTTGCAGGTACCATACCCATGCTGGGCTGCCTCAGCACAGGCTCAGGCATGGAGATGCAGTAGCCTGGCAGCCACCAGCCCAATCCCTTCATAATCCTATTACTGTAAGTGGCTTATCCGCTGTGTCACGGGCCTCAGCCCAAGGTGAATCAGCTGTTTTTCTTGCCATCAGAGACACAAGGAAGAATCTTGGTAAAGAAGTTGGTTCAAGTCAAACCGAATTGGAGACTATTTCGCTTTTGCCAATGCACACCTGCAACCTCCCAGGTCCATCACCGGCAACCCAGCACTAATTCTGAGTCAACTGAAAGCATTTGTCTGGCTGGAAAAGGAGCAGATTTAGATTGAATGAGGTATGTTTTGCAGCCCAAAATAAAACTTAAATGAAAAGACAGTGTTATTTGGCAACTGTTTAAAAAATATGTGAATTGTAAGACTAAAAAAATCGATGAAAGTTGTAATAATTTCTCAGCAAAATTCTGAAAAAAATACTTTGACATTTCCAAAATAAATGTTTTATTTTTCAAAATTCTGGAATATTGCATCTTGTTTTTTACATTCCTTCCAATGGCTATCACCCATGGTTTTGAGGTCTAAAACTTGATTTTGAAATGGAGTTTGTCCTTCTCAAGCTGTAATTTTTAATGCATTTACTATTCCAGCTGCAAGGGTCACAGCTACTTGTTTCTCATTCCGGCATAGCAAGTGGGGTATGAACTGGGCAAATTGCCTTGACAATGCAGCAGCACAGTGTAGCACTTTTGGTGAAAGCATTAAGAAAAAGCAGTGCAACCAATCTGAAAATCATCCACAAGCTGACATTCCAACTGCTTATTAATATTTGCAGAAATATAAATAGACAAAAAACCCTATTCCCAAATGTTCTGCTAACAGAAAAGGAGACATACTAAAATATATTGGATGCTTTTATAATAATTGATTTGTAACATAGATTTTTGCTTTAGTTTGCTTTATTTTGCTGTATCTTATCTTCACCATGTTTTATTTATCATTAATTAACCCAGCTCTGTCAAAGACCTTGAATCTCAACCCTGAATTCTAGCAAAGCACCACGGAGAGCTAAAATTACCAGCCCCTCCTCCCTTCAGCTACAGAGCCAAGAGATGAGGAGATCTACTTTGCCTCTTGCAACTTCCTTAGTGGCAACAGGAATCCAAAGGATATTCCTCCCTTCTTGTATATCAATCATAAGCCTTTGTATTCATCCTCATTCCCTATCCAGCCATATTTTAATTAATGAAATCAAAAGACCACCTACTTAAATAAACCAGACTTAATGAGGGAAGAAAGTCAAAACAAACAGGCACTGTTTACTTCCTTTGCACTGATTTGCCAAGAAATGAGCTCCACATTCAACATTATCGATTCATGTCACAAATATTAACCTCTCACAGCAGCATGAAGAGTAGCATCTGGATTGGAAGGATGAGGGGGGCCAGGCATGCATTAAAATGAAAGCAACATGACATTTCTGCATGGCTTGGCAGATATCTTCACCCCCACAGGTAGCGTTTATGTCCTGTCGATCAATACCGCAGATGGAAATGTGACGTTCAAGGTCTCACATTTGGTTGTGGCTCTGGCTCTCAGTGGAGAGGGGATGGGGACTGCCATGCGCATACCATGTCCAGAAAGTGCTGCTCCGAGCCACATCTGGGCTTCCTGGCTCGTAACACTGAAAGATGTGGTACCATATGAGCATAATCAATATAATTCAGCTGTCATCTACACTGTCCACCTCCTTAAGTGTCAAAGAGCTCAGATTTGGTGGCCATCACAGCAAAATGTGATAGCGGTTCATGTGATTGAGCTTGTAAGGAAAGGAGGCATCAGACTGTCCCCAGAGCAGGTGAAAGCATGCAGAGACATCAAATCTGAGAGTCACCTTCATTGGTTAGTGACAGCTCTGCACACAAACACCTCCAGCCTTTTGGAATACTTTATGTGAAAGTTTTTGTTACTGAAAAAGCAGTTTTTCCAAAACTATCCTTATCCTTTTCAATCATTAGATCTTTTCTTTCACAGGAAAGGATTTTAAAACAAAAACAAACTAGGGTCTAGGTAAGTGTTGGTTTTTAGAAAATGGAAGTGTTACAAGCTTCTTCTCCCCGTATCTTTAATTGACAGCTGTTCCTTTTTCATCCCTGCCCCACCTTCCTTTCACCACTGAACACACTGACAGGCTGTTTGGCTGGTGGTGTTGTTTTTATTCCTTTTCCTTTGACATCTTCATGGTATTTCTCCAACTTCTGCAATACACAGGGCAGCCACGTGAACCCCTGCAGGACCCACCTTCAGCTGTGGTACCACCCTGGGAAACAGAAGCAAATTGAAGGTCTGCAATTTTTCTTCATAAAACCCTGTTTTCCTCCTTTTCAACCAGCTCTGCAACTATTAATGCGCAGATCTTGCAACACTGCTGGATTTCAGCAGTGCCCTTTGTTATTCCCCCGTTTGCCGAGGAACAAAGAGGGAACTGGATGGCTTCTGCAAGTTGGAGTGGGATGTTGGCTCCCCATTCGCTGCTTCAGATGTGAAGCTGCTAACAATGAACAATGGTAACACACTGACTCCCCGTCGCTTTTGTGCGCCATGTGGTGTGCGAATGGGGCCAAGGGCATGGACGTGGTTCTGGGACAGGGTATTTTGGTTTCCTGCCTTTTTTGTCCAGTGCAGAGCAGAAGCCAGATCATCCACAGGGATATTCCCTTGCTACACTTGGTGGCATCTGCCCCTCAGGGGCTGTTTTGTCGCTGAGAATAGTAAGAGCACTAAACAGAGGCGAAGGAAGACTGCGATGTGCAAATGTCCCATTAACTCCATCCCACACAACCAACTCCCTTCTACTGGCAAACTGCAGCACAGTGCTGCTCCCGCAGCAACTCAGTCTCTGCATTTCATGCTCCAGAAGCCACAACTGACCAGAAAATGATCCTGGCCCCTGGGAGTGGACTTTGTGACCTCAATATTGCTTCTGGGAGTAAATATCCCATCAGCCAAGCCACCAGCAGCTCCTTAGTGTCCAAACGGGTACACAGGCACTACGGCAGCAGACTCAGAGGTGGCCTTTCCACTTGGGGTTAAAACCTACTGTCAGTCTGAACATTTGCAGCCCTGTGGATAAACACAGGACTGCCCGGAGCCAAGCATTAAATCCATGCTCACATGGAGAATAAATAAAGAATTAAATGCAGTGCATAAATAAATACAAATGTTAAGGGGCATGGAAACTAACACAGCCTTCTCTGTGTCCTCCCACTGGAGGGGCCTCAGTGAAGGAGCCCACCCCATCCTAGCTCCGTGCCCGGCTGCTGCAACCAAAGCTGAAATGCAAAGTTGCTCTTTTTTTTTTTTTTTTTTGCTTTTTCTCAGATCTGGTCCCTAAATTCTCACTTCACATGGCTGACAGAGGTCAGCACAAATAGCGCAGAGTCAGGTGTGATGCATTTGTGCAGAAATGAAGCCAGCTAGGATGGTCCTCTTATTCCGTGAGTCCAACACGTTGGTAAAGTTGTAATGAAAAATGCTGACTCTCTCACCCTGATTTTTTTTTCCAGATTATAAGACACACAGTGATTTCTCTGGGTTTCTTATCCCGTATTCACAGAGACGTTTATTTCTTCACTGTTCTTTCTTCATTTTCTTTTCCATGTTTCCTTTCACTCCCTTGATTCCAAGCCAGGGTGTCAGTTACAAATTCAATATATATGTATATCTCCTAAAAGATCAATATCTATATCTTTCCAGAAATGCCTCTCAAGTACCAGCCTTCCAAACAGAACTGTCCTCCCAAAAACTAAAGCAAGCGAGCAACTAGACCACATCGGACCCCTCTCTGACCTCATACCCATCATTTCCAGATCTAATGCAACCCATTTCAATGGCACTGACATCAGCAGTTATTTCTGATTTGCTTCTGTGTGTGTTGAATCAATGTCAAGTCCCTCTTGCTTACAAGGGTGGCTAGACTTTCACATATATTTTGACTAAGGAACTCCAGCAATAAACAGATGAGAACCAGCTGCTCTACAGGTCTTCAAATGAGAGTGTCAGCACGGCACAGGCCACCACACAGGAGCAGGTCTGTGCCCACTGTTTCTGATGGATCTACCACCCAAACCTTAAAGCCCAAGGGTGCTCTCTAAAGACCTCTTCAGTTCAGACCTCCTCGTTCACTGGAGACAAGCAGAGCCCTAAGCTGTTTTTCAGGGAGTTGGACCAAGGTTTTCCACTTGGGCTGTCCAAACTCTGTACTCTCAATTGTCTCAGCTGAGGATCTGGCACACAAGTCAATTGCACCAACCACCCTCTCACTGTGTCACATGTCACCAGCATAGTGTAAGCAGAGGAGTGACACACTCCTCGGACTTCCTAGTCATCCAAGTGATGCTGAGATATGGCTTACACCTGAGTCTAGGCTAGAAAACTGGCATACAGAATGGACTTTTGAAATGGGAAAGGGAACTGGAGCTGAAGTTGTTCTCTAGCCCCTTGCAAATGTGGTCCTTACACTGTTCATGGCACAGTTGTTCCCAAAGGCAACAGGGCTCTGCAAATGCCCACAGCCAGGTGAGCCAGTGGTGCCTTTGAAGATGTAGCTGAGGGTCTCTGGAGTGATGGGAAAACCATGCTGCCTCTACTTGTCCCAGCACAGTTCCTTCCAAATGCCCCCATACTGCTCTAGCATCTCAAAAGCCTCACCACACAGGCACCACTGGGGAACCTCTTTAGTTTGCATGAAGACATCTGTGGATTTCAGCTGAGGAATTCTGGTTTTCAACCATTTGGAGGGTGAGTTTTGCAGCAATTAGCTATCAGATCTGTCACCATTTCCCTAACTGCCTACGAATTTCACCGTGAGCAACATGAAAGCCATTAGTGGTCAGATAGTCACAGCAGATTCAGAACACATTTCCAACTGAAAGAATTATTAAGATTTGTTCATCATGACACCCAAGCTCCACTACCCGCTCCCCAAGCACTCAAGAAGGGATTATGTCTCTTTGGAGGCACCCAAATTTCAGAGGTGCAATAACTCGCAGTTACAGTGGAGGGGTTTGGCCCATAGGCTTTTAACTACATTTTAAGCATAGACTTTAATAAAACTTGATAATAACTGAATAAGATGAACTTGCTATTAATTGCAAAGCAGCACACAAGCACCACAAGTGCTATGAGATCCCATGTCTCTATCGGAATAAAGGAGCCTTTCCAAGGATAATGCATGGATGCCATGTAATTTCCAGCATGCAAGGTTATGATGTGCACTGTGTGCGACAGATCAAGGGAACTGAAAAGGCTAAGCTTCCCCACTGTAGCAGGGTCTCTGTTTGGTGATTTCGTAACTCCAGCTGGACCTCTTTTGGCAAGGGAGAGGATTTTTATGAGGGAAAATGCTATAAATCTGCTGTCGCTAAAGGCCATCAGACACCATGTGGCATGTTCATGATATCACCAGTGTGCACCAGTTTTAAAACAGAGGTTTTAGCCATAAAGCTGCCAACCAGGAAGATCACATACGAAAGCAAGGCTGAACTTTTAACAGTGAAACATCCCTTTGAAAACCCTTCTTCCTCCTGCTCCTCCTCAGCTCCAAAGCTTTGGAAAGATAGAGAAGGGGAAAATGAAGGGCATACGCTTCAAAGCCCTGTGATAAACACCCCAGGATTAAAACAAAGCCAAACTCTGCGACCCGTTTCTGAGCAGAAACAGCTGTCACTCAGCAAAAGCATTTGCTTAATAATGAGGGAGCAAAAAAACCCCCATTCTTTGTGAAAGAAAGGAAGTGTATCTGTTTCATGATGTTTGTATTGCCCTGCCCTGACTTAAAAATCAGGAGGAATTGGTGCAACATGCCAGGTAGAAGTCAGAGATGGAAATCTAACAGGCTAAGTGTGAGCTACACAGCCATAAATTGCTTGCCTTAACTGTTTGTGACAATTGGTAGCAGACAAAAGTTATAGATCTTCAGCAAGCATTTCTGCAGTACGCAGCTTTCCGTTCTGCTCCACTTACCGTGGCCTTTCTCACCACCTTCCTGCACGAGTTTTTCCCTGTGTATCAAGGAAATGCTCCAGGCTGGGAGGAGAGGGGAGTAGTCAGAGCCAGGCCGGGCCGCTGAAACTCTCTGACATGGACATAGCAAATGAAGGCAAAACATAAGAAGCCTCAGGGGACTCAGAGCTTCACGAGGCAGAGATTTTGTGCATTGATACATGCATACAAAATCCTGATTGTAGACACCAGTTCAGCGCCAGAACACTTTTCTACTAGGAGATTTCAAATTTATGCTTCTAGTAGGGTTGAGAAGTTCACGGAAAGGTCATATTCATCTGCTTCTTTGCACTGTAATGCAATACCTCTCCCAGGGATTTTAATTAGGACTCTCACAATTAATTTGTTTCCCCATCACATTTGTATTTTCACTTCTTATCACAAGTAGGAGAGAGACTGCTGCAGTCGCTGCCTTCCCTAGCAAAGGGAAAATGAAGACTCAGTACTTTTGTCAACAAATAAAGGGTTATTACCCCTGCTACACACTAGGCTTTTGCACAGAAGATAACTGCTTGTTTCAGCTGGCTGGAGTATGCCCAAGCATCTTTGATTTTGGAGGTTTTGTCTTGTTATCCCACGGCCTGCTATTGGAGTTCAAACCAGCTGGCTACATGTGTGCGGTGCAAACTTTGCACGTGTCAAGGAGTAAGTAGGTGGGTCAGAGTAGGAGGGAGAGGGGAGAGCAATTTTACACTATTTATATCATCTATATGGTGTCAGAACTGAAAAGGATGAGCAGTGATGTTCACATTTCCCATTGAAGAGGCTCTCAACTCTCATTGAGCAAAAACTGGAATACTTGCAACTTGGAAGATAAAGTTACTGTGATGGGGCAACTCTCTTTTAATAATGAAACACACAGAGGGAAGATGTTTCCTGCCTGTTTTGCTTGGTGCAGGATAACAACATTCAGCTCCTAAAATGCATTACGGTTTCTTTCTGCTCCTACACAATGATTAAGTCTTCTAACTTGTTCACTTTTCTCAGTGAACGGGTTTGTACAACACAAATGGTTGAAAAGATTACAGAATTTGCCTCAAATTAGCAGAAAAGCTTCAAAACATTTTTTTCATCCAGTCACAGGCTGCATTTTGCACTATCACTGATGCATATACCACATGTCAATGGATTTCAAGGCGTTTTTAGACAAACCCCATGCGCAGGACAAACAGACGGACTTTCTGCTCTTGCCACTTTGCATGGACAGCTCACCACTTTGGGGTTCAGACACATGCCCATAAATTTGGTAGCAACATCCAGAGGCCTCCCGGGTGCACAGCTAGTATTTAGAAACTGCCACACAGTGGTGGTGGCCTGCCTAAGCTCTCTGTGAGTTCCTAAGGAGAGAAGGAGGTTTGAATCATTTCAAATTGAGCTGATACAACATTGTCACATTATAGTTTTTCATCACTCTGTCCTGCCCTGTAAAAGTCTTACTCAGGTTTCTTTCTTCTCCCAGATGAGTAACGTTGAGCTATACAGAATGCTTGGAAAGCAGCTTTGGATGGAGAACAAGACATCGTCAAAATTATGCAGTGTGTGATCCAAATCTCTGAAACATGGGGGTAGAACAAATAATCCCTTCTCTTACATAAATACCAGATTCATTCATCTGTTGAAGCCTCATAAAAGGCATGAGCCGGCTGGCTACAAGGCAGCTTTTTGGTCCTCTGTGACTACGACGGGGATAAGCCCACGTGAAATCATACAGAAACTCTTGAGAATTTTCCATGACATCACTTCAGACCTGTCCTCACTGAAGCAGGAGGATGTATGAATTTTAACACTGCCAGTGTGTACCTAATCATGCTAAATGCTGAACATCCTTAACCCGTTCTGGTAAATGGATGTTTCTACACTGGGCAATGAAGCAAGGAATGGACATGCCTGGCTGCTGTCATTGCAAGAAGGCCAGGTAGTTTGGTGCTTGCCACAGCAATCAGGGTCTTTTCGTTCCTAGTTCAGGAGCAGATTTGGTCATCACCAGAAGAAAAGGCTGAAAGTACTTTGTTGGAGCTCTGTACAGTCAACACCAGTAGGATTGAGTTTGACCAGTAGTCAAAAGTTAGGGAGAGAATGCAAATGAACTGGGCACATTCTTAACATTGGTTAAAATAACGCAGACCTGGGCCCTCTCTCAAACCATCACATCCTGACACCTGCGGAAGAATCTCTTACTCTGTCAGTTTGATCCTAAAGGGGATAAGGAGCCACCTGAGCACATTAAGACATGGTGAATGAGGTTTTTGACACCGTATATTTCCATATTTCAGGGATCTGATGAAGGGAAAGGGGTTGAACTGAAGCAACTTCCTAAGCAACCTACACAGGTTGTTGACTATTAAAAGGCATACCTGCCATCACGCCAGTGTTCAGAAGTTTGGTGGTGGAGGGGAGCAGACTGCTGTCACCACCCAGCACAACTCCTGCAGGCCAACTGACATCAGCCTTCTCAGCCTGAAACTGGAATTACTCGGTCAGCAGCAGAGGCAGTGAGTGCAGACAGCTGGTTGGCCTTTGGGATGAAAGCTGGCTTATACTCCTTTGGACCAGCCCTAGCCTATTACTCCACCTGTGTGCTCTACTGCATATGTCTTCCAAGTCTTCCTCCAGCTTTGGCTCTTTTACTGTCTCCTGCTCTAGAGTCTCTTAAAAGGCATTGGCCCAGAGAGGTATCCAGTGCCAGAAACATAACAAACTAGCAGACAAAAAATGAGGTGTCAATGCAGAGAAGAAAAGAACGAACCAAGGAAAACAAAAGAGAGCATTGTGACCAAAGCCAAGCCTGCCCTATCTGAAAGTGGTGCATGCAAAAACAGTGCATATGCGTTGATGTTGTTATGCATACTGATAAATATCAAAGGCCAAATACAAGTACCGACAGTTGCAGATGCTCATTTGCAGCATAGTCCTTCATACACTCTCAGGATATATTTAGTCCTCCATTATCTGAAACAATGAAAATTAAGGTTTATCCAGACAAAATAAAAATGGAAACGGTACCTACTAATTCTGGACCACTCCACTGGCATCCCACAGGGCTAGCTGACTCTCTGCAACTCTTTTCAGCTCTTGCAGTTCCAGGAAGGTTTATTAACTTAGCCACAAGACTGCGCACCACACACACAGGTGCTCCTGGACCCAGGCTACCTTTGGAAGCAGTGGAGTTGCAGGTGGGTAATGCCACTCTGGTCTAATAAGTTCTATAGAAATAAGACCACTGTCCCAGTAAGACACTTTCTTGCTGAGGCTAAATATATTTTTAAATAGTTACCTCCATAAGTATGCTTATGGAGCATAAGCTCCATAATTCTAAACCATAAGTATGGTTTAGAAAGGTGTTCAGTGCTTGCCTGCCATGGCAATAAATATAATTTCTGTTGATACATTTGCTCAGGTTTGGCATCTCCTGGTAGGGTGGCCGTAATGGTTGTGCCTCTCACAGCACTGCCCGCACAAAACTACCTCAGGCATCCCTGTGTACATGTGGTGCAGGCTATCAACAACCTAACCCAAGTACTTGGTCATTCTCAAAACACGAAAGTAAGAATTACAGTCCATGTAAGCCCCACGGGGCATTATCTCGGCCATCTTCATGACAGAAGGTCTCATAGCTGCAAGCATGTACTGAGGAAGAAGTCAATGTGAGGGGTTAATTTGGCCAACAGCAGGAGTCTGAAGGAGTACACGACCACTGCAGAAGCAAAATAGGATGCTCTGACACAGAGTAAAGACACAGAGATGAAAAGAACATAATCATCTAAAGAAGGAATTGTTGAAGATCAACATTGCCAAAGGAAAAACCCATTTGGAGAACTTAATGGGTCCACTGTCAATTGGCAATAAAGACCATTTTCCTGCCCAGGGAAAATTCTGATCTTGTAACCTCCAGGCTCAACTAGTAAGCAAATGTTTGCACAAAAAGCACAATAACCATTGTTTGAAGGAAAGATGTAGCAATCTACATGAAACTTTGAGTAGCAGATAAAATTTGTTTCTAACTATTTGCGGTTCACAACACTTCAGATCTATTGTAACCACTTTATGACCATGAAAAATGTCATGTTGTCACTACACTAAGCCTTGCAGTCATATTCTAAAAGCATGATCCATCACTCAAGTTGAAGAAAAATATCTTGTAAGGTTTGGCACTATGAATTTCATGACACATATCCTGTCTCAGAGAAGATGGTGACACACATACTCACCAGCCAGTCTACTATAATATACCAAATAGTCTGTCAAAGTATTTTAAGTCTCGCTTTTTTTCAAGTATCTCAGCCTGGAAGTGTACCAATTGAATGGTTCCTCTAAATTATTTCCTCCCAAAGTAGCATTCAAGCAACAAAAGCAATGTGGTACTCTGACAGACTGTATCCTGATACTTACAACAGAATCACTCTGTGTGGCTAACTGAGAGGTGAGACTGGAAAACAAATACGGCATTTTGCTAGGGGTGGGAAATTATCCAAGCAGAGTTTTACTGCTACGGCAGGAATTAACTGGTCTGCTTTCGTGACTTCAAAAAGAAGTGCGATTTGAGTACTAGGAAAACACGCAAAATTTGAAGGTAAATTAACCTCAATCCAAATGCAAATCTAAAATTTTTGGTGTTGGCCAAACTCCCTTTCTCAAACCTATTAATGCTGATGGTGCACATTTCTTCTCTATGAGTGTTACAAATCATTTAGCATGGTTTCAGGGAGAGACAGCATTACAATTGTGTAATGTTACTGCTTTATCTTGCATCGCCAAACTTCTCTCGTCCCTCAACCTCTGTTAAAAGAGCTTCCAAAGACTTGTTTCTTTTGAGCTCTCTTAATAGTTCTTCCCCACCAGTATGGAAATGCCAGGTTTTGGGAGCTGTTTTAAAGGCCTCCAGGTTGGGATGAGGTTTGAGGTTCACCTTTTGGCAAAGAAGAAAACACATCAGCATTTTAGGTATTTATTGGTTGGATGGAGAATTTGCTGCTTAGCAAACTCTCATTTGAACATCTGCTACTGAGCAGAAACTTCAGATACATGCCTATAAAGATAGCTATTTCTGTCCTTGAGTGATTACCAGCACTAATGGTCATCCAGTGACCTGGAAACTCTGCAAGTCCTTGAAAGACAACATCAAGGGGGAAAAAAAAATACTCCTCTGCCTTAAAATGGATCAAATCAAGTAGTAGCAACCTTACTAGAATGACAACTAAGTGCCAGCTGTGCACGAGTCCCCTCATGGCCCAGCTACATTCAGCACACACTACTCGGCACACCTTTTTTGGAAAAGGTGTGAGCTGACTTCTGGATCTATCTTTCAGGTCAAACCCCACTGTAACCACAGGACAGATCACATTGTGTAAATCTCCTGTGGTCATCTAACTGGTAATTTCATCTTTCCTGGAATGCATCACATCAGAGGAGGATGTAAGCCATTGCAAGCATGCTCCCATTCTGCACAGGCTCAACACAATACAGTCAAGCGTCTTAGGCAGCAGATGAAAAATATTAACAGATGCTAAGATGTCTGCTCTAGTCTGTATCCTGTATTCAACTAAGAACAAATGCAAAGTTTAGCAGTAAAATGAGGACAAAACACAAGTGAACAATGTGGAAGATCTCTAGTGAAATGCTTTTCTTTAAGCTGCATTGCATGCATGATAAACTGAATCAGCTCTGAATTCCTGCTCCAACTGGATACGAGGCAGGGGAGTAATTAAAACAGCATAAAACAGTAGACCATGTCAAGAGTAATCAAAATTTACAAGCTCAATAGATAAAGATTGGGTTGGGTTTTTTTCCCCAGAAGAGTAAAGCTATCAGAGCATTAGAGGACACCAACAAAAATCTGAGCATTCTCACTTATTTTATAGAAGACAGCAGCAGAATTATTCAGAACTACCAAATATAGAGCGCTCTGCATGGCCTTGTTGGCAGCTGGCCCATTCACCATGAAAAAAATCACACAAAGATTTCAGTGTACAGAGCCCCAGACTGCAATGGTGTGAACCGGAGAAGCACCGGGGACCAAGCAGGGGTAGGAACTTGTAAGACCTGTGAGTCCTTAGGCTGTATTGCACAAGAAAACTGCTCAGACGGACAAATAAGAGACCATGAGAATGAGGAGTCTCTGTCTCCATTTAATATATTTGTTCTAAGGCAGAGTTGTACAAACTGTCCCTCTGCTGCCTCCTTAGAGGTGCTGAAGCCAGCCCAGATAAACTAAAGCTAGTAATAGGGCAAAGGGAACATTTGCTGTCTTTATTGCTGGCTTCTATTACACAAATTAAGTCTTATGAAAGACAGCATCATGCTGAGGATATAAGATATCAAATGAAGCAAGCCTAAGAAACAGGATTTTCCTAAAACCAGACTTCTCAATTTTGAGGTTTTCAGTAAGAACAAGTTTTGTTTTGTTGCTTTAATTAAAAATTCCATTTTACTAAGAATTCTTTTTCTTCTGGGGAAAAAAAACCCCCAAAATATAAACCAGAAAGAAACTGCAGTGGAAGAATATGGAGCAGATCTACCACATAAATTTTTGTTCCCCATTTGATTCCTGGTTGTACGCGTTCTAGGAGAACTTCTTCCGTATTCCAAGGCAGGTGAATTCAAACCAGTGGGAAAGCACAAGCTGGGCTAGACATGGAACATGAATAACCATGGAAAATTGGTGAAGTTCCTCTCCTGATATCTTGAGGTTGAGAAGATGCTTTTCTGGAGATGATCCTTTCGCTTAAACACAATCAGCTGGTCTCCACACCAGGTTAACTGGTGAAATCTAGCATCTACTAGATTGAGGATGTCAGCCTAGAAGAACCAAGCACTCTTTTTAGTCCTAAACTCTAGGATCCAGATCTATAAAAGAACCATCTGAGAGGACTGCAGCAGTACTTCACATCTTGCCTTCAGTAAAAAGTCTTCCACCAACAGTTGGTGACCAAAAGCATCACTGCCCTGTGCAGTTCTCTCCTGTGTTGCACCCTGAGGTGCATGGGCACCATGGAGACCATCCTCCATACCCTTCTCCTATGGCCTGGGGCTTGGTTCCTGGAAGAGGTTGGTTTAGCCTCACCGAAGCATGCTATAATTCTGTATCAGCACTGGGCCTGTCCCTTAACTTGAGGCTCATCATTTCAGCTCCGCAGCAGGTCGGGCATGGACATCACACTGGCAAGAGGAACCAGGGGTGCAGAAAGACCCACCCAGGGCCAGGATCTGGCTGACTCCATTTAACCATCATTGTATTTGTGTTGCAGTAGCACCTAGTGGCCAGGGCTATGAAAACACACAGCAAATAAAGCATTCCTGCCAAAAAACTACAGTTAAACTTAACCAAGAAACAACAGGTGGTCATATGTGACTGATGCAGCCAGCACAAGGTAACTCAAGTTGACTGTAAAGGCCTAATTCTCATGTGAAAGTAAGAGTAAAAATAATTTACTTCCTGTGCTTGCTGGCTCAAGGGACCTCAGTATAAATGAGAATCCAGTCCTAAATCCTCAATGGGATCCAGACTTCAAGCAGGATTTCAGCTTGAGAAGGAGCCTGGGTTCTACTTTGCAGTGTGTGAACAGCTGAATGGGCAATTCATATTATATGAATGCAACATAGAAATGTCATGATGGGTTTGGTTTGGTTTGGTTTTTTTCCTTTAATAAATTTGCCCCACTTATTAGATTGTAACCAGGGGACCCGTAAAGCCTGCTGAGCTAAGACCAGCACAAATCATCCCACCAGAAACACACAGTGGAAAACTGAGAATGCAGGAGGAAGAGGTGTTGCTGAAGAGTGTGAATCATGCAAGGAGAGCTACCTCTGGGAAAAACTCCCATTGTTGTACCCTTCCTAAAAAAAGAGAAGGTGATGGTTCTTTCTTACGGGCAGTACACCTAACTCCGGCATGCAGAATCTAAAAGCAAACTGAGATCAAAGAGAGCATCAAGACAGGAATGTACCTGATGGCTATATTTCCCTTTGCCTTTTCATTGTTTGGGCAGAGCTAGGAGAAATAACTGTCATGCAGAAACATATGGAAGCGGGTCCTGAAGTCGCTTCTCTGAGCTCCAAAGATGTCTTGCTGAACAGGAACTGGACTGAAAAATCAGAAAGCTTTCCAAGACAGTGCATGGTTCATTTGACACTATGAGCTCAGTCTATTCTCTTATGCTAGCTCAGGGCTGGAGACCACATTTGCGTCCAATGCAGCCGGATTGTCCATACTGTCATAGTTTGGCTTGCTGTCTGGACGTTGTCTGGATCAACCAGCTGACTGTGGGGTGGGGAAGCCAAACAACTTGCATTCAAACTCTGTCCTCATGGAAGAAAGAGACAGGAGCCACTGGAAAACCCAAGCTCAGAAACAGCTACCAAGAGAACAGCTGCAGCCAGTGATGAGAAAAGTCATCACTCCTTGTCCTGCCATGCAACAGCCTGCAGCAAGAACTACAAGTCTTTCAAGCCCAACAAACAGATTTCCATGTAGAAATTCCCAGCCACAGACAAGATAAATAAAAAGAATTGATGACAGGGACTTGGAGAATGAAAAATAGTCAATGTCAAGGGCAGTTCTGTTGGAGGGGGATGAGCTGGGCTAAGATGCACACAGGTTATCTCAGTTCTGGGCCTAAAAGGGAGTTGTGTAAAACAGGCCATCACTGAGATATCTAGAAAATGTACTCCAGGAATTACTGCAAGAATCTACTCTTTTTCTCTGATTACCTTCTTCAGGTAGAAAAACATGGAGAGGGAGAAAACTACACATTTCTTGTAGGAACTCTGTTTTAAGGCTTTTCTATTAGGGATGAAAGAAATGTTCAGAGGGAAAATGAGCTCATTTCTGTCATCTGCTGCCACCATCTGCAAACCCAGCAGCAATATCTTTGAAATTTTGAATTCAATTCACCCACTTCTGCTGCTTCTGCCTTCCCTCCCAGTGTAGTGGGCAGTATAAGCCAGCAACAGGGAAGCTGGCCTGGGAATAAGGACCCAAATAGGACCAGTACAGACCCAAGTTCCCCTGTCATTGCTGTTATCAGCCTGCCCCACCAAATAAATTCATTTTCCCTCCATTTCTCCTTCTGTAGGTTGGCTGAATTAACTCTTCCTCTGTGCAAGGTCGTTGTGTTACTTTAGAAAGACAGTGCTGGAGAGAGCTCGGTGACATAGGGACTCTGGGGGAACAGAACACAGAATTATACAGGAGCAGAGCCCATTTTTGCCTGATGATCAGTGCTTTCTGACATGTGAGCTGGTCTGTTGCTGAGTGCAGAGCCTGAGAAAGAAAGGAGAGATCACGTAACATTATGAACGTCCGGCCTGGGTTGAATCCTCCAGTAGAGGTTTCAAAACAAATACTAGTAATACAGCATATTTTTTCATGCCCCCTGGTTCCAACTACGACTGGGACCAGATGTGCCAATTTTCAACAAGAAAGGCTACTCATGCTATTCTTGGCACAGCTTGAAGCAGCAAGTACCACAAATCCTATTTAATATAGTGCCTAAATGCCACAGACGTATTTGTTCGAGTTCTCTCACTTGGTTTTTTAAGCTCAGCTGGTTCCGATAACCATCTGACCTCCAAGGCCCAATTCAGTCACAGCCCTGTCTCCCACCCTTCACAACTGCACCCATTGCTAATGTTTTCCTTCTGGAAATTGGTTTCTTCCTATGTCCAAAGATTGCCTTGTGAATAAAGTTTACATGGACAAAGTGCAGACACTTCACAATTTTTGAGTTAAATTGTATTGCATTTTTAGTACTGAGATACAGATTGTTAAGCAATTTTTAGGGTTCGGAGGCACGCTGGCATTCCAGATTAGCAAGATGGGCATGGGTGCTACTGACAGATGTTTAGTAGACTGTTCACATAGCTGGAGATAAGGGATTTACTACCCAGAATATCCATGAAAATAAGAGGAGATACAAGCATATCAAAATTGCGTAGAGAATTCATCACTTTAGTCTTAGAGGAAACAATTTTACAACATTCTTGGTGAATGCAATATACATACACAATTGGGGCGTTGTATCTTTGAAAGGACTTTACACAGGCTCTTATGTTGTGCAAAGATTGACATTATACAAGACTGATCTGCCGGAACTCAAGATATTGAGCAAAGCAAATCCCTGTCTCATACTCAGCTCTGAATGACTACAACATGCTATCCTGCAGTCCCATTACTTGCAGTTCAAACGGGATAAGGTCATGAAAAAAATTGTCATTTGTAGGGAAGACAGCCTCCTGACAGATAATCACTTTCCGTTTGAAAAAGGCCAAAGTACTAAGCGTCTTTTTTCCCTCTGTCTTCACCAGCAAATCTTTCTCCTAGACCTCTGCACAAACCAAAATTGCTTGGGAAAGATAAGGACAGCCAACAGTGGAGGAGCAACAAGTTAGAGACTGCACAGGGTAGGTGCAAATATTCAAATGCATGGAGATGGAAGGCTTTCACCTCAGGGTACTGGAGGATCTGGACTATTAGACCACAGTTTATTACCTGCAAAAGATCCCAGTGGTTGGGGGAAGTCCTTAATGTCCAGTAGAAGGCTGATGTTACACATATCTATAAGAAAGGTGAGAGAAGGATCTCGGGCAGCTGGATTCTCTCCACCCCTGGAAGGACCATGGAACCCATCTGCTGGAGTCCATTTCCACACACGGGAAGAAATAGAGAATAGTCAACACAGATGTACCTAGGGCAGATCATGCTCGACCAATCTGATTGCCTTATGAGAGTAGTGCTGTAATATACTTCAGTTTTAGTAAGGCTTTTGACACTATTTCCCATGGTAGTCTCTTTTGTAAGCTGAGGAAGTATGGACTAGACAAACAGATCATTGTATGGGTTGAAAATGGGCTGGACAGCTGGACTTAAAGCGTGGCAATCAATGATTCAGCAGTTCCTTACCAGCTGGGGAAAAAAGACAGGGTAAAGGAGTTGGGCTTGTACACTCTGGTGAAGAGGAGGCTAAGGGGGAATCTAACAGCCACCTACAACTACATGAAGGAGCATGACAAAGGTAATGGAGCCAAACGCTCCTAGGTAAGGAGAGAAAGTTAATAAAATTACAACACAAATTGCAATACGGGAAGCAAAGCTTGAACATTACAAAAACTTCTTACTTAACAAAGTAGTGCAGCTCTGGAAAGGGTTATCTAGAGATGATGTTGCACCTGCATCCATGGTTGTTTTCAAGCCACGGTTGAGCTTGTCTAGTTTTGATGGCAGTACTGATCAAACTGAGAGGTCCCCTCCAACCAGTTTTTCAATAATTGTGTGATTCACAATTATTCACAATTCACAAACGACAGGTATCTCCACTGAGGAGGCAACTCAGTTAGGAAGTAAGAATACAAAAGCATGTTAGGACAGACCCTGGCTCTAAGTGCTAATCTATTGCTCAGTCCCCCATACAGAAATGAGACAGGATTTAGCTACTGCCAATGCAAGGGGTGGATGGGACATTATCTAAGGGGAAAATGGTCACCTGGCTGGTTAATGTTAATAAAGACCGTGAGCTATTAAGTCCCTTCTGCCTCACTACTCCCCCCACCTCACCCCCTTCCCCTCTGCAAAACCTGGACTTGATAGCTTGCTGGAAAGAAACTTATTAACATATGAGAGGAGTTCCACTACTACTGACACAAGATGAATAATTTACAAAACTGAGAATCAAGGCCAGAACAGCTTTCGCGTAAATAAAAACAGTTCTTTGTTGTCAAAAGGAGGACTGGATCTTTGGCAGGGTCTGGTGACAAAGCAAAGCTCCATATGTGGGAAGACAGCCGTAAAAGGCTAAAAGCATCTGTTCAGATATGCCTGAGAAACAATCCAGTCTTCACCCAGCCAAAGAGACTAGTGACCGTTCAGGACAGAGCACCCCACTTTCCACAGAGGCACCTTGACTTGTTCTGGATTGCAAGGCTACTGAGATGCAAAGCCTTGTACCCATGTGATTTCAATCCCACTTCTGGCACATGTATTTTGTCCTCTGCTGGAAGAACAGTCCCTCAGCAAGCCTGTCTCTGGTTAAGGCCTCCCTTCCCACTCCCCCACCCCCTGTTGTTACTAAGCAGGGCTTTTCTGTTTCGTCTCACTTCGCTTTTATTATTGCAAAGCCCTATAAAACTATCAAGTAGAGCTGGCTGAAAAGCAGTGTTTCCATCCAGTGCCTCGAAAATGTAAGGGTTTAAATATATATAAATACATATATATCTCTAAAATTTGGTTTTGATCCAAATTGAACAGAAACTTTTTTCAGTTTTTTGAAAAGAGAGCAATTTCCAGGAAGCCAGAAGCTCCCCAGACCCTGTTGCAGCCTCCCAGTGAAACACACGTCAAAGCTTGTCAGCTTCAGCGGGCAGCTGCAGAGCTCCCAGCATCCCTGGCCTTGGGGCAAATCCACCAGGTGCATCCGCTCAGGAGCCAGAGACTTGTACGCACTATGTTTCTCCTGTCCTGGAAGAGATCTGCCAGGAGTACAGGTGGATTTCCTCCAGCTCTCTTCCTCAGGCATGGGGAAAGTCAACTGTACTCAGCGCAGTTCCAGCAAAATAAGCCAGGCTCAAGGAATGATGTTTCATGGGAACATTTCTGACCAGCTCAATTATCTGGGACAAATCATCAAAGAAGAAACTTATTGGCTGGAGGAGCATTTTCATTGCAGGGATATCTGATCCATCTGCAACATGACTTGCCTCACATGAGCATCCAGTCTCAGTGATCCTTTCTTGTTTAGTATTTGTTGGGCTGCCAACAAATACTACCCCATATGGAAATTTCAAGACGATGACCACCCCATCAGTGCTAATGGTTACTGGGGTGATGTCAGTGGATGAAAATTTCGAACATCTGAACAGCTGTCTTTAAAAGCAGAAGATCCTGGTACTGTTTTATGACCTCGCTGGGTGTATCTTCCCTTCATGCACTTAGGCCCGATGATGAGAATGTCCATAAATTGTTTGGATGACTTTTAAACAGATTCTTCTGAATCAACCCATATGGATGTGACAAGCTGGTGAACCATACAGCATGCTACAGCTTGGCATCATGCCCACAGCTCCTTCCCATAAAATGGGCAGCTTTTAGACCCATTTAATCACACTTAAACAAGCTTTTTATCTCATTTGTTCTGCGTCATAAGTCTCCCTCCAAACACTATATACCACTGTGGCAATACCACGAAGTACAGGCCAGCCACACATTTGAGAGTCATCTGCCTGGCTCTCATGGTTTGTTTAAATGAGTATTTCATGATGAGTATCTGTTTTCTGCAGATTTTTTTCAAATACTGCTTTTCCTCCACACACACCCCACAGCCCTTGAGGAGGCATATCCATGCCTTAAGTTCATTTTCTCATGGTGAAATCACTACCTCTTTCAGCCACTACATCCTTGTTGAGGGCTCAGGCTGCAGGCGCAGTTCCAATGCCTCCAGCTGTCTCGAAATGGGACCTAAAGGAACTTGTTAGGATTCCCCCTGCCCAGGAGATCCCCAAACACGGCACAGGTGGCTTTGTGTCACCTGCTCCTCTGCACAGAGGTTATGAGTAAGGTAAAGATTGTTTAGATTTCTGTTTTTCTTTCCGTGTTCAGCCTCCCTGTGCAGCCCAAGTATTCCAGCATTCACATGAAGAGATTCCTGCTTCTTGCTTAGATGCAACGCCACCACATGACGATGGGTGCAGAGGAGGAAATATACTTCACACTGACAAGCAAACTAAGCAAGCAATTCCATGAAAATGTCTGCCATGTGACTTCAGAAAGGGACAATGTCATAGCCGGATAGGTAATTATAGGCCACCTTTTCCCTTCATTTACATCAAAGAAAACCCAACAACAGTAAAACTTCCATATTTGTCACACTCAGTTTCTCCCCATGACAAATCATGAGAGCAAACCAGGATTAATTGGATGCCCCATCTTGCACGTTAAAATGCCAGTTCCCTCTGTTCAGTAGATGATGCCTGTCACAGGACCTCAAGAGTTAAAATATCTTGATAAGCTTTAACCTCCTGACAGAGAGCGAGAAAGACATCTGCTTTTTATTTTCGCAGCCCAGCATCTCTGCACTCCAGTTTTGAAAAGTCTGCATTCCATATAAACAGAGAGAAGTCCTCATAATTTATGCAATGGTACACCAACACATTAAAAGGGTTATATTTTACTCTAATGAGAGAAATAAGATATCATTTCCTTCACACAAGGAAGGAAGAGTTGTTGTAATAAATGCCAAATGGACACCCCTTAATTTCTTTAAGGGCAAGGATATTATGACAGCCAAGACTTTGAGCTCTAGCTACCTATTAAAAAAAATCTTTACCAAAACAGATGCTGACACTGCAAGGACATCTTGGGAACTAAAGGATGCAAGTTTATTTGGGTAAAGGAGAAAAGCATGTTTGAAAATCTGTTGTGTTTCTGAAGAACTCTTTGCAAAAGGAATCCAAACAGAGTAGATGAAAAGAGCTCATCCTGATAGACAAGCAGAGGGAGCTGGGGCTTTTATCCTTTCTTGAATATTCCAGCAAAACCAAGTGACAGCTCTGATGTGTAGATCTACCCACACAACTTCTGGTCTCACCAACTGGTATTGAGTGTGTGCTTCTTGGATGGACACATGACAGCAGCAACATCTGCATTGCAAGAAAATCTAGTCATGGCCATATGAAATCCACAGCTAGAGGCTGCTTTGTCTTTTGAGGGGTTCATGCTGTTTTGAGAGAGTAGAAACCTCAGTCCAACTTTGTCCTTTGTCTTTATTCCTCCTTCAATGGGAAGGAAAAATGATAGTCTGCAGTTCTGCCCATCTCTGGCTCACCTCTGGCCTGCTTAGAGCATCTCTTTCTCCCTGCACTGTCAGGGGAGAGCAAAGTTATGCCCACTGAAGTGGGTGCATTAACCTTGTTTGCTTGTTCTGCCTTTTCTGCAGCTGTCATCTTGCCCACACTCTCTAAGTAAAACTTTTTTTTCTCTAAAAAAACTTTCTTCCAAGAAGAAAGGCAGAAGGGGTTTTCATCCACAGATGGTTATGAAATTGCACAAGGGCTGTGTAAATACAAATGGTAGGAGAGCCTACAGGTGAAGGAGAGAGATCAAACAGCAGCAGCAATGTAGGAGAGGATGTTCTACTCTTGGACAATTTCCCACTGGGAGAATATAACTTTTAGACAGCAAGAATAAATGGAGATCTTAATTTCTGCTGCAGTGTGAAACTGCTTTTAGCTACTGACTGGGCATGCACAGAACCAAAATAAAAAGGTGTGTTTGAGGAGAGGGAACAAACCAAATAAAGTGGAAAACACCCCAAAACATACCCTGATAGTGCTGCAGATTCTGTCCAGCTATAGATAACACGACACTCTTTCTGTGCAAGACAGTGTTTGTTCATAAATTTGAGTATTTAAATTATTTACCTAAAGAAGGACTCTAATTTATGAATTTCAGTATGATTCATACTGACCCACAAAACCAAACAGGTTAAACTACTAAAAGCCAGCACACTAAAAAAAATAATTTTAGAAACACATTAAAATACCGAAATAAGGAAATAAAGGCAAGAAGAAATTCCAGTTCCACTCTGCGACATTGTCTTAGAGATCGCTACAAAGGTCCATTCAGCCAAAGATCACACTTGCATTGGAGGAAGTCTTCTTTATGCACTGTTAATTACTTCAACAATCTATAAAATTAATGGCTAAATGAACCACATTTATAGAGATTATATTTCAGATATTATTTGCATTTAACAGAATATCCTTTGTTAGTAATTACTAGATTTATGAACTGTTTGGAACAAAATGGACACACCCCAGGGAACCTGCTTCAATCCCACAAATGCACCACAGATGCGGATACACATCATTCATTCAGTCTGATGCTGCAGAACTGCACTGAGGGAGAGGCTTTGCACCACCCTCCTCAGTTTTTCTAAATCCTGCATTTTGTGCTCCTGCAGAGGAGGCAAGGGAGGACACGGTAGTCAAGCTCCCTCCCCACAGCTGGGAGACTGGAGCTGCTTGGAGAACTCAGTGCTCCTCACTGATGCACCTTCAGGCTCTCCCAGCCTGACACCACTCACTAGTTGTACCTGAACATGCAAGGCACATGCAAAACAAGGATCTGGGCAGCTCAGATGTGCTGAAGGACACTTTTCTAGCTGCCAAACACCAGAGGCCAAGGCAAGCCACACCTCCAGCTTTGCCTAAAAGATCCACCACCCTTTTCAGTTCACTCATTTTTAAAGGGAAAAAAAAAAAAGTCAATCTGTCTTCTTTTTTACTAGAAATTGCCTTTTCAGTGACTGTTTATGCTGCCATGGCTAACTTCACAAGTTTGACAAGCTAGAGAGGAAATGGAAATCTTTACAGATTAAAATAAAAGGAAGAAAATGTAGCATCACCCATTTATTAAGATACTTCTCAACACATCCAGCCTTCATTGGTCAAAAGTGCTGGGAGACAAGATGGTTGTCTCATTTCACTTGGGGGAAACTGAGGCATGGAGTGGGACAAAGCACCCTACCCAAGGTCAAGGGGGATGTCTGTCCCCAGGGAGGAGGCTGAAACCAAGTCTTGCAGTTTCCCATGTGCTAAGGTCTGGCTCAGCCTTCCTCTCCAAGTGTTTGTAACACAAGCTCAGAGAAAAGCTTGTTTTCACTATCTCCCCTGGATGAATGCAGCATCACCTTCCCGTCCAACTCCAGCCGATGCTATCAGGTTAGGAGCATAGCTGCTCTTACCCCCGTGCTTCCCCACGTCAGGTCCCCAGGGAGGTTAGACACAGATTAAGGAAGAATCAAAGGAGCCAAGCACAGGGAAGACAGGTACGAGTAATGTCACAGGTCAACCCAGCCCTTCACTGTGGCTCTTCCTAGAAGACCTGTCAAACTGAGCCCTCAGCTAAACACTACACCAGGCTTCTTCCGAGGTGCAGCTCTGCAGACCCTGTCCTAGCAGCCCTGCCACAGGCAGAGGAGACAAAAGGCATGGTTGCAGACTGAGCCCCAAAAACAAGTTCTCGCTTTTCTCTGCAGTAGTGTTGAGTGGGTACACCACAATGTGTGATTTACGGGCCTCCTTTCACCTTCCTCCCACTCGTGGTATGTTCATGAAGATTGCTCTGAATGCAACACGTGTGATTTTGCCCTTCACATCAGCTTTGTCATGTAGTTGTGACTGGTCAAAGCATCCATGTTGTGTTTGGGTTGGGGAAGTTGCCAAGTTATTTCCCAACTACATACTTACCTTGTCAGCTTTTAAATTTTGTTTCCAAATGTAGCAGCATGACCTTGAAATTAACATTCATCAGGCTTCCAAAGCAGTAAAATTAGCACTTGGATATTATCAGAAAGTTAACCCCACATGGGCACAGCTGAACTAAAATTACATTAAAAATTAGGATACCATGTATGCATGGTACATTCAGCACTGGTCACTGCATCAGCCCTGCTGCAATAAACCCTGTGACAGCAAAACAAAGAGCAGAGAGAAAAATGAGTGATGCTTTAAGGGCCTGGCCCCTGTGGCTGTTTTTTGGGTCTACCACAGAAACCTCACACAGACGCTATACGGTAAATAGTATTGTGCATCTTTTACCCTGATATGAACTGTGTAATGTTATTTGGATCTGGGTGCAATTTAACTACACGCTGTATGTTGTAGAAAACCTGGGTAATTGATGTGCACAGTGCCGTGCAAGAAGACTGATTACCTTTAATACCTATAATGGAGGATAAAGCTGGCAAAGGCTGCGGAGAGGACCCAAGAGCTGCTTTCCAGGCGCTCAGGATCCCTCTGCTATCACCAGCCCAACCTGGGTTGGATTTAGGTTTTTTTGAGTAGATCCAGACCTGAATGTGGGTGTTCTGAGTAGAGCTCTAATGCTTTCAGCCACCAGCTTGCATCATCCTTAAGACACTCCACTTTCCTTTCCACGTTAAGTATTTCTAGAGCACGGTCTACACTAAAATCATTACACTTCCACCAATATAAAAGCATTTATATATGAAGGCTTGAATTAGCTCCCTGGCTGGCCCATGAGATGGTCACACACATGCCTTGAGAGTCAAGTCAGTCTAGGTATGAGGTCCTTGAATCTGTCTCCCTTGAAATTAGTAGCTGGTCAGCACCAACATCTTTGTAAGCCTAACAGGGCAGACAGATCCTTGGCTGTGAGGAGGAGACATTCACCCACGTGTACTGGTGTCCAGGATCCACATTACCAGTAGGACCAGTCACCCACTCCTTTTTACAGAAACCTCTAGCAAAAATAGTAAAGAAAGATCTCTCCATGGACAAAGTAAAAAAACACTTTACATTTAGATCCTGTTTTTTAAATCAAGAAAATTTCTTCCTGTTAGCCTGAAATCTTCCAAGGTATTAAGAACTTCTTTTGCTATCTCTTCCCCCATCTGTGATATAGAAGTAAATCTTCCTCTTTCTTAAATCTCTCTCT
Source organism: Ibycter americanus (assembly GCA_035590275.1). Classification (NCBI taxonomy): domain Eukaryota; kingdom Metazoa; phylum Chordata; class Aves; order Falconiformes; family Falconidae; genus Ibycter; species Ibycter americanus. Next base: position 30,134,461 of record JAVJGI010000032.1, on the reverse strand, counting down.
CCCTCTTGACTCATTTCATACATTCCTCCACTTGGAGATCCAGATTCCCATCCGTTCCAGGCCTCTTTCCATGCCAGACTCTTTGGGAAGAATTTTCTTCTCTTAGTAAAGATCCAAATTTCTCTCTTTTCTTCTCCTTGCTTACTTTCCCAGATCAAGCTGAAACCTTCCTGTTGTGTCCATTAATTATTCTCCTGTTGCCACGCTCCATGTAGGTTCACATGTCCCTTCTGTTGCATTCAGGTTTCCACCTGCCAGATTCTCATTTCTGACCAATTTAGATTCATTTTGTTCTTTACCCATATTATTCCCCCCTCCTCTCTTTTGGCGGGTATTTTTCAGATTGGACAAACTACCCATTTCTTTCATTTCAAACACAGGCAGGTGTTTCACATGTTCTATATAAAGCTGTGTGCACGTGCCTCAGTTTGAATATAGATGTAGACACAAGCCAAAACTTGTGTTTCCAAGCAGGAGCAAAGCATGACAATAAATTCCCCCTTTTCACATCCACTCAACAGTAACTCTATTTAAAGAACAATAATTTAGGAAGCAAATGCATAAACCAACTCCAATTTCTTCTCATATGATGGGCAAATGGGGAAAGGGAGAAATAAAATTTCTCCCTTTCCCATCTGGTCACAAAATGCCACAGAGAAACATGACCCACATACCATGCTGTGACTGAGAACCACTGAGGTGAATGACAGCTTTTCTAACGCTTTCTGTGGCCCAGGGTCCCACTTTGAATGCTAGGACCTGACTCTGCAATGTCCAGTTGCCTTTGGAGACCACCTGGTTCTCCTCACCATGGGCAGGATCCAGTGAGGCAGGTAACCTGCTCTTCGACTAGCTTGTAAACTCCACTCCAGAAAAGTGTCAGCTGCATCCTGGACACCGAGATTCACTTTTGGACAAAGATGATAAATAACTTGCTTTAAAGCAGCAGGTAGAATCAGTTGCCATTAACCATTTTTAATAGCACACAAGGCTTTAAAACAGCAGTCGAAGGAAGGAGTAATTAAATATATAAGCATATATAGGAACTGGGACAGAGTACAACTTTGGGATTTGCCAAAGACAGTTATTAATTTCATCTGGTTTCTTTGCTAGAGATTTCCTAGAGGACATACAGTGAATCCAATTGATCTGGACTTCAGTAAAGTATGTCATACAGAGCCACATGGAAAAGGGCTCTTTACAGTAAAATATAGGAATTTGTACAAGATCTGAAAAGTATGTAAAGTGTTGATTTGTATGAAAGGAAGCACATTATGTGAAAAGGAAATTCTTCAGCTAAAGGGAATTACTTATGGAGCTCTTCAGTGTTGCGTCTTGAGAATCTTGCTGGGTATTCTCATTAACGACTGTGACACATAATGTAAGAAATGTGCTAATGAAACTTGCTGGTGACCCCAGTGTCATAGATACTCTAAAGACAAAGGAGACCAAGAAGGTTAACACAAACTGGATGATCTCGAGATAAGAAGTCACAGCAAAGGCACAGAAATTTGTGGCACAAGGTGTGAGGCAACATATCACTGTAACCTCACTGAAGTGGAAAGACCTGGGAGCACTGACTAATGAGGGAACTGATAACACTATTGTACTGCAGCGTTGTGTCCAGTTGTACGTAAGGGAGGTAAATCCACAGGGCAACATATGAAAGGAAGGGCTCTGGGATCAGCAGAAGGGAAGTACTTTCAGGAACAGAAACCAGAAAAGGATGGCTTGCTTACAAGGAGAGCAAAGACACCCCTTGTCTGCAGTCTTCACACTTCTCCAGTGACAGAAAATGAGAAGAGTGAATAAGCTAAAAAACAGCACTGGAGCATGGGGATATGAATGGGCTGAGGGGAAATTTGGGCTGTAAATTAGAAGGTTCAGTGACAGCCTTGCACAATGAACACACAGGCAAACAGCCCTTAACTGATTTCAGGGTGGAGCCTGCACAGTTAGTGAATGTTTATGGGATTTCGTTCTCTAAGATAGCAGTGGCCTGGCTTGCTAACTACTTTGCAACAGCTCAGTACTTAATCTAATTTAAGTACTAAAATTTCCCAAAATGAAGTGTTTTGCCCTTGCTTTGTTAATTTTCTCTTCTCCAAAACAGACCTCCATACAAGAGGAAAGGCCTCCCTCCCAGGGTGACACCAACTGAACGCTGTACTTCTTGAGTCCAACACCCATAATGACCAATACATTAAAATGAGCAGGCAAATCACTGAGGCAGAGGAAACGGTAGTCAGCCACAATTGCTCTTCCTCGGTAATGAAAGATGACTGATGAATTTTTGTACCTCAAATCAACTGTGGTTTAAATGAAACAATAGGCTTAAAATACATAGGCCAGAAAACCTTAAAGAGCCTCATGCTCTGCCTGGGATTAGTAAGGCAAAAGCTCTAACAGGCTGCTAAACTTAAAGATAATTGGTTTGATCATCAGCACATCAGTGAAGGACCAGAACCTCCTCCCACTGATACCAGCTTTCACTCATGGCATTAGCACAGCCACCCGAACCCCAGGCACTAGCTGTATATGCTCTGTCTGTTAGAAATGCCCCGTGCTTCACAGGTGAGAAGCAGCTCTGGGGTAGGAGAAGCAGCACGTGGAAAGGATGAGTAGGCTGGGAAGCAGGAGGCATCGCACACCTGGTTTCTAGAAGCCCTGCAAATCGTTCATGAGAGGTGCCAGCAGCAGGGAATACACTGAGGCTCCATGTCTGCAGGCAGGCAGGTTCATGAAGCTGTCCAAACATCCAGGTGAGTATCAGTAAGGGAGGGTGACAGCAAACATAAGGTCCCCCCCAAAAGCCATGGAGTATATTAACACTAGCAAGATGTTAAAATCAAAAGTAAGCAACGTCATAAAAGGAGGTAGTAAGAAGCCAAAGCTGGGCAAGATTTCTACATACAGAACAAGTCCAAATCCCCATCTTTCCATGATTTGACATCTTAGAGGGAAACAGACTTTTTTTCTGCTTTTTAAAGAAAAAACATTCCCTGCAGTGAGCGCAGCCTAAATATCCCAGCATCCTGTTATTGTATCCAGTCCAGGAAGTGAAACCAAGGCCCTGGGTCTGTAATTGGGGCCACATGGACATCCCCGTGCTCGAACTGAAATGTTCTGACTTCACCAGCCTAGCCATGCAGCTCCAGGTGAGAGCTGAGCCGAGGCACCCGAGCTGCCGTGCCACCCCTTCACCACAACCTTGGGCAAGCAATGCTGACTCTTTATCTCAGTTTCTCATCTTCAAAACTGGCAGAATCATCCAGCTCTCATCAGGCCAGGGAATGTGTTTTCTATATGAATGTGCAAGAGGACCCCGACTTTGGCTAAGGCAACTGAGTGTACAGTAATTATATATATAATAGAAAAAGAGTCGTAGTATAAAAATTATTATAATCAAGAATCAGTGGCTATTCTCCTGAAAAGTCCCAGCACTTAGAGTTTTCATGTTTTTGTTTTTGGAACAGACTAATCACTTTCACATCATAAACAAATAATGGTTTTAATAGATTCCACATTTGTGGAACTTTTACAGCTAACATGCAGCAAAGCTCTTGTCCTCCACAGGCTTTCTTTTTTTTTGCTGAAATAGCAAAATATATTCTGTAGTAAATTAAGTGTGATTCACGTGGCATTTTGTATGAACACACTGTGGATGTGGCCTATGAAACGAGCTTTGTTAGAATTCTGTAGCCCTTATGTTCCATTTTTGTGCTTATAATTCTAAAAATGTTTTCGCTGCAATTTCATGTAAGGAACAACAGGGGAGCCTTTCTCTGTCTAATATAACACCTATTATTCGCATCGATGCAAGTAACAGATGGGGAAGAGTTGGATGCTGCCCTGCCATCCACACTGGCTGTGATCTTCCACCCTGCTCGAGGGCAGAGTAAGTGAAAGCAGAAGCCAACCCTCTTAAAGGCATGTGTAATCTTTCATAGGTGAGTTCAACTCCTGATGAACTTTTAGGACTCATAAATTAATGTCTGCTTTCCGGGCTATCCTGCCTTTCCCTGTTGTGCTCATACCCATCCTGGTCTCAGGCAGCAGCTGAGAGCAACTGCCAAGCATGCAGGAGGCAGTAATAACCCTCCGGCAGGATGAAGCTTGGGGAATTCCTGCAGCTGAGGTGGCATCGCTTGTGCAAGCTCAGCACTACTGGTGAACTTCCCTATTACTTTTTTTGCTGTATTCAGTATCTCTGCATCTGTTTGAAAAACTCAGCTCTCTGCAGAAGGGCTCAACTTATAGCGACTCAGTCCAAAGAAAGCCTCTGTTGGATGATTTTGCTTATCAAGCCCAGAAATCCCCTGCCGCTGTGAAAAACCCCAGCACTTTGAGTCGTATGTGCCTAACATAAAACATACTGGGCTGAGAGGCCCAGAGAAAGGTGGTGGAGACAAGATTAATGGTTTTAACTGGGAGTGAAATCCAGTAATTAAGTAGTGACCCATGACACTTGCGAAGCAGTAACAGTTTGTTGACCACAAGAATGATTGCTCAGAGCGCCTTCTTCATGTTGTAAATGTGAAAATGATTTACAGCACGACCAACAGGGAAAAAAAAGCAAGCTAGCAAGCAGACACGATTGACATTAGTAATTGTTCCTGACTGCACACATATGTGGAGGTAAGAAAGTAGAAATACTTATGGTGTGTAGTATGGTAGCAATATATCAAAATTACTAACAGCAAAGGCCTTAAACTCCTTGAGCTGAGATGATTAAAAAGCATGCAAACACCACTCATAACACTGAAATAAACAAGAAGCCTGAAAGGGATGAAGGCTTTGCTTCGGTTTTCAGTAGGGCTTGTTTGCCTTAGATCCAGAGGTGTAAGCATATCGGAGCCTTGCAGACAGAGTTAAAAACAAATGATTAATATCCAGTATAAGCCTCAGTGCACAAGCTTCTCTGCTTCTGAAGAAGAAGTAGGAAGACTCTCAGGGGATTTCAGCAGCATCTGAAAGCATGAGTCGGTTCAGATTTAGTAACAATGAGGTCTAACTGGAAGTCAATAGAGAACTAGCAAAGTGTTTGAGAAGGACACGATGCTTGTCCTTCAGTGAACTTTGCTCACTGGCACACTGAGGATGGTGAAGACCAGCCTTGCAGGTGGCACCTTCTGTGGTCCTGAAAGAAGACATGAACATCAGGATGTCCCGGTTTCCTCTTTGCTTGTAAAATAGGAAGGCAAATCAAGCCTTCTTCCCCTTGGCCTCAGCCAGCCCCACTGGTAGCTCACCAGTGCAGGAATGGTCTCCTCAGAGTCTGACAGTCTCACAGAGCAGGGTGAAGGCTTCTCTTTCGTCCCGTTGCTTTATGCTGCTACCAGGGGAAAGAAAGAGGGTGTGTGCTGCCCAGGTGTAAAGTGCCAGAGATCTGCTCTGTCCTGTTTTGAAAATGTTCCTTTTTTTTGGTCAGAGAAATGGCTCTGCAGCTTACAAGAGACTTTGGTAAAATGGTGATGTTTTCTCCCTTGTAAAAACCTGGAGGACTGGAAAATAGTCTCCTTTCCAGCCACTTTTTTGCTACCTGAACCCCAGCTTTGCTTTCCTTTTGTGAATGACCACAGCTTGCTGGGTCAAAGCAAAGAAGTTTTCTGAATAGAGCAAGGCTACTCAGTGCACCCTGGGGAGACACCAAGCACCCCACCCACACTCAGGCACCTCCAGTGACCAGCCCTTGGCATGGCCCACGCAAATCCTGTGTGAAAAGAGACCTCATCACATTTGGGTTGAAAACCAGGTACAAAGACCCCCAAAACTGGCACCATTCCTACTTCAGATTTTACGCAGCCTTTAGCCAGGTTATTAAGACCAACATCAACTGATGACAAACGCACATGACAAAACAGAAACAGGGTCTCTGATCTAGCCAGCTGGAATGGCTTGCATTTCTCGTGCCTTGCAGTGCTGAGACCTGTGCCTCTCTCCCCTGCCTGTCAATCCCCACAGCATTGGATTGCCACTCAGCAGCCCCAGCCCAGAGCTCCTCTTCTCCCCTGTCCAAAATGAAAGGCAGTGGAGGAGATGTAAAGGGGACAGAGGAAGGGGTCACAATGAGGTTGAGCAGAAGAAAGAGCAGGGCCTTGTTTCAAATGTAATTATTTTCATGCTTGGCTTTTTCGGCATCACTTAAGTCCTCTGTTCCACCATCTCCGGTTAAAAGCTTGTAGATTTTGTTGTGTTTTTTAATATGGTCATAACCCCATTTTATATAGAAGGGAAAATGGTGGCTCCCTGTGGCTTTCATGTATTTTCATATTGGTGTAATTCAAACAATATGATGACTCAACTTGAGTCGTTTCCTGGCTGCACTGGGGCTTGTAGTAATCGAGAGTTTAAACTTTACTGGGACGCCTGATGGAGCAGCAGCAAACACCACAGAGAGCCCTAATGAAGGCCAACAGCAGCTTGGCTGGCCGACTCAGCCCAGCAAGGACACTTCTTACCCCAGATAGGTGCCGTCCCATCAGGTGACCCACCCAAAAAGCTGCCACCTCCACCCGATGAGATGCAGTCATGCAAAGGGCCACAAGCACAGGCACAGAGACTGAAAACAAGCCAACCCCACTCCCACTCCACTGTGCAAGAAGAAAGTAGAGGTATGAAGCATCTACGCTACTTTCCCAGCACCCGGGAAGCTGGCTTTGTGCCACCCCAAAGCCATTGTGAATTCTCCTCTTAATAATAATTCTCAGAGCATGAGAAGAGTCAGTGCTTTGTTCCAGTGAGGACAAGAAGCATTTGCAGTCTGGTTTTAATTACAATTGGAGGAGGAAGGACAACCAAAACTTGAGGAATTAAGGTTGAGAAGAAAGAGGTGAATTAAAAGTGGTGTCTTGGAAACACAGGATATCGGTGTGCCATTGCATTCATGCATGCTTCCAGCCAGAAGCATCTTACACAAATGCATGCCTTTGTGTCGGGTGTATGCACATCCCTGTATATGCACACATCTAAGAGGCAGGGCTGGTAGCACAGCCTATTATTAAGCTTGCCAAACATTTCCAATTATAAACCCCTGTTTTCAATTGCTAATAACTTTATTAAACTTAAACCACTTGGGCTGCAATTTTCCATGCCAAGTGTCTGCCTTGGGCTGAATTTTTTGTTATGCCTTCTTTTTTTTAGCCATCAGCCAAAAAAAGGTTCAGCTGTTTCAGAGAAGATGGGTATAGAAAATACCGGGGCTTGCAATTCAAAAAAAATCCTAGCAATCTTGTCTTGCAAAGGTCTAGAGTTCTCCTGGAAATCTGCAGGTAGTGAAAAATCTTGTGAAATTTGACAGAGGAAAATTGCTTTGAAAACCCTTTTCATACCCAAGCAATACCTCTTACATCTCTGCATCTCCATCTTCTCTGGGCATGCTCTAGCCTTTCGTGCTCCTGGCTATGGCAGGACTGTTTGGGACCACTCCATCACAGCCCAGCTCACTCAGATGGAGGGGCAGAGAATCTTGCTTTCTTTCAGCCTAACTCTACTACCAGCCGCCATCACCTTTCCCTTCCCAAAGGCAGCTGTCCTCACTCTAATCCGGCACCTCCCTCTCCATATTCCATGTGCTGCATTCTTCAGTCCCAACAAGGAATGCAAAGCAAGGTACAGTGTAAAAATATAGTCCTTCCTTATAAAACCCATGCGATAGCAAAGATGTGTCTTTGCCTCTTCTCCCCCTATGCAGCAGTACCTTCTGGATCCCTGGAGTTTGCCCACTTATTAATATCACTAACATTCACATCTGTTTCAGATTGGTTTATGTGGATGAGATTTAATAACAAATATGTTCTCCATTAATGCTAGCCCTTGCCGTGCCTACATTCACTAACAGGCTTACGTATTTGCTGATCAGATCAGATGTTCTCTGTGGTTTGTTTGCCAGATTTTCTGTTTGGTGACTTTCTTCTAGAGAATCAGGTCTGAAATGTAAAACATGCAAAGAGTAGCATGGAGCCACCAGCACCAGCAGGTTCAGAGGAAACAAAGCCAGACAGGCATCCTGCAGCCCCGCTTCTTGATTTACAGACTCTTGGCCTCATACATGGATATGCCAAAACACCCTTTGCAACCCCGTGGGAGGTCTGCATTCCCCCTTGCATCACATTCCTGCAAGATGTTGGACACGTGGCAAATGACACTTGTGTACCTCTGGGACTCAGAGAGGGCCATCAATGGCATGGAAATACAGCTGAAAAATTCATTCATACAGGCAGGTGTGTGAGGATTTCAGCTTGACAGGACTATAAACAGAGGGTCCAGAGCTCTCAGCAGTCATGCTTCTTAAAAGGTGAAGGAATCACTGAAATAATCCAGGTCTAAATCCCCTAAAATGTACATAAAAGATCTAGGAGAAATGCTACAGTTCACAGAGGATCATAAAACTGGAGATGCTGCAAAAAGCACAGGAAAAGAGGAAAACAGTGAGCTTTTTATGGCTTTTCAGGTGGTGCTTCCCATGCACAAGTCCAGAAAGAGAGCTGGTCTGAAATGACACGACGTGACAGTTGGTGGTATCAGATAGGGGGCTGGGACATGAGGTTGAGTCTTGAGTCAATATAGCTCAGGAATATTCAAGAGACAAAAGAAGCCAGAAATGGGAAAATCAGGAGCCCTGCAGTGGGGCCAGAAGCTGGTAGATAGGAAGTGGTAATGCAAACATAGTGGCTTCCAGCAAGGCAGACATGATCCTATCAATGAAGAATAACGCATCAGTGGACCAAAAGAGAGATAAAGAAATACAGGTGCTACCATACTACAATGACAATAAAAGGCCAAAGCTTATACTGCTTTCTGGGGAAAATCCATCGCCCTGTGATGTACTAGAAGTCCTCCTGTAGTGGTTATTTTGAGAGATACCACCACCTCCCCCAACAATCCCTTTCCCACAGACAATTCAATTTAATTGTTGAGAAGATAAATTTTCTACTAGGGAGAAAAAGCCCAGAAATATGTTTTCTGAAAAAAAACCCAAACACACAATGCTATCTTTTGGAGCAAAAGCATCTGCCCAAAGCCTATCATCCCAGCAAGGGACACACAACCCCCAGCACAGTAGCAGCAGAATTCAGACCGAGGCAAAGCCGTCAGCTCCCACCTCATAGATTCAAGAGGCCCAGAGGGAAACCCACAGCAGGTTAAGACACTGAAATATTGTCTGAAAAAGATGTTTTCTTTTTTTTCTTCAGGGTGAAAGCTGTTCTGCCCCCAGACAAGGTGTGCTCAGAGTCAGCCAGCAGGATTCATGAAAGATAACAGCTCCAGTGACCCTGCAAAACAATGGCCTGTGAACATGCATTTCTGTTTTGCTTTCAAGCAGCTATTGCGGCGCTGAACACGCTGAGGGTCAGAGCTTACACACTGGTTAGAGCTGCTCAGGTTGTGGGTAACCCAACAGAAGGAACTGGAGTTTCTTGGAGAAGTCCCTTGCTTTTCTAAACTCATGCCTACACAGGCAAGAGCAAATAGACCCAAATTTTCCCCTTCTCACCTTTTGAGTTGAGCAAACACAAGCCAAGGCTAATCCAGAATTCTTATAGCCATCATACCTTGGCCACTGTCTCAGCTGACTATCTCTGGCCAGACCTGGCTACAGAGAGGTTCACTTTCCCTGGCTGAAGTTGTGCTTATCCCCTATTTCACAGTCCCAAAGGGTGTAACTGGAAATCAGGGAGAGCTGCTGCTCCCCTGCAGACATTTCAGGTGGAGACCTTGCATGGCGCAAGGTGGAGACCAGCAGAGACTGAAACAAGCGCCCAGAGCCCAATTAGTTCTGCAATCAGGAGCCAGCACTGAGCGCCCTGGTGCCGGGCAGTGGGATGTGCATGGATGCTCCCATCAAAGCCATGTGCTCTGCAACAGCTTGGTCCCAGGGGAAGCGCAGCCCACAAAGCTAGCCATGAAGAGCGGCCCATTAGGGCTGCTGCAGACAGAAGAATGTGCATCAACACGAAGGAGAATTTAACCTGGCTCCCTCATCCTTCAAATGCCCGGTGTGAGGTTTGACCTTGAGTCGCAGATCCAGGGACCGTCCCACGATGCAGACACACATGTGCACACACAGAGGAAGATGAAGTGCTTTTGCCTGTGACCCCAAGCGAAATGGCAAGCCCCAGTCAGCCAGGGTATACCAATACCCACTTAGCGTTTGTAAGCTGTCCTCTGGGTAGGATTTCCAGGCACGTATCGTCATATCTTTCACACTTTTTGAGCAGGGCTATAAATTATGGCAAAAGTCCCTGTAACTTCAGCCTGATCACTCCATACTCCTGGCGCCTGCTGGGTTGTTGTTGTTGTTGTTACAGCTACAGCTCCAAATGGGGAACGCGTGATGTACGGTTGGGAAGGGACTTCTCTAACTGCTCAGCAAAGCAGTCACAAGTAGGAAGAAACTGCAGTTTCCTACAATATTCAGCATTATATAGGCCCTCAGCAGTGCCACACTTTACTTCTTCATTTCTAGTATCCCCCTTTGAGAGCTCTATCCCACTTCATCATCATAAACATGTCAACAATCAGTCCCCATGGAGGACTCTGCTGTTTGTTCTTTGGCTCACATGGAGAATGCAAGTCCCTGCTCCAGCCCCCAGCACACATTTCTCTATGCTCAAAGGGGCCGGAGTTGGAACGTGGCCATATTGTGGCTCGCGGACCTTGATATTTAAGGAAAAAGAAAAAAAAAAAGAAAAAAAAGGCAAGGAACATGAACTTGATAAATATGATCAGCTGCCGGGAACGTGCCTGAAGCCTCCTGCTGCTGTTGTTGACATCAGAAAGCTGCAGAGCCTGGGAGACGGGAGGAAGTGTTATTGTCTCGCTCCTACCAGGAGCACGCGATTGCCGTTCCAGCTGCCTGGTGCTACCCAGCACTTCTTTTGAGCGGCCCGCCTGTCACCAAGAAAACAGAACATCATTTCTCACCTCCCGGACCCGACAGCTGGGGGGAGGCTTCTCACTGCCTCTCCCAAAGCCTCAGAAGAACTTTTTTGCGGAAACCAGCACAGGCATGACATTCTCCCAGACTAATGTTTTATTACACCTGAAGCTTTCCTGTCAGCCACCTGACAGCTCTCCGGTCTGCAAGGGCTGCTAATTGGGCTCAATTGTAGGGCCAGACAGGGTGCACCCGAGCACAGGGAGCAGTGCCACTCCAGGGTGCAGCTGCGTGTTGATGCTTCTTCTAGAGTGGCTCCAGTCTGTGCAGCAGGGCAGCCCCAGCTGTAAGCTATTTCATGTTTGAGGAAGAAAGAGGATCCAAAGTACAGTCAAGTGGCTCCTTTTCAAAGGGTTCCCCCATATGAGCTTAGCAAGGAAGTTTAGGCTTTCTTAAACTTCACTAATGCAGCAAGTTGGTCTACCAAAGGACCAGGAGGGATCTTCATTAAAAGTGATGGAGAAGAAAGGAAGTCCGTTCTAGTTAATAGATATATTATGTGAATAATAATTCTAACAATTTAGCTGAAAAGAGACGAAAAATCCTTTGGGGAAAAGGGAATCCACAGCACAGCAGTATTGTAGCAGGGACATGATGAATAATTTTGCAGTGACAAGTCATGAATACATGTGGCGAAGACAGAAATACCTGAGAAGATCCTACACATATTTTCAGAGCTTTTTCATCCTTTTATTTTCTTTCAGTGTGCAATGTTCCCTCAAATTTTCAGGTCCATGGCATTAGGTATAGTACAGGAGGGAATAATTTTCTTCCACATAGAGAATTTAGGCCTCCTGAAAGGGGCTGGCTGGACAGTTATGAAGATGTAAGCACTTTGTATATACCCAGAACAAACTTCTCCAGTGCTTTGCTAAATAATACGGTGCAATGCTTGGCTGGATGAAGCATGGTGAAAGAGCTCAGTTTTCATGGCTTATTTAGTCTGGGACTTTTCCTCAGGGACAGCCAGCAAGAGCACTGATTTTGATCACTTCTGATGCGGACAAAGTTATTCTGGGATTTGGGCTGAGATTGGGTCATTTTACAGGACTTTTAAGAGGCTTCAAAGTAGTCACCTGGAGAAGACAGTTTCCAAATCTGCCCCACCCCAAGCCAGCCAAAACCTTTCTCACACGAACTTATAGCAGTAATGCATTTGGAAAAGAAAAACATCTATTCAGAAATGTTTTTTAAAAATTGTTTGACATTCAGCTATGGCTGTAAGGGAATGTCTCCTTCCCTTGAGTTTCTAACCCTTTTGTAAAAAACGTTCAGTTCTCTCGTCAAATAATTTCTTTAAGAAAATAGTTTTTTCTTAAAAAAGACCCTTATATTTGGCAGAAACAGACAGTTCCTCATGAACACTATGGGTTTTTGAATGACCGAAGCCCTCTTGCCACAGTGTCAACTTGTCCAAGCAGCCCTGGTGTAGGAACATTAAGGGCACTCAGGTGTGAAGGTGCTGAGAGATCTGTAAGTATCCGGATCAAGAGGCAGAAAGAAAATGCAAAAAGAAACTTTCCTGAGTAACTCAAGGGTTTCTTCTCTTCCATAATCACTAGAAATCTTTTAGTATGAACTATTCCTCCCATCATTATCCCAGACACAGATTTAAATAGCACTCTGCTTTGCAAGAGAGTTGTAAAGAGCTCTAGAGCCAGCCAACAGAGATAAAAGGCCACAGCTGAGTGTTTCTGTAAAGACAACAGTTGCACCATGAGTGACAGATATTTCATTATACCAGTATGCCACACCACAAAGTTCTTCCGTAAATGGAAGACAAGATGTCTTTGTGCACCATATCATGGCTCTTCCCCGGCACCTGCGGCACATAGGGCTCCCCATGTTGGGCACACCGCTGTCTGAGATGGGCAGGAAAATGAAAGGCACAAACGTCTCAGCTTTGAGCACACAGCCTCTCACTGCTATCACCAGACTCTGTTAGTATCAAAGAGTGAAACACAGCCCTGCGCTGGTTCGTATCACAGGTGCACAAATCCAGCCCTTCATAACTTTATTACTTATGGTCCCTCAGTGCACCAGCAGCCACATTTAGGGAGCGTTACCAGCTCTCTGCACGCTTTAGTCCCTGTCTCTCAACTCAGCGGCTGCCCTAACTCCCCATGAGTGATCTGCAGCACAAACCCTCGCACCTGAGCACACACCTGGTGCGGCGCATGCATTAGGTCAGAGGCAGGCACCTGCAATTTTGCATATGCCCCTGCAGAAGCCTGCACCTTGAGATAGGTTAGCTCACATATACCTAGTCCCTAAATTCTCTCCTGCAGTTCCTGAAACAGCCTTTCCTATCATTATGAGGCTGAAAGAAAATAAACTTTTATGACTATTTTTATTATCCTGTTTAAAAATTGTTTACCACCTGTTTCATTTCCATGTTTAAATGTAACATCAATTTGGACCCAGGCTAACCTCTCCTTTGTCATCAAATTGTTGCACTTAGATCAACCACGACAAAGACTTTCTTTTTTTCCTAAGTAAATCTGCTTTCTTCATGCTAGCCATGATTCTTGGCAAGAATGCTTAAGAGAGGAGCTTGAAGGAAATGAATAATATTTTTAATTCTAGAGAAACAAATGCCAAAAGTCTATTTTGAAAAGATAATACAGCTTCAATTGACTCACATGTTTATCAAGATGCTGTGACTCTGTAGAGCCGCAACAAAAGGAAGAAGCTATGATTTTAAACTGCGTAAACTGTTGATCTTTTGCATTGTTCGGACTTTTGCAATCAGATCTGTATTTCAGTTAATAAAAATAAGACAGTTACTCAACATTTTTTATATTCAGGGCAGCAAGCAGACCAGCTCCCAGAGACACCAGCCAAGTGCCTCTAGTAAAGCCCAGTTAAATGCAATCACATGCACCCGCTCTCCTCCGTCTGACAAGGCAGCATTCCTGCAAAAGTGGCTCTCTCTCACTAATCCGATCATTAAACCTGAAAAACAGATCCTATTATTTTAATTCATCTGGCAGTAGCTCGCCCCAGTTTAATTGCACACCCGTACAAATTGATACATCGTTTCAGCCCAGCCGAGGGGAACCCAAACTCCACCTTGAAGCTGTCAGCAGAAACACACTGAGCAAGTGTTCAACAGCCCCGTCTGACACATGGCTCTGTGTTATACCTATGAGTTTCCAGGCCCTAAATGAGCACGCCTGCATGATACTATATGGGTTTAAGGTCTCACTGGTAAAAGCTCTATTTACTCCCTGGGAAGTCACACACAGGGTATTATTTTAGTGGTCTGTCAACACAAAGCTTCAGTCTGACTGGGGTTGTGCCATCTCAGGCATATATTAATGAATCACTCAAACAGAAGCCGTAGCATCTTAATACAACCATCCTTTTAAAAAATCAATCAGAATTAAATGTAAACCACAAAACCAGTAAGTGAATGTATTGTTAAGAGGTTTTGATTAAAGCTTTTGAAATTAAAAGGATCAGACCGAGGATCAGAGAAACATACCGCAAAGTCATCAAAAGAAGATGAGGAGCAGATTTTGTAGCCCTTGCTCTTGAGGGAGATAAATCAGTACTTTATATTTTACGTAGGGAAAGGGTTGCAATACTTGGCCTTTGATACACAGAAGATGTTCTTAACTGATCTTGAGTCCCTGAAACCAACTAGTCCTTTGGTGTCTCCCCTGCGAGGAGTCTCTGGTAGCAGGACAGCTGCCCCAAACAGAGGTTTCTCTCCTGACACTTGGCTGGATGTGCCAGAGCAACTTTTCGGCATATCACCAGCACGGTGACAAGCGGCCAGATGCTGCAGTTCAACCACCTCTAACTGCTGGAAGCAGAGACAACTTTTTATAAAGCAGTGCTACCACCAAGTGAAAGAATTGCTTATGTTGCCTGACGGGTACAATTTAATACTTTTATGTCATAAAACTCCTTGCATTCAATTTCTTACAGAATAACAGCAGTGTGCCATATCCTGTTTTTAACAGGAAACTTTAAACATCAGCATGGATTTTTGTTTCTAATCACACTGAAAATGAGTGAAGATCATTAGCACTGTAGGCACTTCAACATGGTCAAACCCTCATCCACCCAAAATCCCTTCTGAAACTCCATTCTTCTGTTTATCTACCAAGCCTTCTGTTTCTCTCCTAATTTCATCTAAAATTTACCCCTTGCCTGGATGTGTATGTTTAAATTTTAAGCACTGGATATAGCTTTTGGATTTGAGTCTCTATGTGCACTATCAGAGCTGAACACAGAGCAATGTAACTGCCCTCCAGCAGTTACCAAGTGTCAGCGATTCCAGCACGGCTTGTGTGGTGAATAGAGCTCTAAATCCAGATGCTAGTTTACAGACAGTCTTTCAGTTCAACTACAGTAAACTTCTCATTTTTAGGCTACCCAAAAGCCACAGAAATTAATCCCCTTTGCAATATGCCTTTGCTAAACTGAAACCTGGTTAAACACATGCTTGAAGAAGCCACCTGAATTTTTCTATATTTACTGCACATTTAAAAGTCATATTTGTAAGTGACAGAGCAAAACAAAACAAAACCAAAACAAAAATAGGTTCTCTGCTGAGAATATATGTGGCAAGCTTTGCCCCAGCGTGTTTTTATAGCCTGGTTATAAACCCCTGGAAACAGAAGGGTATATAATGGAAACACTGACAGATCCTTACCTAGAATATTGCAAATGAGCACACCATAAAAAATGACTAATTGCAGATATTGTAAAACTCAGCTTAGCTCTCAGACTCAGCTGCTGGGCTGGAGCAGGGAGATGCAGACAGTGATAACAGAGGGCTCGGCCTCTGCTCCTTTTGGCTTTGCCTACATAGAGACAAGGAGCTTCTAGTTTTGACCCTTTGTTAATGGCCTTGACCACAACAGGAAACATTTTTTATAATGCTGTGAGCTTAATTGCAAGAAGAGTGTTTGCAGGTTACCTGGCCTGCAAAATAAGCTGCCCTTGTTCACTGCCTGCACCAAGTCTCTGGCATGCGTCCACCCATAAAGTCCCAAGTAAGTTCCAGCTTGTTAGACCTCACCTGTCTACTTCAGATGGAGCTTGAGGATGTGCTAGACCATACACAAAACCCCCAGACTCCTCTAAGTGGCTTTGTCTGGTTTGTGAAGGAGGAAGGGAGTCCCTCAGAGGCTCTGAAGAGCAGCAGAGGGACAACAGGAGGAGCTGGAAGCTGCTGAGATGGAATCTGTCCACATGAGGACACACAGGAATTAGGTGGTTATTGCACTGGGGCTGGCCCCACTGAAAAAAAGACCAAAAATAAATGGAGACTTGATGACACCGAGCACCCATGCATCAGCAGGGGAAAGTTAATTTGGTTTACACATTTGGAGAAGTGTAGTTACTGTAAACAATAGTTTCTGCATGATTGCAAGGATGGTGCACATGCTCTACATGTCATGGAAGGGGTCTGCACAGCTATTGCCTGCTAAACCGGGAAACTGCTCAGGGCCAGACTCTGCCATTCCAGCGTGATGCTGAGAGCTGATGTCCCCTGGGAGCTGCTCCCTCGTGGGTGCTGAGGAAGGGTCTTGCATCCTTTCCACTCATGCTGGAGAAGCTAATGTCAGCTGGCAAAGTAGTAGACAGCAGGCTCTGGGCTGGGGGAGGTCTCAGAGAAAGACAGCCTCCAGCATATTCACTTCTCCTCCATCACCCTCTGAGACTGGGTACATCACCTGTATGCTGGGTGCTGCCTTCAGTGCCTGGTGGAGCTGGACCCAGATGCCTGCACGCTGTCCCTCCAATGCTTGCAGAAACCCCATCCCCAAGGTCACAGCGAGCTGATGTGTCTGAGGAATTGGCAGCTGTATCCATTAGGAAGACTAAGTGGAGCCGGTCAACTTTAGATGAGCTGGTTGAACTGTTCTTACGCCGGAGGGGCCCGCTATTACAATAAAGGCCTCAGCAACAACAAGAGGACAGACCCTGGCCATGGACACCCTGAAGGCCTAAAGATAAAGGGTTGGATTACACAAAGCAGCCTCTCATTATCCACTCCTTGATACTGGTTGGTAACTTTGTTTTTTAAGGAATCCCTTAATTAGGTTTTACAGTGCATAGGTTAGGCATTTTCCAGCAAGAGCTTTATTGTAATGGGTTGCACATGTTCTCATACTGTACACCAAAATGAAACTTAGCTACAGGGCATTTCCTTCCGTTGCTCTTGCTGGGGAGCAGCTTTAACCTCTTTGCAGACACAAAGCCGTATTTCACTCCTGAGAGGCCACAGCAGTTCCCTATTCCCAATCACTTGGGTCATTTCAACTCTCAACCGTGCAGCGAACTTGCAAATGTGCTGCAGAGAGCAATTCTGAGGAGTAGGGGAGAGGTGAGACAGAGATGGAAAAGACGCAGGAGGTTAAAACCCTGACTGCCAGCAAAGCCCAGGAGACTCCCAGGGAGGAGCCCAGAGTCTTCAGCTGTGCAGCACAGGGGGAATCATCTGGGCAACCTCCTCCAATACTGCAGCGCTGTATTTGTGTCACGTTTCAATGCACCAAAGTCAGGACTGGTTGGGAAAAACAGAAGAAAAAAGCAGTTTCATGGGAATGAAGACATGTTTCATAAGTAAAAGAGAAAAAACAGATTGGAATGGCTAGATATTTGCATAGGATTTGTCCACAGTCATCAGCTGCAGTAAGATGTTCTCCTGATGCTGGACTCCGGAAATGGATTGCTCAGAGCAACCAGAGCTACTTCTTGGACTGTAGATTTATTTCAGTTGGAGATTGCTGTGAGATTAGAGAAATAAGAACTGTATTAGGGAGTATGAACACTGGTAAGTCACACAAGTCGCTCACGGATTCCTCCATTCAGCCCACCAAGCCGATGATGCAACATGACCATCAGAAAAAAGTTTCCAGGTATAGCTTACGTTGCAGAATTTACTCCAGATTTTTTGAACTAGCCCAAAACCTGGAAACTTATGACCGCCTTCCGGTTTGAAAACAGTGATATTGAAGGAGCCTTCCATGTGGCAGATTCAGATCAGACAGAAGGCGGCCACCTATGCACACAACATACAGGGAAGCAGTGGGATTCCTTGCCACAGGATGTAGTAGGAAAAAATACATTTACATGGGTTCAAAGGGCAAGTGGACAAGTTCTTGGAAGAGAAAGTCCTTCAAGGTATCTGAAATACCTAACTAGCCACACTGTGCTTGGTTTTCCTACAAACCCGTTGCATCATTTGGATACCAAAGCTACAGAATTAGTTTCTCCGGCAGGTCCTCCGAGAAGAGGCTGACAACCTGCACAACTCAGCACGTCTCTGCCCTGTCTGACGAGTGTGGGCAGGAAAGTCTAACCAGGCAGGTCTCAGAAACTTCAACCTGTAGCAGAGGACTCTGTTTATCTGCCCAGCAGCTTGAGCAGTTAACAAAGCCAAAATATGCATTACTCTTAAAGCTGCTGCTGAGGGATTAAACCTCAGTCCCACAAAGAGTCAGGGGTGTGACAGCTCTGTGCATACCAGAGGCCTGGCTGAAATGGCATCTGTGTAAGTGTTTCTAGGAATAGGAATCTGCAGCTGGATTTTCTGTGGTACCCGCTCCTGTTTGCACTTGGACCTTTGAAAATCAGGCTATTAGTACGCTCACATTGAAGAAGGGAATTTATGTTGTCTTTATGCTTTAAGCCTGAATTTGTCCTGAGGGAACAGTAGCAGAAAAAACAACCATTTATTTTTAATAGACACCAGTGTCGTTACTTAGGTCTGGTGAGCTTAAAGGATTGAGAGGTGAATGATATCATCAAGGAAATAATTTCTTTACTTTTTTTTATTCATCTAAGAAAAAAAAATCCCGCACAGGAATACAAGAACCATGCTACAGTTTGTAAATGTTTCCCCTCAGGACTGCAGACTTCATTTATCTTGTCTGCTGTCCCTTCCCCAAGGCCCAGATTTCCCTTCTTGTGCTGTTCTGGGGACAGGCACCTTTCACCCACCCTCTGCCTTCAGCATGTTCATCAAGAAATGATCCAAGTGATGGCAGAGACGCCTGCAAACCCCTGCATTCCTCTCTCTCCGAAAGATGGAGAAGCCCCTCTCAGCAAAGGAGAAGTCTGGATTTATCTCCAGCGACAGCTCCCCAGCCCAGGCCAGCAGCAGGGAGTGGGGCCCCCCACCCTAGGACACCTTGGGGTCAGCGCAGGCCAGCCAGAGCACCTCCACTTGGCTGTGACCTTGCGGGAGCCCTTGCAAATCACATCTGGAATGTGTTTCAGCTTCAAGAGCAATAAATGAAAACACTGAACACAACAGGGTCGAGGCAATGTTGTTTGAAAGAAAAGGTAAAGTATTGACCCTTATTTGGCCCATGACATGTCTGGTTATTCCACCAAGAACTGGGGAAGTGTGGCGTGGGATGGGTACAGGATAATAAGGTATTTTGTCATAAAATAATACAATTCATTTCAAGCTTCAGTGGCACCCAAGAATGGGTAATGTGACTTCCCCGCATTCCAAGCCACTCCTTTTCTTTTGTCTCCAGACATCCAACAAGCAATCAAGAGCTCCAGTGGATTCACACAGAAACAATCAAGACAAGTTCATGCCATTTTTCAAGCAGCCTGGCAAATCCTGATTTGAGATAAATTAGAAAAAGAGTAGTTTAATTTATAAACTGTCAACAAATGGAAATCCAACTTACAGTGACAATGTCAACATAAAAACGACACAACATTTCTGTCATTTTTCCTTTACTTTTCACTACTGAAACCAAGGATGTGATTTCAGCACACTTCTCCCTAAAACAAGTGGGGACCCTTTGGTAGGATGCGGCCGGGCTGGCTGCAGGTACCCCCATACTTCCCTCTCCTTCACATCCCGTAGCAATACACAGCTCAAGCAATGCCCTGCTCCCCTTGCTCAGTGTGCCTGGTCCTATGGCCACCTGCAAGACCTTTTCCCTGGGCCACAAGGAAAAGTGCAGTAGTGCTCACAACATTCCTCTGAGGATATCCATAATCAGTAGGTATTTCCCTTTCCTGATGTGGCAAAATCTACTTTTTCCTTAGGAAAGCATTTGCTTGCAGATGAAGTGAACAGCAGCCTTATAGGTGAGCCGATGCTTGTTTTATTTTTCAAATACAACCGGAGTAAAGCCTCTTCCCTGAACCTGAAAAGTTCTGAGCTTTCAGGTCTAGATTTGGATGTTTACTCTTGCCCAGCTGATGCCACTTCTATTTCCATTTATATTTCATTGCCAGCACTGGTGGATAATCTCTTCTATCGGGTCCATTAATTATTGCTTGAATTACTAGTTTTCCACTTAGAAAGGCAATAGCTCCAAGTTGTGACTTCTCTGGCAGCAGGGCTCATTTCAGAGCTGCCTGCCTTCTCATGCCCTAGCTGTCCCCGCTCTGTGGGTTTCTGCCGTGTCTCTTTGGGCTCTTCTTGGAGGACTCACCCCACCTCACATCAGCAAAAATATGGGGAATTCAAGACAGGGAACTTCCACCAAAATGCTACAGGGGGTTTAACTCAGAATATATTACTGCTGTGGCTGAGAGTGCTGTCTCCCAAAGAACTGATGGGAGCAGAAGACAATGATGGGCATAACAGACTGGACTGTGGTGCTGGAGCCATCATAGCATCATAGCATGGCACCATCCAGCTGCAGGGGACAATCCCCATCACTGCTTTTCATGGGCTACTGCTGCAGGAGGCTGCCAAGAATGCAGTGCCCCAGCATCGAAGTTTTTGGATCTTCATGCTGTGGTCCCTGGGCAGCCACAGATTTCCACGGTACCATTCCCACCATGTGGCTGGGTAGGTTCACAGCCACATAGCCCTCCTCACTCCATGTGTGCTGGAATTTCACTATATCTATGTCAGAGTGTTGTGCCCGTTTCATTATTTTATAAAAGGATTTTATGTCTTCCCCTTTGAGCCTGGTCTATTACTACATGTAGGGATGGGAGGGAGAAGAAAAATGACTTGACAGAGGCTGCAGAGTGAACACAGCACACCAGAAGCAACCAGCTCCCCGTTCTCATTGCAGCAGTTTCAGGCAGTATCTCACTGGATTTTTCAGCCTGGTTTTTAAATTAAAAAAAGAAGAAGAAAAAAAATAAAAGCGCCTGACCACCCTCTTGCTGAATAACTGGCTTACAGAGAGCTGTCACTTTTTCTCCAAAAGGATTGAGAAACAGGGGCCTTCAATAGCTTCTTTGTGCAATTTTATTTTGCAGCTTCCAGCCCAAGACAACATTTCCTGACCTGTGAGTATGTGCTGCCCTCTTCCAGCCTGGGACGCTGCAGCTCAGCAGTGCCATGGAGACACATTTCCATGGATCTGCAGGATTAACCCAAAGAATCAGTAATCCTCCACTTCCACAGGTCCAGTTTCTCTTAGTAGTTAGGTAATGGATTAGGCAGAAAGCATTAAAAGCGTAAGGGACTAGGATCGTGTTCAAGCAGGTTCCTCCTGAACTCACATCCCCCCTCTGCCCTCCCTCCTGCCCAGTTTGCAATGCTGAGCCCTTCCACCATCACACACTAGCCCCCAACACCTCTCCTCACCTTCCCCATCATTCAGGAAGGAGACCTTCTTCCACAGCTAAGGAATCCTATGAAAAGCAAGAAAATGCTCAGATCTCTCTTACTAAAATGTCATCATCTGGGAGCCTCCACCAGGGATTTGGATGTTTTGGGGCAGACAATAGAGCTGACTGAGCAGGAGAAAGCACCAGGAGCCTGCCTTACCCAGTTAAGAGCTGCAAGCCTTTTTCTCCCCTTTGTGCAAGGGGGAGAGATGAGGACTTTCCAACCCTGAATGGGAGTCCGGGTTGTCACACCTGCTGCTCTCACAGGTGCCTGTGCCGGGAGATGCCCTCCAGCAATTCCCCTCTGACTGCTCTTATCAGCTGCTGAAGATTAGAGGTACCTTGGAATAGAAACTTCAAGAAAAAAGGGAAGGGGAGAATTGCATTTCAAAGAAAGTGCTTGAAAGAAACCTTTGAAGGACCCTATTCAAAGGTTCATGACTTGATATAACCATTTTAAAAAGATATAAATTCCTGTTTGGATTTGGGATTGGCTCTCACCCCAGCAGGACAGAAAAGCTGCCTTTTTGTATGAACACAGTCCCAGCACAACACAGGAGATGAGATCCATCTGATAACATCTTACATTACTTTCAACCTAAAAAATCCAAAGGTAAGACCTACTCTCACATATGCATGAGTAACTTCCATAAAAAAGACATGAGCTTGTGCCCATAAGCTTTTAGGTAGTACAAAGAAAGCTAGATGTTTGTGGGGCTGGCTGTCTCTCAGGTATCCTAGTGAAAAACCACAGTCAACATTTACATCACTTACTGGAAATGTTTCCACCCCAGGATTAAAACATGGCAGCTACTTCCTAGCCAGCACAGCAGCTAAATCAGATGGCCATGCTGACCTGAAGCCCAAACATGGACAAACCTTGGGTACAGCTTATCTTTTTGCTGGTCTCTGATGGGGTCCAGTCCTCCCCACTCATCCCAAGTACGCACCTTTCTGGCAGCAGCATTGCCACATGAGAGTCATCAGGGCTGACAGCACTGAGACACATTTGGGCTGGCAAATTGCTATTAATGGGTCAAACCAGCTCACAAGCACAAAAACACACTGTCTGTCTAATTTCCTGATACACTGTTTCCTGGTGGATTTTTTCTTATGTTTGGAATTATATTTCTCTTGGAAAAAAATATTTTATTTCTAGATAAACTGAGGAAATAGCTGATCTTATCTACCCTATTATAGGTAACTTTTTAAAAATAATATCTTTAATGATGCACAACCTTCCATTTACGCAAGCCTTGGTTCAGCTAATCCCTTAGCGCCTGTGTAACATGAAGAGTGTGTTTAACGGGATTCAGCAGGATGCATTTTTAAGCATATACTCAACCGATTTGCTGACACAGGGTCGGGGCTCTTACCATTGCTGCTCTCTGCCCCTTCTTCCTTTTTTGCATCATGACTCCGGTTTGGCCATATCTGAACCTGCATGGGGAGACCTTCCTTCACCCTTTCACTTTCCCCAGCAGCAACCCCTCATCCTGGCTGTGACCTTTGCTTGTTCCTGCAATTCCTGTAGACAAACATAGGAGTGCCCCGAGGATGCTGGGCAGTGACCCCACGGTGAGGAGAAGCTCTGCCTATGCTGTCCAGCATGAAGGAGAGTCCAAGGTCCCCGCTCCAGCCTTCCGAGCCAAGGCAGATGCACAAGCACGTCCTGTGCCTGAACGCTGGTGGAAAACTCATGCTGAGGTGCTGAGCCACGATGGCAGCACCAAGCAAGGGGTGCAAGCTGCCTGAGCAGGGGCCCAGCAGCCGGCTGCAGGGGGGAGGAGTGGACAGTGAGTGGTTCAGCCTCTCCCCTGCAGCATCAGCTTCTTGCAGGGCTGCACGACTACAGAACTGGGCAGAAAGCCAGGAAATCTTGAGTTATATTCCTGATGCTGCCATTAATTTCTTATATGGCCTTGGGCAACTTGTATCACCTGCCAGTTTGGGTTTTTCCTTAGATAAAGTAGGGAAAATAGATAACATCATGGATTTACAGAGCTTAAAGCTCTACAAAGAAGAGCCTGGTCTGGCTTCTTTATATCAAAAAAAGCTTTTAATTTCACTCAGTTGTGCCTGAATCAAGGCCAATTGCTTATGTTTGACCAATATATATCTCTCCATCTCTTAGAGGAGAACAACTTATCTTCATCTGAAACATCAAGAGATGGAGAAAAGCCAGCACTTCCCTTGGTATTTTCCTCCCTGTGATTAATTCCCATCCCTATTGGGCATTCAAGTTTCATTTCCCATTCGAATTTTTGGGGATTCTTCTTTCAGCCATTACTTCTAACAATGCTTTTTTCTGCTAAATGAAAGTGTTTGCATGATTCAATATTTCTCCCCATGGCTTATCCACACTCATTGGTGGGCTAAGGGCAATAATGGCAAAAAGAATTAAAAACTGCCCAGGGCTTTGAAATATTAAGCTCATCTCTACGACCCATTATCCTGCTCAGTGTCAGGGGTACCACTGACAAGTACTTGACTTCAGCATTTCAGGTGGCGTGCAGCTGCCAGAGAAAATCAAGAGTGGAAAAGTACTATCCCTTCAGAAAAACAGATGTTGCAGCTCAAATTTGTCTTCTGCCAAGACAAAGGAGATGCACTAAATTGATCTTTTGTAAAGGATATTGTTTTGCTTCCAAGATTAATATCACAACAAACTGGGAGGCACCATTCCTCAGGGTGCATTGGTACATTGCAGAACTGAGCCTAAGTACCCATGCTGAGCGTAATTTAGTTAGTCTGAAACTATGTCTGCGGAGGGGGAGATAAACTTTTTCCGTCTGGTAGCACGTTATATAAATAACCTCTCTATCTCAGTATACAAAGGCTGACCACTCAGCTTCAAAGCTAGGCAATAGCTTCTAGGCTTGATGCTGCTCACTATGGAGAGTCCTAGTGGTGGTCCTCCAAGCCCTCATGGTGGCCTTCATGGGGCTCCTTGGTCACACAAAAGAAAAGGAGGAATGAAGGGACAAGAATGACGACCTGGGCCATGCTGTGAGATGGTAGGAGGGCTCTGACTGGAGCCAACCATTTTCACTGGCCAAAAAACCTCATCTCAAGTCATGCAACTGGGTAAAGGACATCCAACCAGGGCTCCAGCTTACAGGGAAAGTGACTTCTTGACACCTTTCACTCTCTTTCACTTAAATGACACTCTCTTTATCTACAGACCAGAAACACTGCCATTTATATGCTGGCTTTTCACCCTAGGACCATGTCTGCTTGTCACCATTAATGGCATCCTCCCGTAGTACTTTTTGACCCTTATACAAAGTGACAACGCCTTTCCCAAACACGCAGGTCCCAGAGATGGCTATTCTTCCCTTGCTGATGTGAACCATTACATGTCTTCACCAACCACTAATGCATTTCTCCCCAGCAGTATTTTCACTTCACCAAAAGGACTAAAAACCCCTACTTGTACAATCTGCTCAGAAAGAATGTCAGTGTATAATTTAAACACATTGATTCAATGCTCCTTAGAACAACACACTGGTCCTGATTTTTTACATGGCTTATCCAATTAACAGGCTGAAACAAGTACAATCATCAGGTTATGTGCTTGTTCTCTTTCTACACTTAATCATCGGCCTGAATAACTGCAAATAAATTCCATGTATTTGTTTCACCAACGCCCAAATCTTTATGCTATGGCAATTTGTGAACAAGGTCTACACACACATGCACACCCCCCAAGGCATAATGGATGAACAAAAATGACTGGACAAAACAGAGGGTTTAGGATTGCTTTTTTCTCTGCATGGTGGGAAATCTTTCGCAATGGTGGAAAACACATGTAATGTACTACCTCAAGACAACTGCGATTCTCACTGGTGCATGGAAGTACTCCTGAAGCCAGCTGACCCCTTTTCTGCTAGGGTTAGTCTATACAAGGAAGTTTTGCAAGCTCAGTTATTTCAGCTAGGAGTGTGAAAAAACAAATACATCATCCTTACATGAGAGAGAGCTATGCCAACAAAAAGCCCTGGTGTGGATGCAGTGCTACAAAAGGAGGGAAAATTTCTTTTTCTTTCTAGTATAGCTGATTTTGTTTGGGTAGTTCCAATAAGCTACACCAGCAAAAGAAACCTCTTGGCTCAAATAACTGTGTTTCCAGTGTAGGTTGCCAATCCAGTGATATCTGTGTGTCAGCACATTCCTCTTGCTGGAGAAGAGAGACCTATCGCCGAATTCCCTGAAGTCTTTACCTGGGATAGAGGAAGGCTAAAAGAAGGATCAGACTATTCAATATCTAAAAGGATGCTGAGACACAGTGTGGTGAGGAGCAAAGCTCTGGCTGCTCTGAGCCAGAGGCTGGCCCATCAGACACAGCATTCCTGCCTGACACACATCCTCTCAGCTGCAAAGTGAGTTTCTTGTTGGACACAATCCCCAGCTAGAGGGTTACTCTGTGATAACATGCAGTCGTTCCTAGGTTTATGGCATGACCCACTGCCCACATCAATGGCAAGCTTTTGCTTCATGGCCGGGGCGGGCGTGTGTTTATAGTTGGACTTCAAGGGCTTTGGTCCTGTCTGTTGTGAGCACAGCAGGTTGTCAGATGGCTACCCAAGGTCATAGCTACACTATGCTTTGGGGAAGTGATGGCAGAAAGTGTTTTTTTTAACCTGGAATCAAAACAGGGTCTCTCTGGTTTTACCTGGAGGCTGCAGACAGGGTACACTGGACATATTCAGGCTGTGCCATTCACCTTTCCCTCCCACTGCTACTGAGCCTAATGCTTTGCCTAGTGTGAGTGTAATGTACTTTCACAGGCTGGCTTCCACCTGCTGTAATCACGTGGCTGACTGCAACACAGCCAGAGCCAAGGCTGCCTTACAGGGAAGGTTAATCTGAACCACCCCACGCCAGGTATACACTACGACTCGCTGCAAATGGGCACCTGCTGGGGTGCAGTCCTCTCTCCTGCCCTCTCTCCAGCCTTGTGTAAGTAACCTGTAAGTATCCTCAGGCACGATGGTCTGAGACCCTCTTCGTCCTTCCTGCTCTGACCACTGCACTCCAACACGACAGGCGATTTCAGTACTCTGTTTAACAGGGCTTCAAAGCTGTGGCCAGGGCCCCTTCCTTCTCATCCTCTGGGGCAGCAAGTCCCACCTTTTCCTTCTTGCAGAGCTGCATTGGCTCATTGCCCTCACTAATCCTGGGGGAGGGGTGGGGGGTTGTTTGTTGGGCTTTTCTTCCTTAATCAATCCACAGAAACTAGCTTGCATGAGGCTTTGTGTTTCTGCAGAGCAAATTCCACAAGCAAGGTGTAAAAGTAATTAAGGCACCAGGCTTCAGCTTTCTGACATTGCAATCAATGAGCTGTCCCCAGGCAGCCACCTGCACAATGAAAGCACAGCAAGTGCGGGGAGACAAGGGGGGAATCTAAAATCCATGGCTTTTAGAAAGCTACATCATTTCTTGGTCCAGCTCTCTGGGCGCCAACAGATAAACAGCACTGCCCCAAGGAATTTCCTTCCTCCAAAGGTGGGAACTGGCGGAGAGCAGCCACAGCCTCCCATCCTCCGATGACATCAGCTTCCTCGGGCGTGGGGTGAGGGGACTTCAAAGGAGGAGTTAGGGGAAAAAGCCCTCCTGTGAGAACCATGAAGGTCTGCTTTCTGGCCTGAAGGCCATGTGGCAGAGCCCCGTTGTCAGCGGTTCAGCCCAGCATGCCCCAGAGAGACAATAAAAACGGGAAGGAAAGCATTAGCACAGCAGAGGCAGCCACGCAAAAGTGGCTGCAGGGCTGCAACCAGTGAGAAGCTGCCATTCCAGTTACTCTGGCCAAATGATCACAACACAGCCCCATCTCTGCTGACATACGAGCTAGCCCATGGACCTGCCTTGCCAGAAGGCCACTAGTTTCCTTGGGCTCATGCCCCTGGGCTGAGCTCAGTGTGAACTTTGGATGCCAAGTCAAGGTTAACCTTCAATGCAGTCTCTGTCTAATGATGTTACATGCACTTCCTCCTCCCTACAGCTTCCTCTATCCCTAAACCTTGAAGAACTGTAATATCTTTTTAGTCCCTAGACCTATCTTAAGTTTTGTTGAAATTTGGCCAAGAACTTCCTGGGGGAAGAGGAAAGAGAAGGGATTGGCAGGCAGACACAGTGACAATATGTTCACATAAGCTTCATTTCCTTAGGAAACCAGGCTAAAAATAATAGTCAAAAATGTTGGGCAGTTGCCTTCAACTCAACATCTCTCTGTAGACAGGAAGAAAGGAAGGAATTAGTAGACTGTAGGTTATATTTCAAGGTTTGTCTACATGATTTGAAGCACAGAAATTAGAAATGAAATTAAGAAGATATATTAGGTTGTCTTGCTCCTCCCTGGGGGAACAAACCTACAGCTGTTTCCCTTAGCATATTTTTTAGTGAAGTGTGCAGCCTGGTTTCAAATGATCCAATTGACGGAGCTTCCATCAGTTTTCAACAGGGACCCATTCCTTTCCTTACATATCTTTCCTTCTCTTTTTTTTAAAAAGTAATTTCAACTTTTTTATCTATTAACCATGTTTCATCTCATCATTTCTAGCACACCTCTTAACTGCTTTATAAATTCACCAGAGTAGAAAGGTAAATAGAAGTGTCTACGCATGCCACCTACATACTTCAAATAGCATCACAGGGTTCATTTCATGCTTTTGGCTGGCTGAGAGGCTCTTATTCAATACATCTTAATGTTTTTAACTGTGTTTTTCCTGATAAAAAATGGCTGTGATTAATAAATTCCAGGGGTTTTTTTAGTCTGGGTTTTTTCAGTCTGAGTTTTTTTGGACTTCCCACCCTGGCCCTGCTTCAGCTTGAATTTGAAAGACCCAAACCACTCAAAATATCTTCTAGAGGTTTTTCTCACTCCCCTTGAGTTTTCAACTTTAGTTTCCTGTTACATAATTAAAAGCTACTGAAAGGGAAGGGTTACTTGAACACAACATTATTCCAAGAAAATAGCTCTCCTTTCTTAACCACACAGCTACTTCTATCATACAATAGACTGTTGCTTTTCAGCAGAGTGGGCCCTATAGATCTGGCGACATCTACCTCATGCTGTACACACAAGTCCTTGAGGGGAAAGGGTCGCAGTCTGCCTGCCAGCTATCACTGTTTAATGGAAACATGAGGGCAAACCGTATTTCCCAGGGAGCAACTCTGACCCAGACCCGATTATTAACCACTGAGATTAAGGCAGAGACAAAATCACTTTGCTGCTTGCAACTTGCTGTTCCAAAATAAACCAGAGTGCAGCGTGCCCAAGACTGCATTTCTCCCCAGCACTGCCTGTCACTTGCACAGTCAGAAGAAACCCCACGAGGGTCCAACAGCACCATCTGCTGCCCCCGACTCCTGCCAGACACAGCAAGCAGCAGGCAAGACCCCACACATGGCAGGCGAGGCAATGACAAAGGCCTGAAGGGAGTTAGGACCTACCGAGGGGAATTAGGTTGTGGACAAATCATTCGTCTAGCTGCAGGACAGCAAGGTAAAGTAACTCTTCCATCCAATCTATGTGTTTGGTGCAGGTCTAAGTGTGACAGCAAAAATCCAGCCGCTGACCCAGCACAAGATTGAGCAGGTACCCAAGGACAAATTAGTGCTGCCATATATACTTGACAGAGAAATATATTTCTTTTCTCTACTTTGCAGCTACATAGCATGAAAAAATGCCGTGAGGTATAATCAGCTTCAGCTTCTCCACCCTAAGTACAAACACACAGAGATTTTCACCAAACCCCCCATCTTTAACATGCTTGTTCCACATTCAGAAGCAGAAGACGTGAAGATGTGTGAGTAGACACAGTTTTCTTGGCCATATTGCACTTTTCAGGGGCCAGTTTCAGAGAATTTTATGAAAACAAGATTCCCCATCTCAAAATCATCTGACTCAGAAGAGGAGCTGGTTTCTGGTATTCTCACACCTCCCTGGTGAATAGCAGCACATCCACAGCTGCCAGCAAACAGTGAGGAAATGTGTACGTATATGGGATTCATCCCTCTGCAACTCCTGGATTCCTCCTGCACCTCACAACGTCACAAGAATCACCACAGCACCAGTATTTCTGTGCCTGATACCCTGCTTACAAATGCCCCCTGTAAACAGGGAACTGCTGGGAAGACAGAAATGCTGGTTCTGTAGATAGGATGGAGACCCACACTGGGAGTATCTCTCAGAGCATTTACAGGTCTCAAGGCCTTTGCAACCCTGCAGTGCAGAAGTCCCACATGTCGCCATCTTCTACACACATTTGACCCACAACTAACTCCACTGTTGTTCTGAGCCTCCTGCTTCACCAAGCCTAACACCACACACAGTTTCCATAAAACCAAGAGTAGATTCAAGGCCATATTAGGCATGGTTAGAGGATACTAAATGGAGGTTCCAAGAAGTCTGAGCCCTTTCCTGAGCACTGACGGCTGCATCTGAGTCAGCCTTGCTCTCTGCTGTTCTCTGCTGAGTCACTTTATCCCGACGCATCAACACCAAGCGGAGAGCGAGGAGGAGGAAGAAGGGAATGAGCAAAGCCAGGAGTGTGTGTGGCAGGAGCAGAGGGCACCAGGCAGGACCTCGTCCCAACTCTTCTGACATTTGTGCTACTGGTGGAAAAAGTACTCTGCAAATTCAGCTTTCATGAGGGTCAGGCAGTGACAGGAGAGAGGAGGACCATGGTACCCAAACATGTTATCTCACTAAAGTTAAATAACAGTTCAAGTTGAATAACCTTCTGTTAACCACATATCTGCGAGCCAGTCGACTACAAACCCAAGCAGGATACTTGGGAAGCAACAGTGTTGTACCAAACTGAGAGGAACAATTGTATTTTGGAGTGGGCTTATGCCAGAATATGCACGTGTATGTGTGTGTGAGCATTTGTGCACGTGTATGAGCACTGTGTGTGCATGCACACACTCGCACATGGTTTTGTTTGGACAAGGCATTTTGGCAAAGTCAAGAAAAACTAATTGCAAACAAACTGCCTTTATATTCAACCCCCAAAACAGCTGCTTTCAAAGTTTTACCAGCGGGAGTTAAAAGCATCACTAGCTGCTGCTACATGACCCAATAATTTCAGATGCTATACCTTCCGCTCCATCACAGTGCTTTCCATTTGCTGGCCAAAATGAACAGTGAGGTGCTGAGAGTCTGTTCATCTACTTATTCAGGACTCAGCACTGCTTTTCAGAAGCACTATATAAATTCAGAAGTTGCCTGAAATAATAAATAACTGTGACAGGTACAGAAACAAAGCCTGTAGCTCTTGGGCTAGTGTTTCCTCCTCCAGAGAGGTTTTTGTTCCCTCGTGTCTGCAGGACAGAACATTCCTGTGATGTTTCAGCACTGATGGGCCCTCAAGCCTCAGCCAGGAGAAAAGTCAGCTTTTTGGCAGAAAACCCTGACTAGCTCCTGGAACCGAGTGAAGAAAAGGAGAAAAGATGAAATACTTTGTTTACCATATCATGACATCACCATCATCACTGGAGAAAAATGCAAGTTCATCTTTCTTCCCTGGGACGATCTGTATGACCTGAATCATTAGCACTGCTGGATAACACAGCAGTGTCCTTCCCCCTCCACAGAGAGCTCTGGGACCGCAGCGCAGGCGTCAGCACACACAGACGTGTTTGACCTCGTGGCCACCGACTTCAACAGGGTGCAGATGCAACCCAGAAAGCTCCCAACACTGAATTCCCTTTGCAAGACACGAGTCCAACAGTGATGTTTTTCCTCTCGGGTTGAGCCTGAATGCACAAGCAGAGATGCTGACTGCTTTGTGGCAAGCTGTACCATCACCCAGGACAGTGCACGGTGTCTGTGGAGACAGGGAAGGATTTCTGCCCGGAAAGTCTTTGCATTGTCCACTGCTTTACTTGTTAGTATGTGCTGGCATACAGAGTAGGGAAGCACACACCCCGGTCTTGACTGAAAGTAAACCATTTCCTCCAGAGGAAATGCTTACTTCAATTGGCATCTGTCACTCAGGTTACACAGAGGAGTTGTGGCTCTCTGGAAAAAACCTGCCGCCAAGGGAACGTCTGGCTTAATTCAAACATGTCTAGGTTAGCAAAGTCTTTTTCATGGATGGTTTCAAATCCCTCCTCCTTTCACTTCCCTTCTACCCCTGTCCCCCCAAACTCCACTGTTATTTGTAAGTGCTCTGCTATTTTCTATATATCTGTTTCTGTTCCCTGGTAACTGAGCAGTTGTTGAAGATTTCATGGTACTGGTAAAGCCAGGATACCCCAGTACACCACATTTTAGCTTTTTTATTTTTTCCTGGTTTTGCTCCCATGGCCTCCTGCCAGATTAGGTCCATCAAAACCAGTTTTAGGCTTAATGACAAAGAGCCTGGTTAAAAGGAAAAGGGCAGGTTTTCTACTGGAAAGAGGGGCCACCGCTCTATTCCAGGGGTAAAAAATGTCAGAAAGTGTGCAGAACTGCTGTGACTCTGACAACCAGAAATGCAGGAAAAATACAGTGGTAAATGGCAATGTAGCCAGCTGAGACGTCCCTACAGTGAGGTCTTCCTCCACCTAACTGGAACTCAGATTGAGTTGTCAGAAAGCTCCAGTAAATCTTTGTACTCACATAAGACCAGAGTCAGGGGAGTGCTTTACTGCCCTAAGATGGAATGGAAAATCAGAGCTTGCAAAGAGATCATCTCAGGAGGGGAAATGGCATGGATCAACTGAAATGTTCATTCTGGTTTTAATGCTACAGACAACAGCAAAGCAAGATAAAACTGTAAAAAACCACCCAGTTCTCATGCTTTCCATTTTTGAAACCACTTGGAAATGTTTTCAGGACTGGAAGATTTAGCAAACTGACCCTCATCCATGCAAACAGACAGGTTATCCTAGATTACCATTTTCTGATTACAAAAACCCAGTCAGAAAATTCCTGACCGGACATTTTACACAATTACAACTGCAAGAAAATGCCAAATCAAAGCATAAAGAATAAAACCTGGTAGATTCCCAGCTGGATGAAAATTAATGTTATAAACATGAATTCATTAAGACGCTGCTTCTGTGAAAGAGAGAAATCACTCATTTCAAGGCACTGGTAAGAGCCCAGGCAAAAATGTGTTCAGTGGGAACAGCACCCAGTGCAAAGATACCCCATCCCTAACCCACATGAGCTAGATGGACTCAAGATCATTTGCTCTCAGCACCCTTTTTTTTTTATGATTATCTGCAGCAGAAAACCTCTGTTCTCACCCTGCTGTGCTGAGCTTTGTGCTGGAAGTGAGCAGAGCACCTAGCGCTGAAAGGACTCGAGGGATCTCAGCAGGCACTGCTGCACACCTTCCCTGTCCACAGCCTCACACCAGCCCCAAACAGCCCAAAATAACCTGAGACTGTGTATGCAGACAGGTAGAATAATTCAGAAACACCAGCTGAAAAGGCCGTTCCTTTGTGTGGATTCAAAGAGAATTCATTCTGCCCAAGGACTAGTAATGAGTTTGAATGCTGACTCAGAGAGGACATTATGGGCCTGTCCTTCACAATTGCTTCAAGCATAATTTTGGCCTCAACAGTTTCTTTAATTGAACCCGATTTAGATGGGAGTCCACCAGCACTTCATTTTTATTTTTATGATTCACTTTAGCATTTAATTTCAGTTGCAATCTGATTTTATTATAGTTGTTGCTAGCGGTAAATGTATCCACCTATTACCAACACTACATAAATTCAGATGCTGTCTTAAGAAACATTCTCACACATATGAGCACTAACATTTCATATATAATATGCCTACTTGTTGATAAGGCTTGCTGCATGACTCAGTGCCATGACCTTTCCAGAGGAAGTATTGTTTCAATGCATAATATGTCGCAAAGGTGAAGAAATGCAACCTTTCCTATTGCTGTAATGCATGGTATCTTTGGGATGTATCCTCAGAGAGGTGAAGATGATTCAGCCATGCACTGTGCACTTCCTCCAACAGGAGTGTTGATTTCAGAATACATTCCTTCACCAAGGAACTCATATTCACGTGTCTTCAGGACTTTTTTTTTTTTTTTTTTTTTTTTGGTATGAATAAGGGGCTCTGTTTCACAGATCTGATTTCCCTTCCTGTGTATATTACAGATACTGAAACAGTGTTGCACCCTAGAAGTGGTTGCACTGCACTGTATGCTAGCTAAAGGCAGTCAGAAGAGGCATAGTATTTTCAGAAGACCCAAGTATTCATGCTGTAGTATCATCACATCCACTGTAGTTTCAATAAGAAATGAAGCCAGAAAGGCTATGATTATACCTTGGAGGAAACTTTCTAGGCAGTGAGGATAGTACAGGACTGCAGCAGACAGCCTGGGTAGGCTGCAGTGTCTCTATCACCAGCTGTGAGCCAGGACTGATGTGGGCAGAGCTGGTCTAGCTCCACAGCTGAGACAAGAAGGAGGTGACTCTTCAGGAAGGCTTTTCTAGCCCTGTGATTTTACACTTACACCCAGGACTTGAGTTTTGGCATGTACCTGCAGGAAGCACAAGTTATCAGACACATCTATGGTGATGTATACTAACAGCATGCTACACTGCATGAGCTGCCTTGCTCCATGTACTGCCTGGTTTTCCATGCCATGTTAAGCTCCACACTCCTGTGGCTAGACTGGCATGTCCTGCAGAACTGCCTGGTTTCAAATCAGATTCACTGCAACAGAAACCAAGTACATCAGTCCAGATTCAAATGCCCGCAAGGCAGATCACTTTTGAACACAAACAGATTTGGAAAAAATTTAGATTTAATTAATTCCTTTTTTTCTGATCTAAGCTAAGAGCTTTTGTAACATCTGAAACTTTTATCAGAATTGACAATGGTATAAATACCATCCTGCCAGCTCCTAGAGTGCTAGCAAACAATCTTTCACCAACCAAATGAACTCTTACAGATGGAGCAAGATATAAACACCCATATGTAAAGCACATTCTCTGGACTGGGTCCACCACTAGCAAAACCCTCCTGCTTCCCTGGAACCAGCAACACAAAATCCCTTTATATGTCTTAAGTGTCCACAGTACAAACAATAACACATTAGCATGCTCTTGACACTGCTGTCAAAATAAACAGCTATTTATTAACATTCTACAAGGCATTATTTTTAAAAGAAATCAATCGAGCAATAATGTCAGGGAAAAAAAAAAAATGCCTCTGCCCCAGAAAACAGCATCTCCTTTTCACTTAAGACATCTGGTCCAGATAACAGCTGCCAAGCGCTAGAGCTAAGAGGCACAGTGATTGCTGTTGCTTGGTGGTTGCTCGAATATTTTTGAGAACAACATTTCTTTGCTGTATGGTATCACTGCCAACTATTCCCTGGGATCCCAGGAGGACAATGCATTCCCTTTCTGCTCTTACTGAGTAAATGGAATAAAGGGAGAATATGATGCTTGCTCTTACCAGTCAAACCTGCACTAAATATAAAAATATATTAAAAACTGCCTCTCCCCACCCTTTTTCTGAGGTGAAAACCTCCCATCTTCACACAGGGAGACTTTTGCTGCCTTTTGTTCCTGTGGTTAAAGCAAATTTAAAGATATCAAGGAACCTCTTGAGAAAACCAAGAGAGGAAGCTTGAATGCAAAGTGAACTTGCAAACAAAATGCTATTTTTAGTGTTGGGGGGAAACTCTTAGCATTGGACAAACAATACAAGGAAGTTTCAGACACTGACTGCTAGGGAGAGCTAATATCCCCTTGTCGCTGCCCCACCTAGTCTGGATACAGGAATGCTGCCGTATTCTCAGGCTTCTCACAACCCCCAAATTATCCACCTTCCCCTTAGCATGGTGCAAAAGTTCATAGCTTAGGCCGAGAGCCACCTGGTCAGCTCATACACACAACCTCACACTCCCGCTGGCATAGGTGATTTGAGGTCACAGCATGGCCCTGATGGGACCGCAGGCTCCATGGTGTTGGTGGGGATGGGTGGTGGGACTTCCATTTGCAATACCACCAGACACGGTAGTAGAGCACGGCTGGAAGCATGTACAGGGCTGAGGCCAAAGAGCAAAGGAAGAGTCTTGTGTACCTCAGACACAGAATTAGGACAGAGTAGCTGGGCAGAAGCAGAAGGAATGACATGAACAGCCTTGGGACATCCAGAAAGGACCCTCCTAAACACAGAGCAAAATATCTAGCTGTGCTTTTGCCTTTCCTGCATTGCTGGACTGCAGGACGTTGCCTGCAGTTAGTCAATGGAGTAGCACTGGTGCTCAGCAGCTGGGGATCTGTCTGTAGATTCAGGACGTTAACAATAATGCTTTGGCAGTCCCCAGTGACTCTTTTTTTCCTCCTAGCAGTTCAGCTTTTCACACACACACACACCCCACACACACACCCCCACCACCACCTGGCAAAACAAATAATATATTTTTCAAGCAATTATCAGTATGTTGGTTCTTTAGGGTGGAAAGCTTTTACACAGGAGGTCTTCTAGCCTATTCACTTTTTGCTCTAGCTGCATTCCTGTTTATTCATTTGCAACTAGAGTGAGTAGTAGGGATCAAAGTAGTCAAGAACTGAGGTCTTCCTAGATCAGCGAAAAAAGTTGACATGTGAAGGACACTGTTCCCTTGAAACCTCTCCCAGATCTTTGCACTGCCCAGAGACCTGAACCCATGTTCAGGGAACAGAAGAACCTGGCAAAGTAATTTCATGGAGCCGATACATTTCTACTTTTGCTGCTGCTTTTGCTGTGAGCTTACAAAAACTTAAAACAAGGCTTTGATGGTCAGGACCAATCAGAAACTGGATGCAAGGTGGAACTGTACAAAAAATACAAGCTATACAGGATTGCTCAAGTCCTTATCTAGCCCTGTTGCTTGTATTGACTCACAAGAGGTCATTCAGGGACATTTTGTAGATGTGCCTGCCAGTGGGAGAGAAGGATATTTATTACATTGCAACAAGCTGAGCCTCAGAAAGCAATGTGCCCTTCCAGGGACAAAGTCCAACTCTGTACTTGGCTGCAAGAGCAAGAGCATAACCAATAGGTTGATGGAAATGGTTCTTCTCCTGTATTCAGCACTTGTGAGCCCAAGTCTGTTTACTGCATCCAGCTTTGGGCTCCCCAGGACATAACATTGACTAAGGGGAATGAGACAGTGAGGCTGGCTTTGCCCATCCAGATGGTCTGGGGGCCAAAGCGCATGGCATGAGACAAGGGAACTGGGCTTGTTCAGGCTGGGGCAGAGACAGCGATGGGGAATTGCAGCTTCCAGTACATAATGAGTAGTAACAGAGAAAATGAAGCCTGGCCTCTCAAAGATTTACAGCGAAAGGACAAATGGCAGCAAGGGGGATTCAGATCAGTTACAAGGAAGAAGAATTTTGCTCTGAGAGTGGTCAAACACTCAGACAAGAACTCAGAAGCCTTATATCCATGTAGTTTTTCAGTGATTCTTTAGAAGTTAGATAGGGAAAGGCCTCTACACCCGTCAAGCACTCAACCCTCTTTGACCTGCTTAGGGACTAGAACATGCAGGCATCT
Organism: Ibycter americanus; assembly: GCA_035590275.1. NCBI lineage: Eukaryota > Metazoa > Chordata > Aves > Falconiformes > Falconidae > Ibycter > Ibycter americanus. Next base: position 30,097,442 of record JAVJGI010000032.1, on the reverse strand, counting down.
GAATGCCTTCGTCTACTCTGCTACAGAAGGCCTGCTCATTTTTTCAAACTGCACTTACACCACTGAATCACTTAGTCAATTTTCAAAGAAAGTCACATTTAAATTTGGATTCTGAGCCTCCGCTACAGGCTTTTTCAAATCACTTTGTTCCACAGATACCTTGTCCTTGTCTTGCTCAGTCTCCCCTGGGTAGGAGGACAGGGGTTTTGATTATTGCTTCCTTCTAAATAATTTCCACATGGTTTTTTTCAGGGGTGTGGGGGACACTCATTGTGAAAAGTCTCCAAAAGAAAAATAGGAAGAATTTATTTCTGATCTGGCTCTTGATTCAATGCAGGGTTGTACCTGCAAAGGGTTAAGGATTAGCTGATGGAAAACATTTGAGAGGCCCTCATAACAGAGCATAAGCAAACAGTGGGATCAGGCCCACAACACTGCTGCTTACACATTGCAAATCACCAACTTGAGCACAGGCAGTACTAGCCTTGTACCCTGCACATGTCTGCTTCTGGGCTTCACTGACTCCTGCAATAACTCACCTGTCACTTCCGAGAATACTTTGGGATCTCCTTCTTCCACCCACCAGCTAATAGGTCTGTAGACATGCACCCCAGAGTCCCCCCCAAACCTCTGCCCACTGATATACAAACCAGGGGAACATACTGTTTCAGAGCAGGCACTCCAAAGTCCAGCACAGCCAGGATGTTTCGTGGAAACTGTGCACTGACTCTGAAAACACTTGGCTGCAGATTTGTTCAGCTTTTTGAGAAGAGAGATTGCTTGATAGGGCAGCATGAGTGAGCTCTCTAAGTATGCTAGGGAGTGGTGCACAATCACAGCTGAGCACAAAGATGCTTCAGCCTAAAAGCTAAGACACTGTGAAAGACATTTGCTATTCTCTGCCTGAGTCCATGGGTCTGTAATGTAGCACTGGCTTGAGACACAGCAGTGCGGCACCTGCGACTGCTACATGCACAAGCATCTTTGCACAGCCAGGACCAGTCTCATACCCAGAGGAGTCCAGATGTGGGCACAGCTGGCATCCACATTAGGAAAGGGTTTTGAAGTGGCTGGGGAATTTGACCAATGTCAAAGCCAACAGTGGAGTGGAAAAATCCCTTCCACTCTGTCTTATGCTTAAACACTGAGACTGCACCTCACTCCTCTCTCTTCCTAAAAGAAATAACAGTGCCACAATCATAATTAAATTGTCAAACAATGTTGGGGATATGGTAAAAACTGATGTTATTATGTACACACACTTCACCTCTAGGATTAAACTGCCTAGTTTCCTGCCACTAACATTCAAAACTTACTCTTTCGCATCTTCCTCCAAAGATGTGCACAGCTACCTCTGTTCAGGTACAAAGCAACCTAATGGCATTGACGTCAGTGGGAAAATCCTGACCACACAGCACTGGGCTGATTCACAGTGGTTCACTAACCTCAGGATCAAACCCAAGAGTGTACAGAGCCCCTCTAACACAGAACTGACACCTGATCTTCCATGACACTATTTGCTTCTTAACCCAAATGGAACCTTCAGAGCTCATGGGTTCATGCCTACAGAAGGTGACACGGTGGCGGCAGCAGCTGTAGCCTCCCAGGGTAAGGAAGCAGGAATTCTTAGCGTGGATCAGGTCCACAGCCCGTCTAGCCCAATATCCTGTCTCAGATGGTGGCCAGCACCAGATGCGTCAGAGGAAGGTGTGAGGGACCCCATGTGAGGCAGATGACATGCCTCACTGCAGCCTGCCCAACTTAGGAAAAGATGAAAATAAATGAGTTTATAACCTTTTGTCAGCCTGTCCCAAGGATGTAACTTCACAAATATTTAGGTCAAATGGGGCACACCCTGTGCTGCACAGAAAGAGAAGAAAACCCAGTGCTTCAACTCTTGGATGCCATATTATGTGCTAGATGAGATAAACTAGTGTCAATCACTTGCTGTCGCTGTGGATGCTGGTCTGCTGGCTCAGCCCAGGAACTAAAGGTGGCTTAGGACAAAAGTGAAGTGAAAACTGCAGTCTCAGTGCAAGCCATCATTCTCTACATGACAGTCACCAAAAACATGTAGCTAATAAAAGAAAAAGAAGTATGAAGCTAAGCTCAACTAGGCTTCTTTCTGAAGATTTTTTAAAACTCAATCCAGTTTATACAAGGGATTCACCAAACTGAAAATCTTTCCTTGACACATGGGAGTGAACCCACTACAGCCATCCATTCCCAAAAGGTCATGAAGAAGTCCCCACAAGCATGTTGTAAATGCAAAGACCAGCTATAGATGCATGTGCCTCCTGTCTTCTCCCAGTCTGCTCCTCCTTGGTGGGGACAGGAACTGGTGACTTCTGCTAGGTCCCCAGCCAGAGGCAAGAAAAACTGACAGCCAAAGGCTGGTTCTTATTAAATCATAACAGGTTTTCTCGGGTATCACAAAAAGTATCAGCAAGTTTCCTAATCAGCTTGGGACTCCGTTTCCTGATGGCAAAGCCTGATTGAGATGAACCTTTTCATCTCTGTCTTGGCAGTGCCTGGGGCTCTCATTCTGTTTGTGTTAATAGGTCTCCACTGCCCATTCCAGCACAACATGATGGAGGGCAGGTATCACCTGGTCCACAGGGATTTTGCCCAGGGCTGCCTGAGGGCAGGGACTCAGTCTGGCTGCAGCCTCCCCAGTGCTGGTCCCTGCTGGTGCAAACCCCAAACACTTCAAATGCTGATCTAAGTACTGGGTAGGGCAGAAACCTGCCCTCGCTCCAAGGTTGGGTGTCCTGTTGGTAAGGCAGAATGGAGGCAAAAGCAGATGAAAGCTACTGCTCTGCCTCAGCCTGACTGCGGGGAGAGGGAAATCTATTCTGTGATTTGGCACAGAAGGGTCTCCCATGTCCTTGGTATACCCAGGGTGGCATCACCGATGGCATGCAAGCAAGGCAGAGACATCACACAGCTCTGTGAAGGGAGTAAAGGCCAGCTCAGAAGCACCCCTGACAGCAGGCAGCCTTGCCCACAGCTCTTTTCCTCCATCAGCTGTTAATCATTTGCCTTGGCTGTGTTAATTCACAAATTTCTTTCTCCCAATCCTGCTCCCATTGTTCCCGAGCAGGGCATTGTCATGAGGCCAGTTCTATATTTACAACAGGATGTCAGCCTACGCTTACAGTCGCCTTCTTTGAACTGGATACTCTTACCTTCTATGTTGGCAATGATGCAATTCAACAGAAAGGTAGAAAAATAAACAAGTGTTTATTTAAGACATGCTTGGTTGTATCAAAACGCACAAGTGGCACTTCTTCCTATTGGCTCTTCCATGCTCCCGGCCAGGAGAGCACAGGTTTTTTTCATGACATAAACAAAGGATTATTTCCTAAGAAGACTGAGAGTTTCCTTTAAAGGAAAACAAAAAAAAGAAAGGAGGAAGGAATCTGCAGAATAGCCCTTAGGAAGTTACAACTCTGGAGGCCCTTTAGTCCCTCACCAGCAAAATGTATTTAAATATAGCATGACCTGCCCAGAGCGCAGCCTGAGAAATGCCATATAACCAGCAATGAAACAACTCTGCAGCCAAAGCCAGAGGGTGCCAGGATTCAAGTACATGCCCCTTACCAGGATCTGCAACCAGGCCTAAGAGCTGCATCTTTGACTTGAGTTGGCTGCTTCAAAAGGTTTGATTCTGTTTGATTCCACTTTACTGTGTTTTACTTTCCACACACAACCTAACTTTTTGTTTGTGCAGCAAAGCAGCCTGCAACCTTTGTCAGAGCAGGCATGCAAAAGCTCTTATTCACTGAAGGATGCCAGCAGCCAACTTCAAACCAGACTCCAGACTTGAAGCACCCACCTCCTCTGCTCCTCACCCAAGGACCACCAGGCTCTCTCCATGCTCTTCACGAACAGGAGATGATCTGTAAAGCTCCAGCCTTATTCTCCATGAAATGCTTTATCAAGACTGCTCTCACCTAGGTTCCTTATGAATAAATTTTATCTGTTCTTTCTTGGACAACCAGACAGCTGTGATGTTATGCCTGTGTGAGCTCCCCTATTCCTTGCTGAAATCATCAACCTTAGCGTTCAACTACAGCAGGTTAGAAAGTGGATCAGAAACTCCTTCTTCTCCTCCTCAAAATAACTAGTTTCTGAGGAAAAACTAAAATGTTTCAGAGCCCAAGTGCCATTCATGCCTCATGGGGGATGCAATTCTGCATCACACCCCCATTTTCTCAATGGATGAGGAGTGTGGTGGACTACCTTTCCCATGACATGCTGTGGTCTCCCCTACCAGTAAAAAGGGTGATGCACCAGTGACATGAATGGCTGGGACTTCGCCCAGGGAGCTGGTCACTGGTGGGAATAGGGACATGTGCAGTCAGAACTAGAAGACTCATGAATGGGAATTTCAGGACACAAATGTTTCATCTTGGTAATGATTACAGTCATAGTTTTGGTTGGGGTCGCTCCACTTCCTGGATAAAAATTACCTTTTCCCCCTTCATCTCCCTGGAAAGTAGATCACTCTGTGATGGAGGAGTAAGTCAAAACTCAGTCTTCTAGGCAGAATGCAGATAGGAGTGTTTTGTCCAATGTTAGTTTGGAGCCATCCCCTGTCACCACAACCTCCATTCCATGCTGTACCTGCTCTAGAGCTACACAGTGACTTCGTGTGCCAGGACATTCTGACCTGTCTCCCATACACTTTTTTCAGAGCACAACTGACTAGCGATTAATTGCATTCAACTGTAATGAGAAGTCTGAAATATCTCAGGCTCTCTGGCAAGAGACTTTTGTTGTAACAACAGACTTTGGCTGTGGATTTATCTGCCATGGATCCTGCTTACCATACAGCACAGGGTAACTGCAGCAGGATGAACCCTAGAATGTAATAATATAAGCAGGAAGGACTGTAATTTGAGGACCTTCCCACATCAAGTAAGTAAAACAATCTCCTCTTTCAGAATGCAACATAATTCTTGCATAAGGGTCCTTTAAAATAATATACAGCGCTGCTGAATGGGAGCCGTGGGGGGACTCTCTCTGATCCTCAGTTCGTTCTCAGATTTAGCTGATAGTTTTGCTCTGACTGCTCTAATTCATATAGAGGAGCTTTAAGTTTTTCTTTCAAATGCAGAAAAGGCTGCACATACCACTGGTTGTTTCCTGAGCCTTTTGCAAGAAGAAAGGTACTAACATATAACATGTGAGTTCACCCCTTGCTTCCAAGGGGTACCCTTGCTACCAAGTCCTGGTACCTCAATTTCCCCATCCCAGATGGTAACAGGTTCTGCTTGTGCTGCACCTCCCACCCAGAGGAACTCTTTGGAGGACTCTCTTCAGATACCAAAGATCAAAGTTAGAGTAAGCTGTAGCTGTTATCAGGTGAGCTTCACTAAATGCTACAGCACATATTTGGGCAGAAATTCTGATTTCCTCTTTTCACTGTGTAGGATTCGTATTTGGGATCCAAAGTTAACTCTGGAAAAGGCAGAAAGCCAGCTGATATTATTGTTACGTCAGATTATCTGTTATCCCTGGATTCAGGGCAAGCAGTCATACTCTATGGAAGGAAGCATTACTCTCAGCCCTCACTGCTGTTTGCTCCCCATTCCCTTCTGTCTTAAGACCTGGCCATTTCTTAGGCATCCTACAAAACCTGGGAGGTAACAGGAGATTCGAAGACCATGAAAAACTGGTGAATAATGAAATAATCTAGATATAAAGACACACCAGGGAACAGCTATATGTATTTTGCAATTACGTTCCTAGGGCAAGATCTAATACCAGTGCCCTACTTCCAATTTTAGAAGGCGGCTTTCACAGTGCAAAAAGCCTTTGTTACCTCTCGCCCTGAGGAAACCACTGCTGGTCTTCAGAGAGAGACATTAGACAGAAAACCTTCTTTGGATTATATGTCACAAGAGCTGTTGAAATCTCCATTACAACAATTGGGTGACCTAGCCCAGTGACAGTGAGAAAAACCTGCCTTTGTTTGCTGCCGAAGTCCTAAAAACTGTTAGTCTACTTCAGTAGCTGGACACATTGCAGGTCATGACAGAACAAGGAAGACGGAGGGCTTTGCGAACAAGCAAAACCACACAGCCCGATCCAGATGGAGCCTCACCACATTAACCCTGTACAGCGTGGCTCAGGGAGGGGATTGCTTGTTTAGGCACAGCACTAGGCTAGAGATGGTTTGACTGTCCACAGGTGACCCAGTTCATGCACTGTAAGCCGAGATGTCTTTACAATACGTGCTCCAGCACCTCCAGCTCCATGTTAGCACAAGTTTGTACCTGCTAGCACCTACCATTCTCAGCCATAATACCTCTCACTGAAGGGGATGTTGGACAATGACCTGTACTGCACAGATCATCAGATCAGAAGATTGTATAAAAACGTATCTCACCCACTTTTCTTCAAAAGGGACTAAAATATAATTCATGTCAGAGTCCAAGCAGCAGCAACATAGTGAAACTGTGTAACAGAAACAGAGTAGAAGAAAAAGGACCAGCAGTTCCACAGGGCTGTATTTCATTGCTTCACACCAAGTTTGCAGCAGCGGAAACAATACAAGCTGTGCAGCAGAAATCAGTCACCATGGGTGCTCCTATTTCAGCAAGTGCTTTAGAGAAATTTATGGCTAATCAGGAACATGACATTATTAATGCGCTTTGTACACAGCCAAGTCCAGATGTGTGCTTGCATAAACCTTTATCATTATTAAAAGTGATGTGCTGCAGTCTGTCACTGTTCAATAAACAATTCCACGTCCAAGATCTCAAATGTTGCTGCATTGCGTTCTGATGATCTGCACTTTCCTTATGGGGTGTCAGAGTCAGATGCAATAACAAATACATGACCACAGCCCCTTTGGGCTGATGCGTTTCCAAGAAGGGGCAAACGTTGATTACTTTTGTGTCTCATTTTGCCTACATAGTTAAGAGTCATCCAAAGTCTCAAGAAGCCAGTGGAAAACCTCTCACTGGCTTCCCTGGGCTTTGCATCTGGCAATCAGTTATTCAAGTACATTAGCCAAATTTATGCCTTTAGCATAACATAGCCCCTAAACTACCATCTAAGTGTAGCCTATGTTTTGGAAAAAGACAAACAGCTAGAAAACATTCTAATTTAAGAGTCTTGTGATTTTGATTTATATTTTTTTTAAACTTTTCTCAATTATTAAAAAAACAACTGACCAACAAAATTTCTTGCAAATACCATTACCCTAGCTTCCTCTCCATTTAAAAAAAAAAAAAAAAAAGAGTTGCAGGGGTGCAAGTGCATTGCCTTTCCAGCCATTTCTCCTGTTTAAAGTTAAATTTGTTTTGGTTTTGTTCACATTTCTTCCAGCCCTTGTTTTCCCCATCCCTCATGCTTGGCTGGTCAGCAGACTGGCTTTTCTAGGATGCCGCAGTGAACATTTCCCATTTAGATGCAGGGAGGGGCTGGAGAAGACATCTGGCCTGGATTCTGGTGATTTTCTTCCTGCAGATGTAAACACGAAAAGGGAATTGGGAAAAGAAAAGGTAGCCTTTCTCTGGCCATATCCTGCAGCAGCCAGGGACCCACCTGGTCCCTACAGACCATTAAAAAAATCCTCTGCTAACTCATGATCTGCCTCACATGGCTCCTGAACAACACAGAAGAGCCAGAACACAGTTAACTTTAGCTACACCCTGATGCTCACAATACCAAAGGTCTGCTTCAGGCACAGGCAGAGTGGGCAGCTGCCTGGGGCAGCCATCAGCTTGGGGCAGGCAGTAGAACCACATCTCTATTCTTCCCACTGCTAGAGCTTGAACCGACTGGAGGGGAGGTGGATGGAGCCACGATGCACCTCCACTCGCTGTTCATGTGCTCGGAGCTCAAGGAGATGCGGGCAGGGGGAGCAAGGTCAGGCCAGGAGTGCAGGAAGGGCAGTCCTGGGAGGACGGATGGAGAAAAGCTTTTGGTGTTCTAACTCCATCTAACTAACCTATCTGGAAACTACTTCGTCACTATCAATAAACTTCATTTTCTTGCCAGAAACAACCCAAAGTAATTTCTTTTTGCCATCTCCAGAATGAGGGACAAACTCAGCTGTTACAGGGCTTGGATCTCTTTCTACCCTTTCCTTGATAGACAAAGGACCTATGCTGCATACATGCTTTGGAAGCCTTTTGTGGATGATTTCAGAGAATCAATCTGGAGAAAGTTAGAGCTCTATTAGAAAAATTTCCCCTCACTGGAAGTTTATTCAGCTGTAACTCTGAAAGTTATGTAAGGAAACTAGATAAAATTAGAGTATTGGATAAAAATAGCATTAAAAGAAATCTTACTATAGCATTTTGAGACCACTTTGGGGTCTTTTCTGCTTCTTCACCTACTGGCACAGGAAAGCAGCCTTTGCTCTAAGCTGGCCTCTGGATGAATGCCATGGCATTTGCACTGCCAAGGAAAAAAGTCACCTACGATGGTAACAGTCTGGTTTCACATCCATTTGCAGCAATGTCAATGGCTGTACTTGCCAGGCAGCAGTCCTCACTGCTTTACTACAGAGCAACACCAAGGCATAAACCCAGGTCCTGACAGTGAGTCAGCACTGAGCTGTCAAACCAAGCTGAAATCTCCAGGAAGCAAAATGTTCTCTCTGCATATTTTTTGTACCACTCAGTATGTTACATAAACTCCCAATGGGTAGAACCATAGCAAGGGTTTGGAATGATATATTTATTACACCAGTAATTCTAGCATTTAAAATTTCTGACAGTTGCTGTGGACAAATATGTAATAAAAATCAAAGCCAATTCAAAACCAGTATTCAGAGGTAGGAGACTGCGTAAGCATTTGGGTTGTGGGCCATGTCGTGCTTTGTTTAGCATTCAGATGGTATGGAAGACTGCAGCACTCCCTCTCCACACTCAAGTCGATTTGGCTTCATTTCCCAAGCCTGGCTGCATAAAGTTAGAGCTCTGTCTCCCATTATCTGAGCAATTGGCTGCCATCGTCTAAAACATGACTGGCCCATGACACGCAGCTTGTAGGAACAAACAATTTGAGCATCCTCAGCCGCTCCAGCTCACACCTTCTCTCCTGCTGCTACAAGCATGATATCCTCTGTCAGAGACACAGGCCGATAGCAGAGTAAAAGCTCAGATCACTGCCAGGGCTTGTCTGTCAGGGCCTTTGGGTATCCACACAATGTGGCTATTCACATTTGGTAGAAATAAAAGTAGCCTGTGCTGCAGAGGTCCTGAGCTTGCTACCATTCACTCCTCAAATCACAGAAAAATGTAGGTCGGCAGAGACCCCTGGAGGTCATCTAATCCAGTCTTCCGCTGGAAGCAAGGACAACCTGAATTTTTTTCAGATGAATTCACGATGATGCACTATTCCAAACATGATTTAGACCTTACACAAGGCCAGGAGAAAGACCCTACAACTGCTATATGGATTTCTGTTGAGAAGCCACAGGCTCCCTCTACAAATTGCCCTGCTGATGCCCAAAGGAGAGATGGCAGCAGAACTGTGTCTGTTCAAAGCTTTTGCAGGGGATATTGCCAGTAAGCAACCTGCCCACAGTGCGAAGCGGTAAAAGGAACCTCACAGTACAAGGGGCCTTACTGATTTTGGAGTGTGGCATCCATTGTAGCAACATGTGACTGACTCGCCTAGCAAGGTTACATAGAACCACAGTATTTTACCGCACTCAGAAGGGAATTCAAATGATTCCTCCCACAAAAGAGCTAAAAAAGCTACTTCTTCAGCCAGCAGAGTTGGTCTCAAAGCAATCATCTGTCCATGACTGTGCACTATACCCTCCCTGATCTATGAAAGCAAAATGACCGCTGTTTATACTCTGAGAGGTACATAACACTAAAGACATTCACTGAGGAGAATGGATGATCTCTGAAGTGGCAAGCTTTTCACAGCATCAGCTAATGCATTAACTGTTGACTGTGTAGAGAAGGCTGTGTCTCCACAGCAGGACTGTAGAGGAGCCTTTTGCACAAGGCATGCACACTTTTTTCTGTTCCCACTGCTCTCATTCAGGCTCAAATCAACCATCTGAGGCCAAGGAACAGCTAGTTTCAGGATATCTGTTACCGTTCTTGCCTGCCTAGCTAGATCTGTCCAGTTTGAAAGAATTTCATTCTCTTCTAAAGTTATTGTGAGCCTCACCCTGCCACCCCTTCCAAGAGTACCATACCTGAGCCTGGTTTTCATACCCATCTTAGCAGCTTCTCTACAAAACTAAGCAATGTGCACAGTAGGCAAACCTGAATTAGAGAATGAGGCACAGCTGAAATTCACTTAAACATATCCTAAACGCCAAACCTAAATTCAAGGTCTGCACTGGCTACACGGCTGAAGAGCAAATGCCCAGGCCGAGAGGAGTGTGGAATAATGACGACTCCATTGCCCACAAGACCCCATGACTAGTTACAGTTGATAAAACAGATATTTCTGCTGAGCATGCATTCAGAGAAGAATTACTCTAAGGAATGATTTCAGGAACTCAGCCTGTTACAGCCAATTCCCACTGAAATTTATGACAGTCTTTTGAGAGTCTATGTTGTCTGCAGGGGTAAATAAGAACTCATACACAGAAGGTCTGGGTATTTTGTAAAGCAACAGGAGGTTTGTACCATATAGCCATTGAGATGAATGATTTAACCCATTGCTTTCATTCAAGCCCTTCTTTCATGAACAGCAAGCAAATCAAGGTTATCATGCTAGCTATGTGAGTATTCAAGCTAATTAGTTCTCTGGAGAGAACTATAAAAATATTGGTTTCAGAACCTGCCAAGGCAAATGCACTGCAGTTGGTCAGCTGTGGAAATATTTTATTATCTTTGACAGAAAATGCTGTTATTATCTGTAATCTGCTGTTACAGTATGTCCCAACAACCTGTGAAGGAAGAAAGAATTTGTACAAGATCTCTTACTGTTCTGAGCTGCCTTGCCAGTTTTCAGTACTTTTGCTGAGTTGGTTGAAAGAAAAATATACACAGCAGAAAAGGATCTGTCAGTAGAATGGGGAGGAAATTGCATCCTGGAGGAGAGAAGGCTGTGAGTGATGTTGTCTTCACAGTCTCCTGTAAAGCCAGGAAATTCATGACCCCTTTCAAGCCCACACTTTGCCCACCTAAGCTATCAGACCATATTATAGTTGCTATCAGTTTTGCTCCCTTTTTCCCTTGATCTGGTTCTTTCCACAATGCTTCTCAGCTCTTCTTGCCCACTTTGCCTTCACTTGGAGTCCCAGTATTTGAGATGTGGCTTGTTTTGTCTTTACAATGCAAATTAGCAGAATAAAATAATGATACCAAAAAATCTGAAAACCCACTAAGGCAGCTGACTTATCTCCTGTGTTAGATTTCAAAGTTCTCTGTAATTTAAAGAACAAAGGTGCTTGCAGAAATGTTCACAGTGGTAGGTCTTCTGGGACCTACTTTACTTCAGAAGCTTCTGGAAGAACTGAATTCATCTGTGGTTAAGGACAAGATAAGCACAGCAGGTGTATTCCCTGTCTCCAGCATACTGGAATCTCTCCAAACTGATTTCCATTCTCCCTATTCCAACAAAACAGTGTTCACAAGGGTCACCGATGACATTTTCTTGGCCAGCTTTCTATTCTCTACCACTTCGGCGTCTGTGTTTATGACACCCACACAACTTGTCTCAGCTTTCATGATCCTGTCCTTCAACATTTTCCTCCTGAGAACGCTTTCCATATTAAGCAAACTAAAGGACCCTGTCATTGGTAAATCAAATCAAAGGGGTTGGAAGGGAGTAGGGGGTGTTACTTTGTAATTTTTTATTTTGGAATTAACTGTCCTAAGAACTTCTAGCAGTGTATTCTGGATTCTCAGACTGAAGACAACGGAGTGATCCACAGACCCACATTCTACATGTGGTGAAGCTGAGGTACAGAAGCACTGGAGGTACAGTTCAGACCTCTGTACTTGCTGTTCTTTGCACAACTCCAGGGAGCCACCAGGTTGAGCCAGACTATTGATCAGAGGGAAAGTCCTTCAGAAGGTGAGCTTACACAGTCTGTTCTCATTTAGCAATGCAGGTTTTCCACTGCAGGTTCCAGAGCCCCATCTTTGATCAAACGAGATAGGACAGAGAAAAGTCTAGCAGATAGCAGCCAGGTGGATCATCTTAAGGGGACTCTCAACTACCCCTAAAACTGCAAGGTAAGATTGTAAAGGCACTAGATAATAGAGAAACGACATGCAAACAGCACAAATTCACTTGTGGCAAGAATTGAAGGACAGTGGTTGACCATCTCTGATTAGAAAACTACACACCCAGCCAACCAACGTATTGATAATCACAGAATCACAGAACAGCCCAGGTTGGAAGGGACCTCGAAAGACCCTCTGGTCCAACCTTTTGTGGGAAAGGGAGCCTATCTGAGATTATCTAGCACCCTGTCCGATCACATCTTGAAAGCCTCCCACGATGGGGGCTCTACCACATCCCTGCGGAGGTTTGACTGATTAATCTAGTGATTGATTGTTCTCACTGTAAAAAATTTCTTTCTTATATCAAGATGATGGGATCATCCTGCCAACAAGGAAGGCCTTTTCCACTCACTCTGATTTATTACTGACAATCCAAACAACATGAGGGATTTTCTCATTTTTCTGCTGCTTTTTCCTACTGTCCATTTCAAGGTTGTGGAGCAAGATATACCCAGGTGCAGATTACAAAAGCAATATTAAGAAGGCCAGCTGTCATCACGGTTGGCTCTAAATGCCAGTTGTAGCGGGATGCAGTCTTTTCCTTAAGTCACAAAACACGGCACTTGAAATATCCTGTAGGATGAAAACAATGCCTGCTACAGCATTTCTCTCCTGATTTTTGGGAAGAGGGCCAGACAAGCACCACAATTAGTTTTATGTTCCAAACGCAGTCCCCATTCTTAGTTCCAACCTCTTGCCTGTGCTAAACCTTATGCTAAGAATGAGGCTACAATCTCCACCCCAGAGAGGGTCTGTGCCTCAGAGTCACACATTATCAATCAGTCTGCTTCCAGTAATGAGGGAAGATGCTTCCCTTCCTTCCACCCTCTATTTGGACCTTCGCCTTCCCAGTGGGTTCATTTTACTGGGTAAAGGAGGACAGAAACAGACGGAATGAAACATGTCAATATGTGCATTGAAGAGGAATTAAAAACAAAACATAATTAAATATCTGAAAGCACATGGGAATTTGCTGGAAACTTGAGCAGAAAGGAAGAGAAGCAGCTATCACACCTTTTACTGCTGCACATGGAGTTAGTTTCGAAAAGTTCCTTCTCCCTGGCCTACCTCCCTCCCCCTGGGGAGGGGAAGGTAGCAAAGGCATCATTACAAAATTAATCACCTTGAAAAAGGTAGAAACCCAAGATTTTAAAAAGCAAGAGGCAGAAGCGTCTTTGAGGGAAAGTTCAAACAGCTTCTTTTGCTTGACGACTGCTGGAAACAATATGGCAATCATTAGTTTCTCTCTCTCCAGTTCAGGGTAGTCCATTTAATTTACACATGATGAACAACAGACATGCACATAGGTCCAATAGCAATATTAAGGTTGCCTCTCTTGCCAAGAATTATGCTACTAAAAAGCACATGTGCAAAGCCATGTGAGTCTGGAAAGGGTTAATGGGCTGCTGGGGGCTCATGCTTCTTGAAGAGAGGTAAAAGGAGGGACAGTAGCTCAGCTGAAGAACATACTTGACTCTCACTGTGTGACCATCCACAGGTATGGCAGGATGCGTTGTCTGCAAGGGTGGACAACTCTCCCATCTTCAGCTGAGCCAGCTGCACTCAGTATGGGTTTGGCAAAAGCCTCCTGGAATGCACTTGGAAGGACAGCATCAGACCTGGTGTGGAGGTGCAAGGATCCATGAGTCCTGCCTGATTTTTTGGGTAAACCCTGAAGCCTCACAAGAATGCTTAGCTTAGGCCTCAGTCCATTGCCCATTCCTGAATAACTTCGGGAAAACTGGGTCATTTTTTACCCTTATGTGGGAATATCTCTGGTAACAACCAACAACACCTTTGCTCACCTCGGATGGGGTAGATTTCCAGAATCACAGCTCCCTTTCTACATGGACCACCAAATACTTGGGACAGTCAGCAGGGTTTTCAAGAAAACCCTGACTGCCAGAAGCCAGCTCTGTACTCTGCATTATCATTAAAAAGAAATATGCAATCCAGCAAAACAGTCTCCTGTTCTCTGGAATCAGAGAGATCACTACACAAACCGGAGCTGCTGTCTGACCTGAATTTTATTTTGTATCTTTCTAGTGCCGTTTGCTTGTTCTCCACATGAACAGTCCATGCCACTGAATTCATGGTGTCATGCTGACCTGGAGCATTGAGCTCTACAGCATCACAGTAATTTGATTTTAACTAGATTTTAACCAGAAGCCACTGCATAGTGTAGGAGGATATTTTCCACACTGACTCTGGCATTGTCTGCTTGGTGACCTTGAACAGGTAGTGTTATCTTTCTTTGTCTCTTTTTTAAACAGGGATACTGGAGTACTGACCATTCTCGTAAAGTACTTTGACATCTACCAACAATAAAAAGCCAGGTGTGGACATTATTGTGCAACAAGTATTTACTCTCCCCTGCTTTAAATCTCTTTCTCCTTCACTTACATTGAATAACCCCTTTGTTCCTGTATTATGAAACACTGTAAGTAGACTCGCAACTGCTCACAGAAGTGAAAACGGATGGACACAGATTGACAGAGAGCCCCTCCTGCAGAGCAGGACTTCCAGGGGTGAAACCCTGGCTTATTTGACCTCAGTGGGAATGCTGCCAATGGGGTGACTACTTTATTGCTGATTCACAGTAAATAATAGTAAGAAAAGCATTTCATAACATTTTCTAATCTGCTTCTTGAGGGTTTAGTCATCCCAAAAGTCAGTATGAATAAGGATTACTCTTCCCTTTCAACAAATGGACCCCTCATGTAAAACTCAGCCCAGTTAACAATTTTTTCACTGTATGGGTTTGTTTGGGTTTTTTTGTTTTTCTGGTAAAGTTACCACCATCTGTGGTCAAACAACACACTCAAGCCCAGTAATCTTTCAGAAAAATGACAGATGATGTCTGCTGTTCATTTCATGTGTTTTTTGCCCAGTACAGTCTCTGAGGAAAGGAAGAAGGTGCCAAAACTGAAATAAGAAAGATAACATTGGTAAATGTCAGAGCTCCCTGGTGAGTGCAGAGGTCTCAAAGACTTGAGAATGCTGAACAGATGACTCACTGGGAAGGGTTGCCGCACGTCCTGTTTTTGACAGATGGGACACTTATTTCATCTAGGATCCTACATTTCTACAGTATTATAGTAGCATCTAGAGGCTTTAATAGTGAAGCTGATGGCTTTTGGGACTGTATGGGGTAGAAACTACCACGCAGGATGAGGGAATTCTATTTAACGTAAAACTTTGAGGCCAAATCTTTGTATGAACATTTCGGAGCTGCTTACACCCAGGGTCTGGTTTACAGGTGCAGAAGGGCATCTCACTTACTGAAAAGGCAGATTCTGTCACAGTTGTACATATATACCAGTTCTCCATAGAAATACTAGATAAACGCATCGAGTTTCTTACAGAGCCTGCTACATCTCCTAATCACTTGGATTCGCACATCACATCTGTTCTCAGAGCTTAACTGGACAACGCAGAGATTTTGCCTTAGTCTTGTAGGCAGATTTCAGGACTATTTATGTTCAGGTCAGTCCAAAAGCAAAAAGTTTTTGTGTTTCTGGAACTGAATAAAAATGTCACATTAAAAACTAAACATCATTTCTGAGTGAATATGCAATGTATTCTGTATTTGAAATGTTGAAATCACAGACTGACTTTCCCATACTTCCCTCTGCATTTTCAGCCAAAGCCACTGGCTGAACGCAAAAGCACATGAACAGCCCTAAATCCCACACTACTTTTAATTGAGTTCACTATTCAACAAATAAATACAGCCACACAACTCTAATGTAATGATGCTTGTGATGACATTTTCCACATTCTGCTCCAGATCTCATGTCATTTGTCCCACCACAAGCTAGTGTAACATACCCTACAGCAGGATGAAGAGTTTGGAGTCTGCTACTGTCTATGAACTAAACCAGACCTGGACTGAAATCCTGACCTCAGACAATAGCAGCTTTGCCACCAGCATAAGCGGGACCAGTTTATTAGCCCAGGATTTCTAACTCAGGCATTAGAGGCTTGTATTTTTGACAGTTTTAATCCAGAAGCCCTGAGCTCACTACCATCAGCTGTGGATGTGATTACATGGGTAGACAGGATAAAGCTGGAGTACTCAAGAGTATTTCTGCTCCACTTTTGCTTCCAAATTTGAAGCTGTCACTCAACCAGTCCTGTCCAGCCAACTAATTGTTCTTCCGGGGACAAAGTCCTGTGGCTAACACATCCCCGTGGTCTCCCATTTAACATGCTGCTGAAGGAATACAAATTTGTCCACTCCCCACTCCCCTTCTTATCCAGTTGAAATAATAAATATTATACTCATGATTTATTGGATTTCGGTTTGTTGAAAAGATCCTCCAAACAAATGAAGTTTTAATGGCAACAAACGCCAGCCGCAGCACATTAGAAAATATAAACAGCAGCGGAGACCATTAAACAAAAACCAATTCGGATACAGCTGACACAGTGCTCAGAATCTTCACCTCCTGAGGCCAGGGCCCTTGAGAGAGGGTCACCACAAGTCCTCATTGGAAAAAGAAATCTGGAAGTATCACAGATTTGAGTCCTTTGGATGCTGAGGGCTTCAAGAAAGACATCTGAAGTGATCAGCCCAGGCTGTGGACTATTCAGGACCACAGGCAAGACTTCCATGAAGGGATTCATTTCTAAAGGGGAAGAGCCGAGGCAGCCCCCACTCTCTGGTCCTCTGATGCTGCCTTCCCTACTGCACACCACTTTTGCCAGCCCAGTCCAGCCCTCCAGCTCCCCACCTCTGCCCTGTGCTCTCCTGCTAACAAACGGGCTTGGAGTCAAGCTCTGTCACTGCATGGGGCACCTGCACAGCACCTGTGCTGGAGCCACCCAGCATTGCCTCACAGATGAACAAGTTGTCCTGAATGACCCCTCCTGCAAGAAGGGCTGCTATGCACGTCTTTGCAGCCCGGGGAAAGTAATTCAGATCATTTTGCTATGGAAGATGGATGTGCTACCTGTGCACAGGCCACAGGAGTCTGTGTACCACAGAGCAATTGTCACCCACTCCAGGAAGCATCCCGTGTGCTCACAGCCCATGTATTTCTCCTTTGCACATCTGTCTCTGCGTGGGTTGAAGCAAGTAAGTTCTGTTTGCCTGGGTTTATTCTCAGTACGTCCCTGGTTACTCCCCTGCCCTCCCACTAGACCTGCCAGCACAACCGATTGTGCAATCACTCTTACAGCCAATGCTGTCAAAACGACCAGATCCCTCAACTACTTCTACTAGAATGATTTTTTCTGACTCGTTTTGACAGTATCAGAGTGGAGAGCAAGTACCTATGCAGCTACACCTGCACACTTGAGGCTGTGGCAGGCAGAGATCAGGTGGAGAGCAGGTGGATGTGGCTGGGAGCCGATAACCTCTTCAGTGAGCCCATCTTTAGCCAGAACAAGGTGCCTCAGCATTGCCTCAGGACCAAATGACCCTAAATAAACGTTCTAGCTACAGATACCCCATCCTATTGTGTGAGGAATGGACTTACATCTATTAACAGACCATCTAGAAAAGAAGTTATTTAGTTCAATGTACAGCAGAGAAAAAAGAGAGCATTTGACATATGAGGCAATCATGGTTGCCACCATTGCCTATTTAGCCATGGATATAACCTGAATTCCCTTAGCCTTTCTCCAGATACTGATGATGAGGCAGGTAAGTTATCCTCCCAAGAAGTCCTTGTCCACTTATTGCAAATTTGGCATCTGCTACTGGACCCATCATAAACTATGAACAGAGGAAGAACCTTGTCCCTCTATTTTGGTAGCTAACAGTTTCCCTGAGGTCTCCTTCAGCTTGCCTGAGAAAGATTCAGGTGAGACCTGTCTTTGAGAAGATGGTACACAGCTACAGTATTTTTTAGGAAAAATTTCTTCACTGGAAGGGCGGTCAAGCATTGGAACAGGCTGTCCAAGTAGGTGATGGAATCACTGTCCCTGGAAGTGTTTAAAAAATATGTAGATGCAGTGCTTAGGGACATGGTTTAGTGGTGGACTTGGCAGTCCTGGGTTAACAGTTGGACTTGATGATCTTAAAGGTCCTTTCCAACATGATTCTATGATTCTGTGACTCTATACAGTCCTAGATGGGGCTAACTATTGTAGCTGTACTGAGGAGTAGATATCAACTGATGCTCTGTCCCGCAGAAGTCTGACCAGTCCCCTCTATCCAGTATATTAGCTGGACTTAAGGCTTGTTTGAGGTATTTGTCTTAAACTCTGGGGCTCACACAAGGTAACAGACAGACCAAACACTTATCAGGACTCATCTGAGCCAACAGTGGCCTTTATGAACCTGGGCAGCAGTTTCTAGACCAGAGCAAAGACTCAATCTCAGAAGATTTTGATGGTTCAACACCAACCAGTAGCACCCTGTCTCCCACCAGGCCACCCTTCTGTACTCACCAAGTCGACACAGAGGTGAACACCCGCAGCACACCCAGACAAGCCTACTGTGAAGGGTGTCAGGCCGGCTTCTCTTTGCAGTGGTGGGACACAATAGAAACCTCCAGGGAAGCTGTTCAAGCCATGGAAGCTTAACTAGGCCATATAAGAGACTGGAGGCTCCTGCTTCAGAGGTAAAACACTATTCCTTCACAGCAATCACATCAAAGTCTAAGTTGAAGGGAACTAAGAAGAGCTATCCAACAGCACAGCTCCCTTTTATCAAGTCCAGTCCAAGGATGTTTTCTGCTGCAGAAATTGTAGGATCTCATCTATCTGCAGCATTTTCTTAACTCATAGATGCTACCTAAAACAGCCTTGACGAGTGCACAGACGGGATTGCCACCTTTTATTCAAACAGGGGAAGCACGAGCAAGTAATGTGTTCCAGAGACTGGAAATCAGGATGTTTTGATTTGAGATAAAGTACAAAACATGTGTGAGTGACCAAAGACACCCTGCCTGAGCCTTTCAGGAAATAAGTGATTTAAGACATTTTACCATAAGAGCAAGAGTTTACTGTCAATAAACCATTGTTTACTGTCTACACAAGAGCTATGGCTACTACTTTATTCAAACATTCATATTTTGTCTATTTAATCCATTCCAAGTCACTGCAAAAAATTTCCCTTCCATCAGTCACGGATGCCTGGGAAAGGGCTCTGTCTGTCTCTATGGAATTCCAACTGCACCTTGACATCCCAGCATGTCCAGGGCTCCTGTGTGTACCTCCAGCCCTGCATGTGCACTGACCTGAGCAGACACCTCTTCCCTGCTTTCTTCCCAGCTCCAAGGGCAATTGGCAGGCTTCATACAGCACTTTGCTGAGGCCATGACATGAAGCCTAACTTCCAGGAGCATGGCCCCTGCCAGTACAGCTCATATAGAATTCACACTTGAGCTCATCTGTGGAGGACCCAAGTTAAGCCTGTGGAGTACCAGCATGGTTCAGACAGATGCCGAGTATCTGGAAAACACCGAGTTTTATTTAAAAAAAAACACGAATCATAAAGCTCACAACAACCAACTGCAAAAAAAGCTAGTTCTACTCCAACATGTAGGCTCACCATAAAAAGACTGACTGCACTGGGAAAAGTCATAATCCATCTGATTGTAAATCACATACCAAATACAAACAATCAATCAGATTTATTTCATGATTAAGAAAATCACTCAGTCATCACTACAAGCACCATGCTGTGTTGTGTACTGAAAGACACCATAATTAAACTGCAGCAAACCATAACTGTTCCAGGAACGAACTATGTCAGGAACCCAAAGTGGCCAGTGTGGATTTGCAAGAGATCACACAACAATTGTTGTAGGGCAATTTGAATCCTGAGCATTTAAAATTTGTTTTTAACTAAGGATCAGGACAGGATTCAGGTTAAGGAGAAGGCAGCAAGCACAGAGGATGAGGTAGGCAAATTAAGTTAATAAAAATAATCACTGATAATAGCAGGGGAGAAAAATAGAGAAGTCTAAATACATTCACTGAGGAGAATGTAGACATAACCAGAAACGGCTCAAGGTTCTGCAGTGAACAGTCCCACACTGCTAAAGAGCCTAATCCAAAGCCCATTGAAATCAGGATCTTTCCACTGACTTTGTCATTTGTGACTGCATGACAAGCAAAACTTTTCCTGTTGCAGACTGTCTGCCACAAAATCTTTTCTGTTTCTCTACACATTTTTCCACTGTTCTTAATAAAGCCATTTTCTTACATTATGTTAATATTAAAAAAAAAAAAGAGAGAGAAACCCTTCATAAATACACAATCAACCCTGAGGTAATTTTCCTAAAATAATTTTTTAAATAAACTGCTCTGTACAAACTTCAGTCACTTCAAAATGTGCTTTGAAACTGAAGACTGTGGAAAAGTTAAAGAAGTGATTGCTGATAAATAGTTCCATATGATTTATTGAACATAATATCCTTCCACCTACAACAGAATGCTTTTTCAGATCTTGGGGCATGGACTTTCTGCCTGCTAAGAGATGTGTGCTAAGGTTTAATAAGAGATTTATATGCTAAAGAACTTCCTCCAATTTCAGAACACTGATTCAGCACCAGCAGTACTCTCTTAAATAGAAAAATATCCTTTAGGGTGAAACCAAACTAAATCGGTGCAGTTGTATAGAAATGACTTCTAGAAAATACTTGAAATCTTCCTCCTTGATGTCAAAGCAGGAAGGATGCCCGTTTTTAGTTAGGTTGTGGCAACACCCAAAGGTTTATCAGATGTTCTGCTAAATTCCACAGAAATTTTCCTGGGTCTGAAGGAGAATGGAAGTTGTCACTGCCTCGCAGCAGCAGCAGATATATATGATGGCAATATAACAGCAGATGGAGAGCTTTTGATGGTAAGATGGTAAGAGTACTGTCTCTTGATAGAGGCGCTGAGAAATCATCTCCCCTTTTTCAGAAAAGGTCATGTAAGGCATTTCAGTATATTGCACTGGGCTTTAGAAATATGTTATCTGGAAAGACTCAGTGTGTAAATCAAACCCAGAACTAGGCACCTTTTCAGCTTTCCTGCATAGCTCTACTGCACCAGTTACCTTACAAAGTACTTGGAAAACCTCCCTGGACAAACTAATGCAAACTCTGGTTGAATACACATACAGATACTTCACACTGGCTATACAGGATCAATGCTTTCTGCCAGAAATTATCCACGTTTAAACAGACACAGGCACATCCATGTGCAAAAGCATCAGATGTAACGATCTCCTCTATTCTGCTAAAGCAGTGCAACTTTGTGCATAGAAAATCGCTTTCAAGACAACTGGAGCAGGAACCCAAACTTTGTGTCTGGCTTATTGTTGATCATGTGAGGAACAGGTCGATAATCCCCACACACAGGAGTATAAGGACTCCAAAATGGCTTTACTTAAGACACATGTAAACCAACACAGGCCTGGTGTCTATTTTATGGTGCACATCAGCTTCAGGCCAGAAGCCACATACCTTGGTAGAATGAAATCATGCGTGCACTAATCCACCCTTTTACACAGCACTGGATCTGGCCAGGATCCCCAACCCTACTTATGCAGAATGCAGGCAGGAACATAATGACAATTTGTCAGATGTGAACTCAGATGCCTTTCAGACTTCTTGGAAGAACATAAATGGTGCTCCTTTCCAAAACCCATAGCAAGGAAATGGCTGGGCTGAGCTTTCTGAGCTCTAAACAGGAAACAGGTTCTTCACTCTCAAGTGGCTCAATGACAAATACTGTGCAGAAGTGGCAGTAATGCCTCTGTTTGCATGCAGCCAGAGTATGCCAGAACTTCAGGTAAGAACACACGAAAGCCCCAGATGCAAAATACTGACACTGAGCAGAATGGGGCAACTGAGCTTCAGATTCCCCTTGATCAGCAGGGCTAATATCCAGCTGCTAGGGTCTTGCCAAAGGTACAAAGTACTGGGCCTTTAGCAGAGTCTAGAAGGAAAAGTGAGAGGACGGGGGAAAAGACTGTAAACGTTCACCCTAAAATCTCCAGAACGACGAACAGCATGAAAATCCCTTCTATAAGAAGAAAAGATAAGATAAAGATGCATTTGGATGGGGAACTGAACCACTTTGTCTCACTGTGCCACACATCTCTGCAAGGGCACATAAATGTCCCCA
The DNA here is from genome assembly GCA_035590275.1 of Ibycter americanus. Taxonomy (NCBI): domain Eukaryota; kingdom Metazoa; phylum Chordata; class Aves; order Falconiformes; family Falconidae; genus Ibycter; species Ibycter americanus. Next base: position 30,075,144 of record JAVJGI010000032.1, on the reverse strand, counting down.
GATGTCCCAGTAGACTCAGTACTTTGCTACCAAACACTCCTTCAGCTGAAAATGGAGCTGAGCAGGAGATGGACAGTACTGATCAGAGAGGTGAGGAAGAAGTCAGCTGAGTACGAACATGTGGGACTCACTCATATGTTTTGTATTCTTCTGTTTGTTATAGGAAAGAAAGGTTGCTTGTGGGTGGGCTGAAAGCCCCCCACTCACACAATGTGGAAATAATAAATCACAGACAGCCCTGAAGAGCCACCTGTGATTTTTAAATGTGAAAAGCCCTCCTTCTCCTCTGGAAAAACCTCCAGTTTTACCCTCCATCTTAATCTCAACTCAGCACAGGTTTCTTGGGAAGGCTCTCACAACCCATAAAGCTCTCTCTGGGTAGGGCAGCCAGTGGGTCTGTGAGATAACTGGTTGAACCACTTCAGTCTGGTCTTGCTTGGATGATGTGGTTTTAGTCTCAAGTCCACATACACTTTGTCCCTCGGCTATTACACCACTAGATCTTGCTTTGGCTAACCCAAATTCCCATCACGACTCAGTACATGCAAGGAATGTCACATCTTTCAGCACACTAGTTCTACTTCGCTGACTACAACGGGCTTCCTTAGAGGCAACTCACCCCTCCTTGGCAGTTTTTACCTGTCTCTGCTTTTCACATTCCTCTTTCCTCCCAAGATTTCCCAGAAGGGACTTCTGAAAGTTCTTATTGCCTAGCATCCAGCACTGAACAGGAAAGAGAGGAAGATGGTGGAGTTCATTGATCCCACCATGGCCAAACACACACTTCTGACAGTGGTTTCTGTAATTCCTCAGCCATTCCTCCATCCTCTGGAAAGGGGGCACCATGTTGATTTATAAACTTAGGAAACAAATGCCTCTCAAAGACTGGTGGGTAAACAGGCCAGCCTCCCTAGTAGCCTTGTACAGCTACATATGGCAAGCAGAGCTTCACAAAGGTTTTTGTCCGCATTTCCCATCAGTCAGACTATGAAGACAAATGACTAAATCCAAACTGTGGCCAAGGTTACCTTATCAGTGACCCCCAGCCTCTGGCCTTGCTTCAGTAGACTCTAGAGATCTTGGAGTGTCCATTCCCAGCCACACACAGATGCTCTCCCCTGCCAGGCTTTCTGCCCTGGTAAACATTTCAGTCCTTTTCCCTGCGAAACAGCGGGTGTGGAGCATGGAATTATCTGCTTTAGTCTCTGGGGCATCCCCAGAGAGAGAATATTAACCGGAAAGTAGAAATTTTCCACTTTTTATCTATGCTGTAGACTTTTCTAAGCCTACCTGCCATTTTGGTGCTAGTGCCCGAGGAGATGAATGGCATTCTACTGTCTCCACCACCAAGACACATATGGCATGCCCTACACACACAGACAAGTCATTTCAGTCAGGGACAGGCAATATCCATCCTGTGCACTTCTACCATGAATAACAACCTTTACTTGTCTTTCCTTTCTGCCTGGAAGAAGAAAGTGGAAGTCTGCTGTTGGTTACTGCTAGCAGATGCAATTGTCTTACCTGTCTTCATAAATGTGAAATATATGCTGCTATGTTTGCAATTATGAATGTTTAAATGAAATCTTAACTGCAAGAAAAAAAGTATTTTTCATTATATTTACACTATCTAGAATGAGTAATGAGATTTCATATTGTGTCAGATGTCAGAGGTTTTGTTGTTGCTGTTGTTACTCTTCTGACCAGTTCTGGAGCATAATAATTGAAGCCATTTATAGAAAAAAAATTACACTAGTCTCTTTTGTTCCACGTTTGCAATAAAAATCAACAAGCTAAGCTCTGCCTTAGCTACAAAAGAGTTAATGTAAAGAATAACAGTGGGAACCATGCTCTTCTCAAAGGAATATTTATTTGGTTTTAAAGAACTCGTTCTTCATGCAAAGAAAATGAAGGTTGGAACCAGAAGAGAAACATCTGCCTCCTCCAAAGTTATGAGAAACTGTGTTGCACATTCCTAACCTTTCTCCTGTCCTTTTGGCTAAAAATCAATTACTTTTCTTTTAAGGTAGCATATACATCTGGGCAACCGGGCAACTAGCATATAAAAATCACTCTTCAGGACCAAACACAAATAGATTAACCAAAAAGAAAGGACATAATATATTTTCACTTCTGGGAAGAAACATTTTCAGTTACTGGAGAGACACTTTGCTAGATGAAAGATCTGATCCTATCTAGTCTTTAAGACCTGAGGAAGGTACAGGATGACTGCAGCAGACACTTAACTGTTTTGCGGTTTGGAGCAAAAGTCAAAAAAAATTCTCTAAAACACTGTTGACATAATTTGCCCCTCTACCACTCCTGTACATGAAAATACTTAGCAAAATGTTGGCTCCTTTGAGACTGATGTTTATCTTAGCACAAGAAGTAAAAACAAAGATTTCAAATTTTTACCCATTTCTGCTAGGACTGGGGGTGGACATGTTATCCACAGCCCCAGCAACACAAGTCTGAGCCTTGCTCTGGGTCATTCGGACTTAAGTGTCCAGTTAGATATGACAAGAAATATGGAGGAAACTGGGCACGAGCTCGTATACAGTTTTACTAAATTCTGTGGCCCTGGCAATTTCAGCAGGAGAGAAGTGGAAAAAAATAGTGTAAAACTACACAAATGTCAAGAAATTCTAGCATATCCAAAATGTATTACCAAAATATTTTTATGCTTTGAACAATTCAAACTGAATGAACTTTTTCATTTAATCAAACTGCTTTTCCTTTTTTTTCAGCTTTTCCTATTTAGAGGAAAACTTTTCTAACTGCCTTTCCTATTTAGAGGCAGTTTTCTTGACTGGCCGAATACAACTGTAAAAACATCAGACTAAAGCACTTAAAGACACCAAATAATGCTTCTGAGAACAGGTAGCTTTACAGAGTCCAGAAGGAAATAGCTGAAAGCTAAAATGTTTGGTTTATTCTGCAGGAGTGGGGCATAATGAAAACAGATGGAAACGATTTGGATGGCAAGCTTCTTTTATACATCTCAACATCTCCCTAACCTCAGCATTCACCTTGAGTACAAATTGCCCCAGCAACTTGCAGTCCAGGATTAAGAAACTATTGCTTATTTAAATACAGATTTGCTGGGGATATCCACAGGAAATTTGAGGAGCTACTTACTGAATGCAGGCCTTTGTTTGCATTACAGTAGCACTTAGAAGACTCCAGCAAATCAAGCACAGTGTGCATGGTACTGTACAAATTTTGGAGGTACCCTCCCTAGCTCAAATTGCCATAATTTTCCACTATTACTACATTGACTAATCGCTTAGATGTTCCTGTTGAGTTGAAAAGCTCCTTTTTTACCCTGAAGCTGTCCCAGGCCCATGCAGCTAATACAAAAAAAAAGGGGGTTCTCATCAGCTCTAGCAGATGGGCAGCTGTGGGCACAGAGGTGAACGTGACTGGTTCAGGGTTACACTGGCAATCTTTGGCAGAGCCAAGAGTAAATCCACATCTCTGGCACCAAAGCCTGTGTCACAACCAAATCCAGTTTTTCCCTCTGATCTTGCTTCTCTCTTGCTCACATAAATATTTGCATGGCTAGAATGAAACCACATTGCATTTTTTTCCCCTTAGGAAAAACAACAAGTACTTAAAATATTTCTGTAGCTTCCCCCCCTTTTTAAGGAATTGGTGGGGGGGAATATATTTTTATTTTTCTTGGCAAAGAACAAAAGAAGACGCAGGCCCAGGTGGAGTCAGACTCCCTGAAAGCCCTTCACTCTTCAGCTCTGCCTGCCCTGGCATAACTGCAGGATAGCACAGACGCAGCCGCAGCAGCCTGAGACCCCAGCTCAGATGAGGGGAGGAGGTCAGCAGCAGTATGAAGTTTTTTGTAAGTCACCTTACAATTTTCATGGGAAAGTTGTGTAATCCATGCTGGATTACCCGTACCAACTGTAGTTCATTTAAAATTGACCCATGCCTGATTACAGTACAAGCATACACTGAATGTCCTAAGCAGGATCATCACGGAGGATGAACGTGACTAACCCAGGCCTCTCTGTCCTTCCCAGGAGCAATGGGAACAATTCACTCCCTTTAAAAACCATCCAGGGTCACCTCTGGCTCTGCCAGAGGAATTTCACCTGCTTGTGCCAGCAGTGCATTCAGCTCCAATAAAAGTACCAGAACATGCTCACATCCACATGCAACAGCCCAATGTGGAAAAACTTCCCGCTTTGCTGCAAGCCCGCCTGACCCCTCTCCTGGGACCATGGCTGGTTGATTTTGCAGGCGTAACCAAGCCCCCTCCCAGCAAGGCAAGACACGAGAGCAGCTTCACGCCTGCTTGCCTGCGAGGGTGCAAAAGGGGGAGAGGGAAAGCACGTATGTCTTCAATATGTTTGCCCATTTCAAGCCTTTATTCCTAACACATGTTTCTTGTTTTATGCAAAACATGTCTCTTCTGTTTTCTGTCTCCTTGATTTCATTTTAAAATGCAGTATTTTTATGGCATGAAGAGATAAAGATATGAGGAGGGGAGGGAAAGTGGTACAAAAAGCAATTAAGTCTGGTGGCTGGTTATTGTAATGCACTAAGAAACAACCAAAAGCATTCCCTTTGAAAAAGGGGCCACTTCTGCTCCTGATATGCACGGGGTTTTCACAGCTCCCATTAACATGACTGGAAACTATCCAGGTAAAACTCTCGTCTCGGTCAAAGATTAGACTATCATGTCTGAGATGAATGGAAACCTTTCAAAGGAAGAACCAGCACCACTGCTGGATCGCTCCAGCTTTGTCGACCATTTATTTAACCCATATTTGTGCTCCAAAATTCTTGTATTAATACATGAAGGTTCATAACTGAGGCAATAAACTGCTTTAATGAGCTTTATTGAATACATCTATGCTGGACAGCCAAGCAGAAAGAAGTACAGGGAAAGCCTTGAAGTTCTGCTCTGAAGTAAATGGGTTGCATGGTTTGGTTTTTATAAAACGTGTTTTGGAGGTTTCTGAGACTGCAAGAAGTTCACATCTGTCCACTGATCCAAACCCTGGGGCAAATACTATGGCACAACACTTCCAGGATGTTACTGTCCTCTGCTGTCTGACACATCTGATACTGCTGAAGTCCCCACAATTTGAATTAAACCAGTTTTTTTGGAAATAGAAATGTCCCAGTTCACAAAATTTTCTGTGAACCATGGGATTATAGAGAAGAACTCAAACTGGAAATGGAGATCAGCTTTCCTCAAGGAAAGCACTTCAGGTTGGGAGTATGTGATACTGCATGCCTCCACAGGACAAATTCTTCTTGCCAAGCTGTAGGCAGCTCCCACTGAGAACATGCACCTGTATCCACGAGCACTTCTAACTCTGCTCAGGTACAGCCCAAGGCCTGCCACATCTGCCAAGACCTTGACACACCTTAGAAAAGTGCTTAGCCACCCTGCCTCCACCTGTGCATGAGGTTTTCATCTGCTCCTGCAGACCAGCTCTGCTGTCAGTGTTTCCAAAAGCAGCTGAACCAAGAGCCTGCTCAGCTCTCAGAAATCACCCTGAGCCAGAGGGTCTGCCAGACCCCTCACTGTGGCTGCTAGTGCATCGGGGTCATCTGCCACGAACCTCACAGGACCTCAGCACCAGGTCTGGTTAGCGCCAGGGAGGTACAAGCACATTCCAGAGCAGGGACAAGCAGCTTGATACTGGTGACAGAAGTTAACATGAGCTGCTACAATCTGGGACTACTTTCTGTACTAATCTAGTCATAACGTTAAAACAAACTATTTCCGGACTGCAATTATTGCACCTCATAGAGAAATTGTACGATGCTGAAATTAACAAAATGCTCGAGTGAATTTAATTACTAACAGATACCTTTAAACTTGCGGTTAGGAAACTGTTAGCCATTCCTGAAGCATGTGCCCTGCAATTCAGTTCCACTCTGAAGCATTTTCAGAATCTGCTGATCCATAAAACGTACCATTGGAGAAGGTTTTTTTTGGCAGAGGTTTCAGTTTTGTCCAGCAAACTAATGGTGTCCGTTAACACACCATTACATACATCGTTAACATACTTGGCAACTGGGATTTCCCCTCAAGAATAAAGAAATCATGTGTAAATCATAATTATTGTCTGCCTGGCAGTATCAATCATCACACACAAGGCACTTGTTCTAATTCTCTACCCACAAAAAAGTTCCTTGCGAATTCAACTGGGGTTGTCCTTGCACATGGCACCTTAGTAGGAAATCACCAGTCAAGCCACATACACAGTGAGTTTATACAGCCAGTTCCTATTAGGAATGCAGAGCCACAGAGAAACAGCTTGCACTAGGTTGCCAACAATGTACTGACATGATGAGTAAGACAGGATTACCTATTGAGCAATCCTTGCCCTTAATATGCAGTTCTTCCGAACAGCCACTGAAATCTATTTCTTTTCCTCTGTAGATGTCTTAAGAAAACAATGAATACAATTAAAAAAAAAAAAAAAAAAAAAAGCCTTCACTATAACCGTATTACAATTGTGGTGCTGAGTGTGTGCTCCCCTTCATGCTTTTTGCACACTCTTTCCTGTTTTATTCCAGGTCCCGTTCAACTGTACAGTTATAGATCAGGATTTACTTATTTTCTTTGCTTAGACCATAAGCAATTTTGTGGTGCATGTGGGGAATATTTGCAGAGTGGGATCTTTTCATTGTGGAATTCAGCACATTTCTGAAGGTGTTCACGCTGACACCCAACTTGCTAGCTGGGCTTTCAGCAGAGCTCAGAGCTGGTCCTCTAAAGCTCTGCAAAGAGTCTGGCACTAGGAGAGGTGGCTGAGAGGTGACAGCGCAAACAAGTCCTTCTTTAAGTATGTATGCAGGAGGGTTTGGTCCCTGTTCCTAGAACTGAGATCTGGGACTGGTGAATGAGATTTCATTTCTTGAGTTGACGTATCTAATCAGGCAACAAAGATTTTCTCACATCCAAAACCACACTCAGACCTGTAGGTTGAACATTTAAAAAACATGGCAGTGATAAAATAATACCAACAATACCGCCAGCAGATGTGACTGCCAAGCAACATTATCTACTTCACGGTTTATGACATACATTTGATAGAAAACACTTGCAGCAAGCGAGATTGGCATTACAGCCAAGGAAAAAATTCAGCTGTGCAGTTAGTGCAAACCAAGGGTGGGAATCTCAAGTGCTGCAATTTTTCAGGAATAGGACAGAGTAACAACCGTCACACACCTCTAAGAGCTGGCATTGCTTTGGGGCAGAGACAGTCTGGCTAACCTTGACATCCTGCTTTCTAGGCCTCTGTGATTTCCACTAATACAAAATGGCATTATCCTGAAATGCACAAGTCACTGCCTCGCTCATCCTTCACTCGACAGGAAGGGATGGATCAGCATTCACGTTAGGTGATGAAACAGCATTCACAGTATGCTCCTGACAGCCCCTGGCCTTCACAGAGGAAAGTGAAACAGCATGAACTCTCCAACTCCATTGCCTGTTAGCATTTGCTAAAGAGAGAGAAGCTTCCAACAGAATTCATGCTTCCCCCACCACACCTCGTCTTGCAGTGTAATGGTAGGAAGTTGGAGGTGGTATTTAGTTATTAAAAAAAAAAAAAAAAAGGAACAGGGAATTTGCACTAGAAAGATAAAACCTCTTTCACAATTGCATCTTGGGAGTCTCAGAACAGTAAAAAATATATTTTCTGCGTTTGCATTTACACTTCATCTCTGATTCCTTCCCAATACTCCCACCCTGTATGGCTTACATAAAAAGAGATGTACTAGAGACTCCAACTACAGTCTGTAGTATTTTCAGGCCTTGATGGAAGTCTGCAGTCTATTTTCCAGGCTCGTAAATCTCAAGAGAAGTGTTTCATTATTCTGTCCAGGCAGTGTGGAATATCTGAGCCATAGATCCTCACGGATGTTTCCTTTCTGGGCCATTCCATAGACAGGCAACATTTTGCATTTCAGAAGTGCCCTTAAATTCTTTCACCAGCCCATTCCTCTTCAAACAAGTTGGAACTGAAAATTCCTCTTTCAAGTCCCATGCGATAAATTCAGTCTCAACATTCCAGCCTGAAAGGAGCATTTTTCCTCTTCTGTTCAAGCATTTTGCCTTGTAGGTAGAGGAGCACAAAAGCCATGACCTTCTTTAGCAAATTCAGGACACCAGAAGCCAAAGTAAACAGTTTTTACAGTGTTTTGTAGTGCTTAGGACTAAAGTACACAGTCTTCAACAAAGAGCAGCACTGTTTCTGGTACCTTCACTATAAGCTCATGGATACGTTAATTAGCAACAGGTCAAAGCTGTGAAGTTTGCATATGGATCCAAATTAGTTTTGTATTTTGTAATCCTGGGTTCAGGACCACCTCACCTGGGCACATGATTTGTAAGATCCTTTAATACTTTTATGTATGTGCAAAGAATATTAAATCAGCTTTGTTATTAAGCCATCTGGAAAATGTAAGCTGCATTTTAGGAGTGACTGTAAAAATTCAAGCATCTGTCCAAATGCAGTACATTTCCAGCTATTCTCACTTAGCAAACAAAGGAGACAAGCAAAATACCTCCTAGAAAAAATCTCTTGTTTCTGACCTAAAAATCACGAGGGTAGTGGCTTTGGTCAAAACAGACCAGGAAGTTGGTGCAGAAACCAGACTACTCACTGCAATGGAATACATACTCTCAGGACCAGCTCTGCAAGTGTCCATGTTGTTCAGATAGCCATCCTCTTTGTCACGGAAAGGCATTTCAACCTGGGAGGAAAGTGCTTCCAGTCAAATCTCCTCTCACATTGCAAACCACTGAGGAGTCCCCAGAAAAGGGCCCAAAACGTCAGCCTGAAGGAAGTGGGCATACAGCAGTTTGCACAGAGGTCCGATGCACTTCTGGACCTGCAAAAGTCTGGGCTGCTCATGTCCCAGGCATCTTGCAGACCAGCTGGGAAGCATGAGCAGTGCCAGTTTGCTCAAAGGGGAAGACAAGTGGACCAGAGTACCCTCTTTCATGTCCTTGCCGAAGACCTTCTATCAGAAGAAGGGAAGTAGGGGAAAGCATGGGAAACCAATTAGGACTACTCATCAAGAAATAGATGAAGATCTGTCTTAAGTTTTTAATCTGCCTTTTTAAAGAAGGGTAGACCTATACTGGAAGATGAAGTCTTTGACCTTAAGTGATGAATGAAAACATAACTGATAATTCAAACCTGCCATGGGGCAAGTTTAAAGAAGGGTTGCCCCAAATGGTTTCATTATGTTCAAAAGCTACTGCCAGGAACATGGATGTTTTTTTCCTGTGTTTGTTGGTTGCTCTGCATTTAAAACATCCCTGTATGTTTGTTTTTATTCTGGTCTTTTGTGGTTGCTTTGTAAACATCTGGGCTGCTTTTAGTACTTCGTACAAGGAGCGTGTGTGTGTTAGTTTTGCCAATGGCTCTTACGTAATGTTTGTGGGGATGAAGGCATTGGTTAAAACAGCTCCTTTGAAAGGCCACTCCAACCCAAAACTATTAGGGAAATATCACACGAAATGTCCTCTTCCCCCTTCCACACCGGACCATCAATTTCCCTGACTAAGTTAAAAACAGAGTCCTCTCTTTCAGTGGTAATTACTCAATATGACATTTACTTCTTGCAATCCCATGCTTCTGCTGAGTTTCATGGTGGTTGTATGTCACTAAAGGACACCTATGCACTTTCAGTCTAAATGAACTGGCTCATTTGTAGGGCACAGGGGAGTACATTTCCCAGTAATGAGACCGATACATTTCTCCTCTAGTATGCAACACCTTAATCCTGCATAAAAATGTTAACCCCTCCCAGAGGTGCAAGAGTGAAACTTAGCAGCTAGAAAATAAATTGTTCAACAGCATTTTCCTGTAATAGATATGATGAGTTATTTGACAGTTAAGATCCTAATTCTTTCAAGTTCCTCTGAAAGCCCCTGCAGTTAACATTTTTATATTACTTCAAGCTAACTCTCCCCCAACAAGTGAAGAGCTTCAGAGCGTTTAAGACCAAAGGAAACACTTTGTCTGTCAAAACTCTACTTTCCTGTACAACCCAGACCATAAATTTTTACCTAACATTTCCTGCTGTAAACTCAGAAGATTTTGGTTGTTCTGTCACAGCTTTTCAACAAACATTTGATTTGATTTGGACCTCTTCTGTTGGTGCAGAGGTCCAGCCCATCATGCCCTGCACCCAGCTGCCAATCCCTTCCCACTGCTTGAGGTAACAACTGCCTCTTTTCTAACCTAAGGTAAGAGCCTACCTCAGTCTTGTGGGAGGTCACAGGGAGCTGGATTTTTAGGAATGACCCCTTACCTCATTTCCTTCATACCCCAAAGGAGAAAAGGTGGAGGAGAGGAGAGAGGTAAAGGGAGGAGGCTCCGTCAGAGGAGAGCTATGGATGCTGAGGCAGAAAGCTCTACAGGGAAAGGGGAGCTGAACAGGCTGAGAGCAGAGAGGTCAATATTATGGTGCTACATGGCTTGTACATTAAAATTTCTTAATGGGCTCTTTTCCTTAGGAAAAAATAATCTCATTTCACAGGCTTTCATGATTACAGGGTTCCTCCCTCCCCCACTCAAAAATACCCCCAGAAAGTTCAATCTTCTTAATTTGCTTAGTCATAAATGGGAACAAGCTGCACTTTCTAAATAAATATTTTATGTTTCTCTCCTGCTCCTCAACAATGGAGTTCCTGTAACAGATTATCTGAACCAAATGGGTTTACAGCTCCCCTGCTTCCCCAGTTCCTCACTGGTAAGACTACCACAAGTAGAGACAGACCACAATTCAATACCAGCAGTGTAGTTGAAGGGAAATGTGGGGTTTACTCCACTATGACCTTGGGTCAGTTTACCCACATGTTATTTACCGCTAGACCACTAGTCAGTACCAGTTCCTGCTTCTCAGGAACCATACATGCTTTCATTTTGCACCCATGTTCCAGGCGTTAGTCAGACAGGTACAGGTTTAGGGAAAGGAATGGATTTCTACATGGCCTGATCTTAGAGGACAAGTGTGGACACAGGCTTCTGAGACAAATCAGTGGTCACCCAAGCACAGCCACCATTCAAACAGCTCAGTGTTTTGCATCTTTACTTGCTCCCTATTGTTGTGGTTGCAAGTTGCATTTGTCTAGATACACAGGGGTAAGAAGGGAAAGAAAAACACACTGTTACTAAGAAAATGTTACCCTGACTGTTACTGTAGTTAAAGACAGCAGATAAATCTGTAATGATGAGGAAGGACAAAGATGGAGCACTACAATCCTGACCTGAAATTTCCTGAGTTCATACAACATCTTGAGCTTTGTTCTAGGTCACCACATGATGCAGGAGGTATCTCTTCTGGTTCTGGCTTTCTTCAATTACTTCCCCTTCTATACCCAAAAAAATCTGAGAAAAAGAAATAGGGTCACGATTTGGACTTAATATTCATAATATAGTTCTAATGAGAGAAAGATGCTTTTCCTGCTTGAAACATGATTACCCACCCCTTAAAAACTCCAAAAGAAGGATCCCCGTGGTCTTGCATGGGCTGCCTCAGAAGATCCTGGAGGACTGATCTTTCCCTCTGACACTGGGTTCTCAGCATATATACCCAGTATAACCTGGATCAACCCTTCTCTCTCTGCATAGGAAAATGCCTTTCATTTCCCTCCTTAGCACGCATCTGTGAGCAATGGTGTCTCTAGGAAAATACAGCTGCAATCAATATCCTAACCAACAAAGAGGAGATGCCCATAAAAGACTATATGGCTTAACTATCATACCTATGCTTGTCTGTGTGTGCATGAATTTAAGCCTCATGTCTTCTTACTCACTATGTTGGAAAAATTCATTAAGGAATTTAAGGATCACTGAAAGAGAGCAAAGGTAGTAGAGTCAAAACTTCTGGTTCTGTCTTAACTTTCTCTCTGTTCGTTTCTCTGACTTAATACAGGTGAAAAGGTAACACTTTTAGACAGCCAGACATTTCCCTGAATGGAGAATAAAAACACATCAGCTATCAAAAGGGAAATAAACACACATTGGCAAAGACCACACAAGACTAAGACAGCAAATATTGCAAGAGAACAACACTGCCCTCCCCATGCTTCCGTCTTCTTCATACCATAGATGCCACCAGATGAGAGTGACAAACATACCATTGTAACTCTCTGATCAGAGATTCTCACACTGTTTTGAAAAACCTTGGATGATAAACACCATGGCTGACAAACACCCCATCATTGACCCCTGAAGAACTCCAACCACAGGTATCAGAAGGTTAGAAAAACATCCCTTCATAGTCACTGGCTGAGACTGATCTGATTAACAACCATTAATCGCTTCAGCAGCTTGCTCAGCAGCTTGCTCAGCAGCTCATTACTTTCCGTAGTGAAGGTCCATTACAAATCTAGAACCATGGGCTGGTTTGATGATAGCTTGATCTGCTCATCTGCTGATCACAAACTGATGTATCACTCATAACAGGAAAAAGGAAGAAAGACAGAACTTTGAAGGGATTAAACTTAGAGCAACCTAGAAAGATATTAAAATGAATATGGAAATAAACAACAGGACATTAAAGGGCTGTTAAAACCAGAGAACTGAATTTTGGAGAGCGACAGTCACAAATGCAAAGCAATGGTCTTGCGTACCAGTCACAGGGGGTCAAAACCCAGCAGTACGCTACAAAAGAATCATGAAAAGGTAGAACTTAGTGAAGTAATAATGGGAATCGTGACAAACACTCTGAGCTCTCTGAGCTGAAATGGAAATTCTGCTCACATACATTCAAATACCAAATTTCTAAAAGAAAAATGTATGTATCTGGAAGTAACTAAGCCAAGCTCTTCCTTGAGAAGTGAAGACTTTAAGCAGGAAACGTGTTGACTTTTTTCATGAGAAAAGTGAACCTCTCTACCCCAAAAAACATCTTCAGGAAAGTCCAACCTGTAGAGTATCTGTTTCTGCTTGCCTCAATTTCAGATGTTTCCAAAACAGATAGGTCAAATGCAGACCAGCACCCAATCACAAGAGTAAAATTCCAGCTCTTCTGTCTGCACATAAATCCAAACTTTGACAAAACCTGGAGGAATCATAGATTTCACTTTTGTCCATCCCTGAAGGTTTCCAGGGTAGAACAAACCCTGCATTTTCAGAGTCTGGAGAGTGTCTACAGCTCCAGAAATGAGTAGAAAACATGTCTGGCTCCAGAGCTGAGGGAATGGGATCTGTATGTTTGCCAGTGGGCGAAGAAATATGAAATTCCAAAATACAATGTTTTTAAGTTTGCTCTTAGGCTGAAATGTGAATTTCAATAATTTACTGTAACAACAAATTATGAGTTTTGTTGCTGTTTTTTTTAAAAAAGGCTTTAATTGGATCATTTGCACATAAACTCTGTTCCCACAGAAGATTCTAGTTTATTGACAGCCTAGTGACTATTGAACTAAAAGTCTGGATTATGATAAGAGGTCTGACTAAATAACTTGCCAAAACTGATCAGATTAGCACTGTTCCTTCACACAGACAGTGCAGACCACAGATAAAGCCTGAAATGTTTGTGAGGGGACCCAGCACCTGGGGATAACTAACACAGAGCCATTCACACAGACACAACTTCTGTTCTCCTGGTGGAGACACTAATCCTCCCACTTCCACTGTGGCTTTCTGAGTCATTCCTGATGTACACGGGTACATCTTTGGCCAACTGTTAGAAATAACATGACCATGCAAGGGTAACAGAATGAATCTGGCCAGAGGTAACTGAATAAAACATGACTTCAGACAGAGTCCCTCTTGGTTTTGCACTGTCAAGCAGCCAAGGCTACAGCTTGTAGCTGCATGAGGTGCATAGCTGAGATAAACAACCACTGGTGACATTTTAGGCCAGCTGAGGTAATAAATGAACATTGACCTCCATTACTATCTCAGATGAGTGGAAAATATTGGCTCAGTTGGCAACAAGTTTCCACAAGCTGACTTAGGATAACAGACCATGCCCTGCTTTTTCTGTGTTTTCATTTGAATAGCTTTTTGTTACAGAAAACCTTTAAACCATGTAGCACGCACAGAGCTCCAAGCCATCTAAGCCAGAACCTGGGTCAGGAACGCTCTGACCTTGACACAGGACAGATACGGCAGCTGTAGATTACCATTATTTTTTTCCATGCCAAAACTAATTCTTCATGCCGTGCTCGCAAGACAGGAAGTCACTGATAAGCAATGTTTACATGCAGTGCAAAGCTCTTTAACATGAGGGCACAGCCAGTGGTTGGCACCGTTGTCTGATCCGGCACAGACAAGCACTGGAGATGTCAGGGGGAACCATTACAAGATAATTTGCCAGAAGAGGTGTAACGCACTCTTTGACAGAGCTGTGGAAAGCCCAGCATGTGGACTTCCTGTGGATACCTTCTCTAGCACTTGGCTGGTGCAAAGCCATCAACCACGGAAGTGCCCTCAGCCCAAAAACCAGAGGGTTAAACAGGCCGTGGGCTGAAGCTGCACATGGAAAGCTCAGCTAGGAAAGAGGTGCGCGCACACACACACAAAGGAAAAAAACATGCCAGAGGGTGAGGAGGGAAGGTCAGTTTGCCTCCTACCAGAAGGAGCCCAGGGACAAATGAGTGGCTTTTGCATGCCATGGTCTGCTCTGCATTGACAGCCTCTTTTCCTCAAACTGGGTACCAACTGGTGAAACAAAAGTTGTGCCTAGAACAACCTCCCCAGAAGTCAGCATGTCCCTTTGCCCTCAGTACCAAGCAGGGTGGAGCAGAAGCGACATGCAAATTCTGCTGATGTTCACCTGCTGCACACATTGAGGTCTGCAAGCCAGGCCTGGCAGTGAAAAAGTAAATGTAAGGTCATTCAGATGAAGCCAGAGGGATAAAAAGGCAGCATTTATCAACAGGGCTGCAAAACAGTATACCAGACATTGGAGTACCAATGCATGTGGTCTGGTACAAGGAGACCCCTGAAGTGAAAGAATCAGGGTAAAGAATTACTCAAACCTGGACCAAAGGGTCTTTCAAATCCCCACGCAGCCCTTCAGATATTAAACAGGGATGGGGTTTGCCTACAGGTTTATGGATTAGATAGGAGTTTCACAACATGGATATGCTCAGGGATTACCTAACCGTTCACTCATACCTCGTCTGCATAAAGCATTTCTGCTACAGCAGTAGCCCAAAGCAGATTCTGTGCCTGCCTGTTCAAGGATGGGAGTATTTCCTGCAGATCTAGGCTTTCTTTTAATTTTGAAATCACAGAAACAGGAACACGGGTTTCTTTGGCAAAGTTTTTTGGTTTACCTTGCTGGAGATAGAGTAACCAAAGCAAATTAATCAGGAGCAAGATGAGTAAGTACATATCTATCCAGTTGATAGCCATCTTAGAAAACTGTTGAAGGGCAAAAAAGTACATTCTCCTGTACTGAATCAGAACATCACAACTACAAAACGTTCCAAGTTAAACACATCCAAAAACTGTTTGACTCATGTTTCACATTTAATTCTATATCTCTAAAAAAGTTTACAAAAGCAAAGCTTTGCCTGGACTAAACAACTGAACTCCATGAGGCACATGGCATTAGCTCAGGCTTCTCTGGCCAGCTTTCTAAATGAAGTGTTTGGAAATCAGAGAAACACACAGATTTGGGAGTGGAATGGATAAGAGATTTAGTTTCTCCTTTTATAACAGAGTCCTGTGTAAATCTGAACGAGCCTGCAAAGCTTCAGCAAGACATGCATTAAAAGCAGCAGCAGCTCTGTCCACATATAATAGAATTATTAAAAGCAAGGCAAAAGAGAAAGATTCAACACACTGCTGGAGAGCTGCCTAAAAGCCCACAGTTGTGATGTAGTGTTTGGACTCGAATTGTGTTAACAGGGCAATATAAATCTGCAGAGAGTAAGACAAAGTCTGAAGAAAGCAGACCTAGCCAAGAAGGCCCAAAAACTGGTCACAGATTCAGGTGGTAGGTAGTTCAAAAGGGAAGTATTTGAAAGTTTAATTCAATATAGTAAAAAGCTGGCTGCGTTCATAGTTTATTTTGAAGGTCACACATACATTATAGTACCAAGGGAGCAAACTCTGAGTGATCAAGAGAATGGCATAGCAAAGTGCACTACAAAGACTTCATTTCCCTCACAGGTTCTACAATGGGCAGTTCAGTTATTGGCAGTGATGATGTTATTTCTAATGTAAATATTTCACTTTCAGCACAGCTGAATTGGGAGGGATTATAACAAGTAATGAATGAACCTCCAAATACCTCTCCAAGCCAAAAAAACCCAGTGATGGCATGCAGAGCTGAATCCTTCCAATCATCCAGAAAGAGATGGAGAGGATTTTGCATGACTCTTAGTAATTACTACTTCCAAAACTCCCAATGATGCCTTTTCCCACCCCTCTGTGGTCAAGGCAATTATTCTTCCAGGTTCTCACTCTTGGCCCGCACCTTTATTGTCAAGTCAATGGAAGAATGACAACATCCACCAGCTGCCTGGACAACATCCAGCCTGGATTATTACAATGTGCCTGCATGAAAAACAGGATTAGAAAAGCAGAGAAAGTCTACTGATAAAGTTGCCCCATTTGTTTTGATTCAAGATACTAACGTTGTTCAGTAAATATCTGTGGTACATGGGAGACTTCCCGGCACTCTGAACAGGTCCATGGCATTTGATTAGCTTCTGCTTTATTGCAAAATCGGATAACTGGGGGGTGATAGCCAGGTCAGTTTCAGTGAAGGTTTTCTAGGCTTAGCATTTGTATTATTTTCTCCTTGGTGTACTAAGAAGTATTCCTAGAGATTGCCTACAACATGATGGGGAAGGAAAGTTCTTGGTGCAGGATTCTCACTGTTTAATTTACAGCATATCATAATGTTCCCCATTCCTTGTAATAACGTAATCTAGCATCCATACTCTCTTAAAATATGGTCCAACCAGATGGGTTTGCATATTTACAAGTCTAGCAATGAAATATTCAATGTCATAATTGCTTATATCACATCCATTTTGTTACAAAGCTCTCTGGAGTATTCTTCCAAAAACCAAAAAGACCACCCTATCCTGAAAACACACGGTATCATTTGACTGTGCACACTGACTTTGGCATGAATTTATGAATGAAACTGTACAGCATGACTGTTTACCCTGTAGTATGCAGAGAATGGACCCAGCGACCACAGAGGTCCTCTCAAGTGCTGAATTCATAAAGGATCATATCTAAAACATTAACCAATTGTGATGTGTATGGTTCCATCTGTGAAAAGGGACACAGCTTTGAGACAGAAAGGCCCTTTCAGGCCTCTTGGGAAGGTGATAAATGACATAGTAGCAGGCAACACAGTCTGCCTTACATTGCTGTCATAATATGACCACTTCTCTGGCCTACTTTTAAAGTCTTTGTAGTCTCACTAGTATCACACCCAGGCAGATTCTGAACTCAGGAACTACTCTCTTCTTTTCTGTTCCACTTCCCTTTTCTTTGCAAGCCCTTACCAAAACAAATTCTGGGGAGCAAAATTCACATAGTCAGATGTGAAGAAAGGAAGCAACATAAGAGAAGTCAGTTTTGAAGAAAACCAAAGACAGTGCTTGGCTAACCAAAAACCCTGGTGTTGGAATCTTCCACGGCTCCCAATACAGGCCATTTTTGTCAGAGAACAGAGATATTTTCTACTGTCTTCTGAAGCAAGGTGTTTTATGATCTGGAGGATCCTGTGACTGGCGTGGCTTTTTTCCCATGCAAAAAAAGCATTTAATCCTTGGCTTTAGCCTTGTTTTTGGACACAAGGCTGGTAAAAAACTGAAGCAGTGATTACAGACTGTTCCCTGTTCTGGGAGGAATAGTGACTGCAAAAAACACAATCCCAAGTGCCAAGCAAAATGGCTAAGGTTAATATTATTTGTCATTACAAGCGCAGAAAGAATACTAGCTGCCAGAAGCTGTGAGAAAAGATGTGAAATCCATATTTCTTGTACTTTTTTTTCTGTTTTGACAACTAGAAATAATATTTTTCAATTGCTAGTACAACCTAAAAGTTATGGCAATGCAGCCTTAAAAGGATTCACAGCCTGCACAACCAGCATAGAGGCAGGGATTTGTGTGCAGCTCCACACACCAACTTTGACCATTCCTGTGGATCCCGGGCCAGGTCCTGACCTCATTCAGATCCATATAAATCCACAGCCATTTCAGTGGGGCTGCAGGGATGTGAGATCAGAATTTGGCTGGTTACACTGGCTGAGCTGTGGCAGGTGGGCACTTGCCAAAGAACTTTGTAATGGATCATGTAAACACCAGGCTTGCTCACAACAGCTATGTAACCTGCAGTTACACTGCTTTAAAGAAAGACTTACAAAAGGCAATGGTCTCCATGGTTCTCCTGCTCCACCCATGTGCCATCACAGAGATCCTGTTTCAGGTCAACCCCTTCTGAACACAGGTGGTATTGTTTCTGAAATAACAAACTAAAACTCTGTCTCCTTGCACAAAGAGCAGTGCAACAGTTCAGACAACCAACAAGCCCAGAATGAAGGAGCTCTCCTGCTCACACACTCTCACACACCCTTCCAGCTCCTCACCTCATGTCCACTTGTCTCTCCTGGCCAGCACGGAGCTGCACGGTTTGGGAAGAGTGCTCAGCTCTGGACCCTCTAAAGTCAGCTCAGCTCAGCTCAGCCCAAGATAGCAAAGGAGAAAACTTTTCGTGTAGAGACAAAAGAACTCCTTAGGCCACCTGGCACACTGGTTGTCAGGAGGTGAAAGCAATGAGGCTGGGAACGCTATTTCTTGAGTATGATCTCAGTTCTCAACAACCACCCTTGTTCATCCACCATATCAGCAAATTTCTAGATATCTAATCATTACACACCTGCTATCCAATGTTTTCTCCCTCCATTCCATACACATCCTTATCACTATACCAAACCCTACTCCAGTGTTCTTCCTTCCCAGTTTATGGCCCATTAAGTCATGGCTGGTGACAAGTGTAAGAAAGGCCCAAATTCAGAAAAACAGTATTTGACTCTGAAAGAAAACTGTCCACAATGCTCAAAGTTTAGTCTGATTCCTCACCCTTTTGCATACTTCAAGAAACATGACCATGCCGTAATATACTGTAAGATTTATTTCTAATATGAAACCCATATTTAGTATTGGTTTGGCAGTGGTAGGAAGGAAACCACAGGCAGCTGGCATGGATTAAGTGTTAGTTGCTTGATAAACCTGGAGTTGTCAGAACTTTCAGCTTCCTTACTGAATCTGCTGCTATCCAGACCTAAATATTTGAGAAGGGTGCCTTTCGATGAGCAGGGTTTTGTTCTTCACATCTTAGCTGCAGGGATACCAGCAAGAGATACAGGTTTACACACATAAATTCCTATGAAAAACAAGAACTGCCTGTAGCTTCTCTAACACTCTCACTGTCAGCTCCTTGGTAACAGCTTTAGATGTTACAGCAGTACACTTCTTAATCCTTTTAAATTATAAATATTACAAACACAGTAGCTCACTGTTTCCTGGTATAGCTTCACTATCTGAAATTTCCACTGTTTCAAATTAGAGAATTCTGAGTCTTTTTCCTCTGAATGCCAGAGACTGTTTACTGACTAACATTCAACTATTCCCTGAGGGAAATACAAAGAACTCGGGTTCACGATGCTGCCACCTGAATGAATGTGGTTCTTAACACAATGCAAAATTAGAATTAGATAGTCCAAATTACCAAATTCACTTCCAATGACTCACTGAAGTCTTTGAGCTTTAAAATCCTTATTTGCTAG
The DNA here is from genome assembly GCA_035590275.1 of Ibycter americanus. NCBI lineage: Eukaryota > Metazoa > Chordata > Aves > Falconiformes > Falconidae > Ibycter > Ibycter americanus. The sequence continues at coordinate 30,055,370 of JAVJGI010000032.1, read as the reverse complement.
TAAAACGCTGGCACCCAAGTATTTCCACAAAGCTAACATGTGAGGCTTTTGAACATAGGCCAACCAAAGTCATTTTGGAATTTGAAATAATATCCATAAGGATTTTTTCCTATTTGCTCAGTTCTAGTCACCATTTCTTACTGACATTCCATCTGACTTGAAGTAGAAATGAAGACTCTTTAAAATGCCTTGCAATTATTCATTTATGAAGTGTGGGACAGAACAGTGAAAATTGGGATGATTGCCTTAAAAACGTCAGTGCAGGTGTCTTGACAATCTTCATTCTCTACCATGTGTCCCAGGCACAGGCTTTTGCTATCCCCCCACTCCATGAAGGATTGCTTCCTCAGCCTCAGAAACTCCAAGCACTCAAGAGTCAGGACACTTTCTCCTTCTACAACTCCCAAGGAAATCATTCCGTTTACAGACCAACCAAAAACAATAACCACCATATTCTTAATTCTTGCCTTTTGTTTTATATGGCTCACAGGGCTTGTATTTTTAAGCATTTTCCTGCAACTTCGAGAACAACAAACTTTTAATTCCAAAAGCCAGAAGCACTGCAGAATCACTTGATTCCAGGAGACGGAGCTTTACGGAAAAAAATTCCAGAAGTAGTAATGAGTACTTACCTTACAAGTACAAACCCTTACCAATGGTACTGATGTGTGTCCACTATATTTCACAGCATAATCAGGACTTCATGTGCCTTTCTCCATTTAAGCGAGAAAACACATTTACTCTGGATGGAGGCACCTCTGGCAGCCAATTGCCACAAAGCAATCATGACTAAACAAAATCCATCTTAAGAGATGCGGGAGGTTCCTAACAGGGCACACTGCTGGCTTCTCATGGGAGAAACATTTCAGAAAACAGGCTTAGATTTATCAAGTAATCTTGGATTTCACAGCTCTAAATGCAATTATATGCCAAATTTTTGTCATCCAACCTTCCATTAAACTTCAGGCACTACTAGCATCATATTCCAAATGGCCTTTCACAAACCCGTGAAAAGTGACTGCCACTAAAACAAACAGTTTGCTTTTCCTGGCAACATTACAAGTGATCCCCATGAGAATGGAGCTGCTTTGGGTTCATCCACAGCAGCTCAAGTTCACTGAAGGCCAGCAAGGAGTTGTCTGTACAGCACTAGTTTCGCACAGGAATCTATAGAAGGACCATGAACTGAGCATACCAATAGTTATAAAGCTTTTAAACCAGCCCTGGGTAGACTCAGGAGGAAAGCAGACATGAGCAAACCCCGTCGGTCAGGGGTTCAGTGCCCTTCCCAATGTTAGGAAAAGTGGTCCTTGCATGCTCAGCCTGCTTGCAGCCTGACTTCTGTGAGTGTGAAGACTTCACCCACCACCAGCTGCCAAGACAGATGTAGGTAGCCAAAAGGAGGCTGGTCTGTGGGCATCTGTTGTTCAGGTGTGTTTCCAACAATAAAGTCACTGCACCAATTCTCTTGCAAGTATTTCAGTCTTTGGCTCTCTTCCCACACACACACCCTTCACCCACTAAATTAGAAGTGAAAAATATAACTTGGAGAGCACATTTAACATAAGTAAAGAGATTAAGGAGTTTATCTGTCAACACTGGAGTCCAGATGTTTTTAAATTAAAAGAAAAAACAGGAGACTGAGGGAGATGTTAATTACAAGCTCTTTTCTTCCCTTTAAAATGTTTTAAAATATTTGTTAAAATACCTAACTTTTCCTGTAGGTTTTGGAGGGGGTTTAAAAAAAATACCACCATAGATTTCAGACTAAACTTCAGTGTCCACAGAGGCCTGTGGAGGCTTGAATCTGCTTCTCAATGATACGTACCATCAGAGTTTCTTTGCATATCCAACATTCATAGAGGAGTTATTTCACAGAAATTTCTGTGTATGACTTCACCAGTACCAGAGCTCAGGCTCAGAAAGATATTGAATTCCACTGTTTTTCATCCTTAACTCTCAATTTCTATCCCTAACCCAGTTCTACAAGCACTGAAATCATGGAGCTACAGCTGGACCTACAGCAGGCTCCCATGACACCAATCTAGCTTCCACAAGGATGAACATAAAATTTACCGAATGAGTTTAAAAAAAAAAACAACCAACCAAAACCAGATCGAAAGGGGATGGGACTCCTTTGAAAACAAGCATACCCTAATAGTGGTTAAATTCAAAGAGAGGCTCGATTCAGAATTATACCCATTATAAAAAAAGGAGCCAGCCCCTTCTGTTTTACCCATCTTTCATGTGGAGGACATCTATTTTAATGTTCCTAGCGGCTGCACCAGTGACTTCTGGGATTTATTTGATCAGTTTGTGCTGAGTTCTTACTGCCAATTCCTCCACAAGAAAATCTTGATTAATGTCCTGTATCTAATATCTAATACAGACTGTGCTCCTGTAGCCTTCATAAGCCCTGAAAGGGAAAATAGAAGACAGGACAGAATGCCTACTTCACTGGGATTTCCTTTTGGAGATCCCTATGTCAGGCACATTAGATGGCAGTTACTACCCCCCTCTTGGATATAAATGTCATGAATCAACCTGATAAAAATGGTGGCAAAAATTCAGCAGTTTGTGCCCAACTGAGCATTTGATAGTTCAAAGGATCGGATGCTGCAGGGCTGGGAGAGGTTACTTTGGATAATAATAAAAGAACTCAAAACCATGAGTTTTTCTAGCACAGTAATTCAATTGAGATGGGACATTCTGAAAGAGCAATCATTAATTCTGTGACAATACCATGAGACTTTGATCAGTTAATGACCAGATACAAAGGAGTTGAGAAGCTAACGATTTTTTTATTGTAATGATTAATTTTGTCAAGAAAGAGTCCATTTTATTTCCTAACTCTAGATCTGGGTGTTAATCCCCAAATTTGGAATGTGTAAAGAGAGAGAAAAGCTGTCTTGCAATACCATTTGGTAGAGATAAAATGGATTATATGGAAGGCAAAGATTTCATCCCCGGCCCACGTTCCCTATGAACCCATGCCTAGAAGAAATTTTGGGTTTTCCTACAGAATTTTCAAAAGTGTTCTAGATTTCTACTTACACAAGTCAAGCCTGTCACCTAGTCAAGAATAGTGAGGTAGCTGAACATTTTCAAATGCTGGGATGCTGAAACCTGTTGATGATGGAGTGCCTGATTATGGAGTTGCACGGTTCATTGGATCAACATTGCAATGAGGTTTCATAAACAGACTGGTTCCACTGACTGTAGCCCCCCTGATGGTTTATTTTATCCAAATTGGTGATCTTTATTAGATGAGATCTCACCACATGCCTCTACCAAAGGATAAAAAATGCTCACCTGAATTGGGGATATATTTCTTCGTAAGTTTAATATAAATGCTGTTAGCTCTATTAGCTGTTACAGAAACATACTCCATTTCAATATGTTTTTTGGCTCAAATGAACCTTTTCTTTCCAGCTTTAGTGCCTTCCCATCCCCATTTTGACGAACTCCTAAAAACAGTTCCTAAAAGTATTCTATTACTGTATCTTTAAAGAATAATTTTTTAAACCTATAAAAATTCTTGGAAAAATGTAAGTGTATTCTGAGTCCTTTCCTCTTACTTTTGGATCTCCTTCCTAGTCCCATATTCTTTTCCACAAACCCAGCATCCCTCTTCTTGGCCATGGACAATTATTGAGAGTCTGTATCAGCAGCAGCGCACACAAACGTCTGAGAGTCTCAAAAGCTGATCAGCAGGAGTGATGAGAGATGCTACAGAGACCCTCCAGACTGGCAATACTATAGCACCTACACTGGTAGAAGGGCCTATAAAACTATGCCTACAATTGAAGACCTCTGCAGAAAGATGTGCTCTGCAAGGATGCTCACACAGTAACAACTACTCGCATTCTAGACATATTCATGTGTCAACAGATGTACAGACCACGCTGCTAACCTGTTACACATGAAGCCAGTGACATCCATTAGCTGATGCTAACACTGAGAGTACTTCCCAATGAGTCCTAAGCAATTCATAAGTCTTTAGGTATTCAGAACTCATTGTCACATAGCAAAGTTCCATTTATGGAAGACGTCCACTTCTCTTCTTACTGTCAATGGTGTCCCAGAGTAATTCTGCAACATCCCTCATATGTCTCTTAACGGAGTACCTCTAACTGGGCCAAAATGTGTCTTCCTTTTTCCATAAAGACAGCTGACATCTTGAGTTCGTATGAGGAACACTGTGCTTTCTCTGGCATATTCCTAGGCTTTACTTAATTATTTTATATTTATGTGACAGCAAAAAAAGCTTATGCCATGTGGATGTGCTGGTGTGGGGAAAAGCAACCAAGCTCTGTTGAAATCAGTGCAGTTAAACTGGCAGACACTATTGTGTATGAAGTTGCAGAGCACTCTGGGCATATGAACTCACAGTGAAGACTCAGAGCTGAGCAACTAAACTGCTTTATGAGAAGTTTTGGATGGAGTACAGACACCTCTTTGTGTGCTCTCATGCCTGATAAATCTCTAAGTGGAGCAGCCTTTCACACATGTACAACCAGAAGAAAACTCAGTTTTTAAATCTACAATTATTACAAAAACACAGTGATCCTTCTTGCAATCCCTAAACACGTCCATATGCTACAACAATTTCAAATTGAAGTGAAAGAAGAACTTTGTAAAACTGCCACATCTCAACCTCACTTACTCTGATTGCAAAATGTGACAACTTAAAGCCATCTCAACATGGGAAAATGCTATGATATTGTCAGAATGGAAGGTAACTTTAGCTTTTACATATTTGATCTGTTGTAACTCATTTGCTCTCTAAGGATCAACTGCAGCCTGAGAAGACACCAGTGACTACTTAGGATATGGAATACATCCTGACTCCTATGCACACTCTAGGCGTGAAGGACAGCAGTGCAGGATCATGTCTTTAATGCCCCTATGAAGGGGAAAAACCCCATTCTTCTTAAGAGCTGAAGACAGAATGGGAAATGGGATGATGTTTTTCTTTGAAAATGATGCCTCAAGTTCAAGTAAAATCGGTACATTGACTCCTGCCTTTTCTAGCCAGATGCATTAAAACAAAAACAAAAAAAACCAAAACAAAATAAAAAAAAAAACTGGAACAATGTCCCCCGGACAAAGAACATCCTGTGAACTGCAGCCACAGCACATCTGGGGGCCTCATGTTGCTGCTGAGGAATGCATGACCTGGGGACACTGTCATTTTGTGCTTAACAAGTCTCCAGAGGGAAAGCTGACATTTGAAAGAGACAAAAAAGCTTCTTCATGTGATGCCAATGCACCCTCTCCTGTTTCACTGGAAAGTGGGAGCATGTGAACAACACAGACATGAGCTCATGTAGCTACAGTGAGCCACAGCCTCCCAGTCTCAATGCCAATATCAAAAGCCATGTGCCGAGACGCGTGGCATCTCACAGCACCTTTTATTTTCTATTTCTGTTCTGCCCAGATTTCCATCGAATTCTGGAATGAAATATCAGAAATAACAAGGTAGAGGGACAATCAGAGAAGCTTTACAATCACTGTTTGGGAAGGCATCTGATTAGTTCATTTCTTAATCAATAATTCCCCTATAAGCTGTTCTTTACAATCCACTCACCAAACAGGTACAATGCATGCAGATCTGGAACTGAAAAACTATAATGTCAGTAAGATTTGCTTGAGATTTCACAGACCAACTATTTGCCATTCTGTTACACAGTGATCTAGACTTATAACTGAGGTGTGGAAGTTCCCAGTCTCATGAGCCGTTCATGTCCCTTGATGCTGGTCATGGAAAAGGGCATGAGAGAGTATGATGTCTGGGTAACCAGCTTCCTGATGGGAGGGCAGCACCTGCAGCGGGATGATGGCAAAAGGTCTGATTTAGAACATCTTGGGTTTTGACTCCCTGACACTGCAAAGAATCAGACTAGAATAAGTTGTCTGACATTCAAAGCAGAACAAAACCACCCTCACAATACGTAGCAGCAGGCACCCCGAGACTGAGTGGGAATGACCCATTAACACTGGAATTCCTTCACATCTTCCTTAAAATCACACTCAGTGTCTTCAGGCATGGTCTAGATCACTGAAATGCTTCTTTCCATCTCTGCATGGTGAAAAATTCCCATACGTATGTTTAGACCTGGACTTTGTCAGAGTTGCTTACAGTTTGTGGCATTCACATATACAGTGACCTAGTTACTATACTGACCCCTTCATGACGGTTGCCTTGGCAGGTTACATGAAGAGCTGATAAGCTTTCTGGAGCAGAGCAAAGTCCTCAAGGCCGGCTAAAGTTGTTTTCTGTCCCTGCCAGTTCCAGATGAAGTACCAGTAAGAAAAGGTTTCACTTTTTAAAAGGAAACATGTTCTCAACATGGTTCTTATAAATTAAACCACATCACTCTTTCAAAAGTCAACAAAGGAACTGCATGCATGATTGATGAAATATCCTAAACACTCTTACAGAGGAAAATGTAACAAACGTATGGGCAGATCATAAGCAACATGCACCAGAACAAGGCCTGACAAACAGCACAGTGCAATAATATGCATTTAGGACTCGACAGTGAATATTTTCTTACTACATGTTTATTTATTTTAATTGGAAATAAACTCGGTGATGAGTCTTTAGGTACTGGTACAGACATTTTCAAGTGTCACACAAGCCAAAGGCTAATTATTACTTGGTGTGAAGCATTAGAGCTCCTTGGATCTGACTGTAGGCACCAGTTGAGGAAGCAAGCCATTGCTTTGGTTACAAAACTCATTTTGAGGAGATGATCAGGTTTCAGCAATGCTATGCAGACTCCCTCTGGCTCACTGGGAAGCCGGCCGCCAGCCTGTGTGTCACAGTAAAAGCTGTGAGGTGGTTTGTTCCATGTGAGGGTGGGAGACTGCCAATCTTAAAAAGATCATTTTTGTTATTTGCAAACACAAAAATTGCTTTAGGCTTGCTGGACATGCCAAAGCCTTGATCAAAATCACGACCCTTTCATGGGGACAAAACATATGTTCACGTTATCCCAAAAAGAAACAAGGGGGCATGGGGGAGAAAGGGGAGGGAATCTTTTTATCTTGGTTTAGCATGAAAATACCATGCATGGCTGCCAGTTGTTTATCAGCTTTTCCAGATCAACAATATGTTCTTTCTTAAGGCTTTTCATTAAAGAGCTTTGTGTCAATCTAACTTCTATTAAATAACGAAAACCAAATGGGGAACAGTCTCAGGCTCTGGGCTTGTCACATGACACTGCATTTAAAGAGCTTTTTTGGTCACCACCTCACAGCAAGAGTATTCTGGAGAATCTAATTCATAAATACTGCTTTTGCTTTGGGATACTTCCCATGTGATTCCCTTTTTTTTCCTCTCTCTCTCTCTT